>JACDOX010000049.1:2700104-2820216 GCA_014549065.1 Cardinalis cardinalis
ARMWWTMAAWGTTYTTTGACCAATCACACAAAGCAAAAGCACATTGACAGTAKYTCCATCCAACCAMTATAAGCRCAMGTACCTTTGGTTRAAACARTGCTTATTTCAATCACAATACCTGCTTGTAAACCTTAAAACACAATGCACAGATTATTAGAAATTTAAATAAATTATTAGTATTAAATAAATTTAATAACCAGCATTTCAGCAACAGAGTGGATTTTGTAGGTGTGCAGGGGAGACTGYCTTTGAGCCTCMGCYCTGYTCTCTTTACAGCTGGTGCTAATTTTGTGTACTTTATGTTAAGTGTGGGTTTTTGAAAGGACATTTTTTAAGTTTTAARGCTTTTAAAATGAGGCAGGGTTTGTGAGGAGAGGTTCTAGGCACACAATAATGGTTCCAGCTCCATTATTAAGCTTAGAACTTCCTAATATCTTGMTAGATAAACTTTTCTGCAGCTTAGGGAGTTATTCTAGACAAGCATCAATACATAGACCATTGTTCTATTTGTCCTTACTTTTCTACTTCTTACATAATTTTTCTACTGACCAATCCTATGGCTACTGCTTAGCTCTAATCACAGTTCTGCTGTCTCTGAGGCCTGCCTTTTGCAGCTTTCCCAAAAYCCTCTGAATTTATGGATTCCCACATGCAGGAGTGCTGGTCCAGCCAGGACTGGGAAAGCTGCTGGAGTGATRACAACAATATTCATGTCCTTTCCTGCAAAACAACCTACAGAGTACAGAKAGATACTTTGATTAGCCAAGAGAGTAATTTATCCATTTATATGTTAAAGCATGCAAGCACCTCAAGAGAAAAGTCAAATTCCTGTACACTCTGTTGAATCTCTGCATAATTCCCCACCAACTGTCTGCTGTCAGTCCATTTCCATTCTGAATAGTATTTATACAGGTATTTATTATRTTTATACAAACAGTTTTGCTCCTGCTGAGCCATACATTTGTACACATTGAGTCCAAGAGGGGCACTTCAAACTGATGTAACCAGAAGCTGTGGGCCTCATATAGAGATTCTCTGCCTGGTAGTGTCCAAGAGATCAGAAAATCAATCTCTTCTGTCCAAAACCTATTGAAAGGCAAATACTTGGGGAGTTGAAAGTGTACTTGGCCTTTGGTTATCCCATYCTTCAGGATGCTCCTGAGCTGTGGAGGTGTGAAGCCGCAGCCTCGAGTACAKTGCAGGGATCTGGTGGGATGTGACTTTTTGTTTCCCAGCGTGTTCAGTAGTGTTATTTTAGCACACAGAGCACCAGCTCTTGGTGTCTGAGCCACAGTCTGGGTTTAGTTAGACCCACCTGCCTCTGTGATCTGCCCTTGAAGAGCCAGGGTTTCAATGAGAAGCCTAGCTGGGATTTTCAGAACAATTTGGGGACCTTTGTCAATCTGTTCCTGTCTTTTGAATCCACAGTGCTTGCTTAGTCCAATGAAGAATTTGACCATTATCTTCTATTATTCATTTAACATTAAAAAGCAATTATTTGAGTTGACACTTGGGGAATTGGAGAGGCCTCACTTTATGTGTAGAAACTGTTGATTTTTTTAGGATTCTATATATTCWGCTTTGATGCTAAATATTTATATACAAGAAATTCACATTAGCACAGTGCCATTACTGATGGAACAGAAATATTTATTTATCAGCTTGGACTTGATAAAAGACTTCAAAAACCCAAACCAACCCAACCCAACCAAAAACACCAGCCAGCTATTGGAGTCTCCAGTGCTTCAGCAGGTGGCAGCCTTTCTCCTGGGAGCTGGAGAAAAGAAGCTGTGATCACAGGTGATGATCTCTGCTGCCCTGTGGAAAGCTGCATAATTAATAATGTAATAMCAATTGTCCTGGCAGGTTTCCTACTCGGGAATTTGTATTTTTTCTGCCAAAAGTGGCTTCAGCAGTTTTTTGTTTTGGAGATGATGTGCTCCAYTATGTCAGTGTGAAAGTTGTTGAGTAACATCACCATCCTAGATGAATCTCCCCCTTATGGAAAAAAATGGTAGAATTCCATTAAGTCTGGTCCTTTTCCTTGTAGTTTTCTAATAATTTCTTTACACCTTTAGGACAAAATTTTACAAGGGCATTAAAAATTATAATTTAGAAATAATTTTCTGAGCTATTACCATATTTTCTGAAGCACTTTTGACTTCTTCACTAAGAAATTGTGAGTTTTTTCCTAATTCATTGTGTGCTATGGATAAAGCTGTGAAATAGAGGAACTGGCTTCAGAGTAGGTTATCACTGAACAGCAAAAATCATCCRCTTGATTCAAGCTTGATAAGCTTGAGCAGATTAATCTCATTCAGATGATAGCCAGAAAATAATTTTCYCTATGTGGTTGGCTACTGAATTCTTATTGAAAGTGTACTTTTAACATAAATTGACACTGTTAATGGCCTGCTATGATGCTTAGAACAAAGAKATTTTTAAAATGCATTAAAATTTTGAAGTTACCAAATTTTCCCTCAGACCATTAGAAATTAAATTAAACACAATGAAATGTAGCCCACAGACCACTGGGAAATAAATCAAAATGTATGTAGCCCACAGATTATTAGAAATTTAAATAAATAGCCAGCATTTCAGCAAAAGAGTGGGTTTTGTAGGTAAGARGGGAGACTGCCTGTGAGCCTCAGCCCTGCKCTCTTTACAGCTGGTGCTAATTTTGTGCAGTTTATGTAAAGTGTGAGTTTTTTGAAAGCACATTTTTAAGTTTTAAGCTTTTTAAAATGAGGCAGGGTTTGTGAGGAGGGGTTCTAGGCACACAAGTGCAATGCATTATGAGCATTTATACAAACCCACATAGCTGTGTTAACATATAGGTGGGCACAGTTTTAAATGAGGTCAAGATTTACAGATTTAAAGGTTTTAATAACCTAATACATCAAAATACAAGGAAGTAGCAGCAGTGGAAGAAGAGTAAAAGTCTTTTTTACTGTGACCTTCTCAATGTGTGCCTCTAGGGCAGCATGTTGGCAGCCAGGAGATGGAGAGGCCCCATCAGAGTCTGTCAGTGAAGACTGCCTGTATCTGCACATCTTTGTTCCTGACACCCCTGTAAGTATGAGATGTAATTAATTTTTTTTTTTTTTTTTGGTAGCTGAGGATTGTCTCTTTCCAAAGTGTTTTTAATTGGCATGAGTGGCTGTTTTGCCTGTGTTGTCCACAAAGCCTGCAAAGTTAAATTAGACACTCTAGTGTCTTTACTGGTACAAGAATATTCCCCACAGACTTTGTGTGAGCTGTGTTGAGTGACCAGGAAGACAGCACACTAAAAAGCCAGAAATAAGAGAGAGACAGAGAGGGAAGCACAACACCAGAAGAAGGTGACAGCAAAGGAGGAGAAGTCAAGGACAGGGATGGCAGTGCTCCTGCACACAGACCATCTGTCCAGGAGACAAGAATGAAATACAATACATCAACATTTACCAGCAGACAGGGGCTGCTGATGGTTTTTTTCACCCTCCTCTTTACTGTTCCCCTGTTGACATCTGTGGGAGTCTGTTGGGAAATGACAGTGGCAAACAGTGCTAGATTTGTGGCCAGCTCACAGAGCTTAAAAATAGATGTTTCCAAAAATGGCTGGGCCACTGGTAGAATGTGAAGAATTTTCATTTGAAGGTTCTTGATTTTCTCATTCTAAACAGATATAAAAGAAAGCTATTCTTTTATATTCTAAATAGATATAAAAGTTAACTTTTAGATTCTAAACAGGTATAAAAGTTAAAGCCAAGCTAAAATGATTGGCCAGCCCCTGGGGGGCTGGGTATGAAGATGTGAATCCCATTGAGGAGTGGGCCCAGAGACAGGACCTTTTTTTTTTCCACAGTACTGGCAATTTTCAGAAGGTGATGGTAGYTGTAATAGAAATTTATGAATCTGTCATACTGCATGTCTGGAAAGAGCTGGTTTAGCAATCTGACAGCAGCACAGAGAGTACCTTGCAGGCCCATTTTAATCATCAGAGAGACCAGCAGTCTGTCTTATCCCTGCAGCATCAGGCTGTCATTTTGCCTTGAGTGCAGTCACCACTTATTGAAAACATCAGGTCACTGTCCCAGGCAGTTTGCCATCTATGCATAAGAGCTGCTTTCAAGATACTTGATTTGAAAACATTGTATTTTCCACTTAAAGACTAAATAGGCTTGTCTATTCTCCTTCTCAGTCCTGTGACCTGAATCTCTCCTGTCTTTTGTAAAATTGTAAGGTAAAAGTAGGTCCAGTCAAGAAAATAAGTTTCACATGCATAAGTCTAGTCCAGGAGGGAACTAAAATTTCTGGTTTTGCAGAAGTAGCTGAGAACAGAAGGCATTGAATTTTCCTTCTCTTTTTGTGGCAAGCTCTATTTTTTTACTCTCATGCAGATAGATAGTTATATATTTTCGGCCTGTGAAAAGTTAAATTAGCTAGTAAATATGGAATATAAAATCTCCCAGAGAGCAGTGAATGCAGAGGTCACTCAGGAGCATTTTGAGCCTCAAAAAGAGCACACTGCAGGCACTGCTGCCTGTCACCAAAGGACTTTCAGAGTGTCAAGCACTGAAGAAGGTGAATGACATAATTTTGCTTCCACAGCTACATGTACCACAGTTAAACYGGCACTTCTGACTTTTTTCCACCTATAATTATCACCACCTGTCACACTAGCTCARCAAAGCCGTGCTTTGCCTTTATTTAGAAAGGGTTTAATTGTAAGATCAAGACTTAAAAATCCCCATTAAATAGGAATAGAAACCCTCCCTCTTCTTTCTCCATTTCCTGCACATTCCCATCCTTATTGTGTCATCCCCATTGCACTCAATTCTTTACAGAGCAATATTGTACAGTACTAAAAGCACTGAAGGTTTCCTGTCTTGGTGGAGTTTAAATCTGTCCCTGTCAAGTAGCTCATCAAGTGTTTTACAGAAGGATGAGCAGGGAGGTTGGACCAGATGGCCCCAAGAGTGTTCCCTTCCAAGGTTAACCATTCTGGCATTCTGTGATAAAGAAGATGCTTGTGAATATTATGAAGCTTCTCAGATTTCCAGCTGATCTGCAGCATCCTGGTGGCTGCTGAACTTCATTACCCCATTAGGGTTTGCAYGTGGGACCTAAACCTCTGCTCATAGTCCCCATGAGACCATGATGGAGCTGCTGGCCTTCCCATTGCTTGGTGCAGAAAAAGAAATGGGAATGCTGCATCCAGACACTTGGCTCTGTGCGCAGTCCCAGTGCTAAATCTCCCCCTGAATTACTCCATATCTGTTGCAGCTGTTGTAAATGGCTTTGGTTTGCCATTTCCAAATTTTGCTGCCCATCTTAGCCTTTTGTAAACTTTTTATTGTGTAAAGTCACTAAAAAATGTAATATGTAATTTACAGGGCAGCTGGAGGTCATGGTGCTATGGAGACTGTGGACATGTGGGAAATGCTTAATATGAGCCTCAGGGTTAACCATGCTGAGCTAAGGAGATGGAGCAGGCTAAATATAACTATTAATACCATTTTAGCTGACAGAACTTGATGTGGTTGTATTTCAGAATGAATTTCCATGTGAAAAAAGATGATTTCATTTTTTTCTTCACCCCCATCTCTCTTTATGTTGCATGCAGTGCAGAAATGGATGGGAACCAGGGACAAGGCACTGCAAGTTAGGCAGTTTCAGTTCAAGAGAAGTTCATGASGAAAAACAACTGTCTCAGTGCTTGCAATGTCTTGTGTTTTCTTGGCAACATTGTTGTGTTCACAAGAAGCCCCTGAACTGATTCATCAGAGAGATAAGTGAGGAGTGCACAAAGATATCTGTAATTTTGCAGGATGYTGCAGCCATCGCTGCTCTGCTGCTTCTCCCATACAGCCATTTGTGTTTTTGCTGGAGACATTCTTTGCCAGAACAGATGGGACTGCTGTGTTTAGCTAAGCTCCATCCAGAAAATAGCAGCAGCAGAGCYCATTGCCCTCTAGGTGCAGGGAAAACCAGCCCCAGATGTACTTTGATGCTGCTACAGGAAAGGGGAAAACCAAACAAACCTCCCCCCTTATGTTCACTGAAGGATGTTTCTATTGAGTGTCCGTAACCTGCTGGTGAGTGCTGAGGTGTCCTGGGGCTGTTCTGCCTTTTTCCTGTTGATGCAGCAGCAGCAGCCCTGCTGTGTGTGCAGAGAGAGTCCATACCTGGTGCTGCTTTGGGAAAAAAGCTTCTGTTTCTGTGCAAAATCATGTAGCTCTGCCAGGAGTGTTAACATGGGTGCAGATTGGCACTCCTTGCCATCCCAGGAATCCTGCTGAGCTCTTTTGAGGCAGAGTCCATCTGTACTTTGTGAGATGTGGGTCTCTCCTCTGCAGAGACAAAGTCCTCTCTGCAGGATCCCTCTATGTATCTGGTAGGGGAAAATTTCCATGGGCACTGAAGGAGCATGGAGTGTTATCAATATCAAGTGACATTTTTAAGCCTAGGCAGTGTTTGAGTGCTGAARACTTGAGAGCAGGAAGCAGCTGTGCACAGCTGTGAGCTAGTCTTACTCAAGATGGAGCAACCCAACAGGCCTTTTCCTTCTCCTGTTTCCCACTTGTTTGAACTTTTCCTGCATGTTTGTGCTCAAGCAAAGACAAGCACACCACATGCTCAGTGGCCAAGGCAGCAGGAGCTGGCCTAGAGGAGATTTTGGCTGGTAGAATACTGTGGTTTTGTTAGATCTATTTTATACTGGAGATAGGACCCTCTTTGTAGTATGCAGATCATCGCAGACAATTTGTGGGCAATTGTGGATAGCACTCTTTAAATTCCTGACAGATAGGCAGATATTCCCTTTTAATGGTCTCTCTTGAAAAGCTATAAATGTCTTAGATAATGTTCATGAGGAAGCTGCTTGTGTTATCATCAGCGACCTACCAAAGCAACAGGAATATTGATCTGCTCATTGTCATGGCAGGTCAAAAACATGTCMGTGTTGCTGTTCTTCCACAATGGAGGGAGTTACAATGCTGAGGAGGGAAAGACAACCCTGGATGGGTCATACCTGGCTGCCATTGGTAACGTCATCGTCGTGATGGCAAACTACCGGGTCGGCGTCTTTGGCTTCCTGAGCACTGGTAAGTCATGGGTTTCCGCACACACTCTGTAACTCCCCTGTTTCTGATTTTTAKTTTTTCAAGTTAATTTTTAAGTCAAGTAACCTATATCTTTCACAGATTTTTTTAAATTATTGTGGGAAAAAATTGCCAAGAAGTAATGGAGGCTTGATCTGAAGAGAAAGGRCAGAGGCTGGGGGAACAGGGACAGGAACAAACCAAACCCAATATCTATATCAAAGCACTGGCTAGACTTGTGCTTGAAGATGAGATTCTGGATATTGAGTTTTGYAGATGCATGTGAAGATAGGTTAGTACCAAAATTCTTGATAATTCCAGTGGCCTATCGTTGTGGGTAGAGTTTTCAATTATTCCAATTTCAAACCTGTTCCATCCATGAAATGTTGCTGATGCTCTTTTGTGCCTGTGTCAGAGTGGGGAAGAATAAGAGACAGATAACTGCAGGTTTGTTGTAAGAAGGATGTGAGAGGATGGAAAGTAAGGCACAAAGGTAGTTGGTTGGTTCCTTAATAATTCAGCCTGACTTCTCTGAAGGACTTGCCACATTTAATYTGAATCTGCACTGGCCTGGGTGTGATTGAACGTTTGCATGTTCTGTGTTGCAACCCTTCCCCCTGTTCCAGTGTAAAGGATTTTTTTGCTCTCCTAATGTCAATTGTCATTAAAAATTATACAAATTCTCATTACAAACAGGATTTTGTCTTGTATAAAGAGGTATGAAAACACACATTCAATCTCCCTAAATCTTTGGGGTAGTGCCATCAGGTCTTGGGGATTGCTTTTTTTCATTTTGCCTTTTTTTAGCCTTGCCTTTTTAAGCAAGTAGGGAACACTTTTCTTTCTACCATCTTTCACTTCTGGCTTGGGCAGGGGAACTTAARGTAGAGAGCCATTGAGAGAAAATGCAACAGCTGCAAGTGGAGCTCAGTCTGGTGGCAATCCTTGGCCTCTTTAGTAAGCATTTTAATACACTTAGAACTTTTAGGATGTCATGTTTGCCATGTTTGCAAGTATCTGACCTACATACTTGGCCTCATGATCCTTTTGAGTGTTCACTGCTAGTGACGTTGGGTGAATTTTGCCTGATTTGAGGTTATAGCTGTAGTTGTTGGTTATTTTTTCCCTTCTCTGTTTATTGTTTTGCCCAAAGCTCACTCACAGCAGTCTCTTTCATTCTGTAAATAGAGCTGTCACTACAAGATCCTTACTTATTTAGATAAGAATTTGGTCATGGGTGTATTGGAGAAAAAAAAAGCACTATATCACTGCAAACCCAATGTTAATGAAAATGATGGAATCATTTCATTTTGTCTAGAGACAAATGCAGTGTGGATATGTGCTGTATGAGCTTCCAGTACAAGCACTGCCCACACCACCCTCCTTCAGCCCTCTGAACCTTACCTAGGTTTCCTCCTAAGTGGAAAATGCTGGTTGGGCTGAATATGATATAGCAGTATTTATATGATGATGCATAATCTAGGAAAATTATTTGGTCTCTGTTTCACAGGGTTCTGCCTGCATGTCCCAAAATGTCAATACATGGGCTTGGTGTGYATGGTTGGCATTCCTGCAAACCTTCAGATAGAGGTGGTTCATTACATGACTTTTTGGGGACTTTCTCCTGCTCTCTGKACTGTGGACCTGTGGTCAGAGGAAATGTCAGTCTTTTCTGGCCTCTTCCTCTTTGGGAAGTCCATGGTGTGGATTTGGGGAAAATGTAGAGTCCTAGAATCACAAAATATCTGAAGTTGAAAAGGACTCRCAAGAACCATTGAAGTCCAGCTCTTGGCCCTGGACAGGGCAACCAGGAATCCCCCCATACATGTGAGAATGTTGTCCAAACACACCTTGAACTCTGTCAGGCTTGGTGCTSTGACCACAAATGGGTGATTATTTAAGTCATTAACCATTAATATTTCAGTCTCCTGCACCTRGTCCTTTGGAACTTTTGCCATTGGCTTCAAAGGCAGCAGGAGTTCACCCTTCACAGTWGGGCTGTTTGAAGGCCCTGCAGTCAGAAATAAAAGTTATGAACTTGTGAGTAATATTAGTTTGATTGTCCTACTAAGCAAAGTCCTGAATCCTCTCAAGTTGATTTTTTATAAATTACAAAACTAGAAAGGAAGGAGTTAAATGAATTTTTAAGGAATTGAAGGATAGTGAAAACAGATTTCCTTTTGTTTGAATGGAGTTTTTGTTAGTTCTGTAGTTCTTCTGGTCTCTCAGTGGCAGGGCTTTTGCAAAAAGTGAAAGAGCTCTCTTTCTTCTAAATATAAAAGATGTTTAATTAAATTTGCTATCACCCATTAATGTTGCAAAAAGTGATGCACATTCTTACTAATGCCTCCATTTCTTCCTTTGTGTCCAAAAAAATTAAAGTGAGTTGCCAGTGATATGGATGGCAAGAGTTTGGAGAAGACAGTCATGTTTTTAGGTTCTATTCTTTAAAGTTTCCATGAAGTCATATAAACCAGAATGATTTTCATGCTTTAATTTAGCACTATTGTTCTTCTTCTGTTTAGTAATAAMAGAAGGAAGCACAGGAGGACTCTGGTTTCTTTTCAGCTTCCTGTGGTCCTCAGGAATGTGATCTTTTCCTGCAAAAAGGCAGTGGAAAAGATTCCTGGCAGACATGTTTCTTTCAGTCTAACTCCTATGAAGGTCCATGCATGCATCTGTTCTCCAGTGTGGTACATTTCACAACCCAGTTGTGGTTTTTGCCAGGGAGAAAGGAACTGGTTATATTTCCCTCTTTGGTCTTTTTGTTTAGTATAGTGAAAGCAAGGCAGATTGTGTGGCTAAAACATTTACATGGATCTGCACATAAAAATTTATTCACCAAAGGGATTGTAAAACATTGGAACAGGCTGCCCAGCGCAGTGGTTCAGTCACCATCCCTGGAAATATTTAAAAATATGTAGATGTGACACCTGGGGACATGGTTTAGTGGTGAACTTGATAGTGCTGGGTTAACAGTTGGGCTCAATGATCTAAGGGTCCCTTCCAACCTGACTGATTCYCTGATTTCACTTCCTTTGGAGTGGTCTCAATGGGGATGGAGTGAGTCCTTAAAATGCGATTTCCCTTTTAAAGAGTGGTTTTATGATGGATTGAGAGCTCTGGGAACTGGTCATGATATGCAGAAAAAACTAAAAAAAAAACAAAAAAAAAATCACAAAACTCAAAAACTAAGCAGGGAAAATATTTCCTCCATTGGTTTACTGGTGTGGCTTGGACTGATCATCTGAAACAATGGCTGTAGGTCATAGCTTTTTGGGCCTCTCACTTTTTGGCTGCCCTACTGAAAGACTGTTCCTAACAATGGCTGTTGTAGTGTGGGCACCTCTAAGATTTGCAAGGCTACCATTAATCTACCTCTTCTCCTCTATATTTACTCTGCTGTGTAAACTGGTGTGTTTGATACCTCAGGAATTCACTAGAGGATGTACACTTAAACTGCTCCTTGCCCAAGACCTGTCCACAAAGCAACTTTTTATTCTACTCTCTGTTAATTTTAATTCACTAGTTTCTGAACCTACCCTTATTTTAAACTTGTACTATTTGGTCTTGGCAATGGAAGAAAYAAATAGTTTCAGCTGTGTTTCTATTCACAGCTTTTCTGTTTTATCCTGTGGGGTTTTGGTTTTTTCCAAGTTTTAAATGTGAAGAATTTTAAAACTTTGAAAATGAATGGCTCATTGTGGATTAAAAAGAAGCAGACAGTGAATAATAATTTTCTGTTCCTTTTTTAACAAACCATGGAGGAATTACTTAYTTCTGCTTTTGTTGACATGAAATCAAGCTTACCTACACTCTTGCATCATTAGATRATTTCAGCATTAGTTATTTATCAGTCAAAGTATCAGGTTACCACTTTCTCGTGTTGAAAAGGAGGTGGTCTTATTTAGGTGTGAGAAGCACATGATTAATTATTTGGATTTTTTTATGTTTACAAAAATATTTATATATCTATATATCAGATTTGTATTGGATAGTCATGGGACAATCTCAAAGAATATAGACAGAAATATTATAAATTTTAAAATAATATCTGGAAGAGTGTAAAGAAATTCAAGATGTYGTGATTTATGATTGGTCAGGCAGGGCAAGTGTAAGAGGTATGTAGGAAGGAAACATGCAATCAGGTGTACTCCAGGAAAACAGTAATTCTTATAGATCCCTTCCAACTTGTGAACTTGGCAAATACACAGATTTTCTTTTGCTTGTTTTTAATTAATTTTATGATTGAGCTGCTTTTGTAGAAAAATAATTTTATGGCTATGGATAGCCCTATGTATGGATACTTGAGCCTGGATTAGTCTCCTGCCATGATGTGTCCTAATGAAGCTTAGAAGTTCATGTGTTATTTTTCTGTCGCTGGGACAAAGCAGCACCCCCAGGGCTACCCTGTAGAGTGGTAAAAACTGAAATGGAGTCACTGTGTAAAGTGATTACCTTGGAGAGACCAACTCAGACTTTTAAACCCTGGTATCAGTTTTGTCAAGTTTCATCTGCAAGAGCTGCAAAAAATGTAACATTTACCCCAAACTTCAGYGTTTACAGTTTTCTTTTCAGCCGTGTTTTGTCTCCTCCACCAGGCTCTGCTGAGGCCAGAGGGAATGCTGGCCTTTGGGACCAGCTGGCAGCTCTGAGGTGGGTGCAGCAGAACATCGCCARCTTTGGGGGCGACCCCGGCCGCGTCTCCGTGGGAGCCGCGCGCGGCGGGGCCGACATCGCCAGTGCCCACCTGCTCAGGGACACAGCGGGCACAGAGCTCTTCAGGAGGCTGCTGCTGATGGTGAGTTCATTCCTGCTTCAGCCTCAYCTGCACTGGGAAAGGATGTTGCTACAGAGATGAGGATGCTGCAGTGCGTGGGTGCTGGTTTTATTTCATCCATACCCTGCCAGGGCTGTTGATGCTGTAGTTATTTTTCATCTCACCTGTGACTGTTATCTCCAGGAGCTGGATGCTTCGCCAGGATGTACAAGAGATGCACTTTGGTGTTTGGTTTACTCATAGTAAGAATCCAGTTTTCGTCACTGTGGTTTTTTGTGTGTTATATAAATAACCTTGTTTCGTAACCTGGAGGTACAACAGCTTACTTTCCATTCCATAAATTTGATGTTGGTCAGCAGCTTTTAGACCCTGAAACTGATGAGCCAAACTCCCACATGTTAAAGTATCCAGTCTTTTTATCGGATCTTAAGACAGATTTCATTTAAAAGAAAAAAAACAAGTTTCAGAGAGTAAAAGTCAGTTTACAGATGGGCCTGTTTCCTGTCAGCTTAGACCATTTTCTTAGTCACTCCAAGTGATCCATATCCTTACCTGTGTTGAGTCTCAGGACTCTGATATCAGTTTTGTCAGCATCAATACTGCCATTTATCTTCACAGCCTCAGTGTGCTCTGAAATGATGCATAATCACCAGAGGAAGTTTATATATCCATCAGAAATGGTTCTTGGTCAAAATGGGCTCGGCTAGCAGTGCTGCCTTGGAACAGTGAGCAGTGGAATAGCATTCTTGGTTCAGGAAGCTGAGGGCCTAATTAAATAAAACGCTGCCTTGAATATAATGACATCTTAATTCAGTATCTAATTGTTCTTCACTGTGTCCTTACTTCAGGAAACATAACTTGCTTTTGCATCCCTGTGGCTCAATAAGTTTATTTTAATTGCATTGCTCTAGTGGGGAAGGCAAGGGAAGTTTTTGAAAATTGCTGCTTATTAATTTTTTTTTCCTGTAATTATCAGATAATTCCTCACACAGTTCCTAGATTTTTAGTCAGCTCTTGACATGGAATTTAATTTGCTAGAAGACTCAGAGTACTTTTCTCTCAGTTTCCTCCTACTCTGAAGTCACAAACCCTTTACTGACATGGCTGAGGATGAGGCTCTGTGGAAACTGTGGCAGGACACAGTGAAATTTAACAGCTGAGCCCTTAGGGAAGGGAAATGCAAGGACCTCTTTGCTTATTGTTGCTTCTGGAGAGTAGTTCCATGTTATGTATTTTCTTTTATAAAATAAGTTTAAACTCATTATTTCCCTTACAGCAGAACACTGATTAATGGAAAACAGTGGCAAGTGCAATGAGCAGGCAGGTGCACCAATTCTTCCCACTTTTCTAGTGTTTATATAATTTTTTTTCTCGGACTGTGATGACCACTGTCTTGGCAAAAGCAGCATCTCCACTGAGTTCAGAGTAGTGTTAATTATTTATCCTGACAGCCTCACATTGGATTTAATTTTCTTGTGAAATACACTGACAATAAAAAAAGCAAGCAACAATTGAAGTAGCTTGTAGCTTAACAGTATACTTGATCTGTCTTTTTGTCTTTTTTTTTTAAGTGGTGCTAAAATTGGTTTTTCATTTACCTCTCCTGTAAAGGGATGTTTTTGTTCAAAGACACCAAAATCATTGAGTACTTTTAATTTTACTGTAAAAAAGGAGGTACACACAGACTAGAATCACAAAACTGAGAATATATACCAGATATACATTTCCTGAGGGAAAATCCCTCAATAGAGCTCTTCTGCAAAAGTCAGCTTTGTGCTCCTTGTTTCTGTATTTGTTATGCATGATAAAAACCATGCTGTTCCTGAGCATGCAGAGAGGAGTGGTGCATGAAACTTTCTTTACTAGAAAATGTGCACCTGAAATAGCAAAATGCTTTTGAGTTTCCTGTGTCTACCCTATAATAGCTTTTGCTTGGAACCAATCTGAAAACAGATTGAATAATATCAGTGCAAAGCTATCATGGGGAATTTTTAGAATTTATTTCATCTTTCAGTGGTATGATTAGAAATAGTTGTTATCAGTAATTCTGGTCTTATTTTAAATGGCTTAAGAGCATTAGCCTGGCATTTGACTTCATTTTTTGATCACTCAATTAATTTACCAGTGTAATGTTGATGTGGGTGACTGGATCACTGGTGTGGATGGCAGGGGGCTGCAGAGGGCAGCTGTGTTGGGTGTCCTCTCCAGGCATTCCTGGTGGGTGCCAAGGGCAGCTTCCAACCTTCTTCCACCCAGTGCAAGGGAAGACACCAAGTCCCTCCTGGCCATGGAAGCAGATCAGACAAGGGTGCAAAGAGAAGGTTTATTGCTCTTCTACTGCAGTCATGTGCAGGGCTGTCTGACATGGACCCTAAATATCCCTGATCCTGATAACTAGCTACTCTTTAGATCCTCTTTCTTCCCATCTCCTTTTTCTCTCCCTTTACCAGTCTCATTCCCTCTCAAACAAACCAACAACCTCTCTTGATTACTTTTTTCCAGATACCAGTTTTGCTACATCCCTGCCCAAATTTTGTACTTCTGATACCATTTCATAGGTAGTGTCAGATTTATATAAAATCATCTGGGGGCTGTCATCCCTTGCAAGATTGTGTTTCCCAAAAGGTCCCCAATAAAGTTCCCCAATTAAATGTAAAAATGGCCAGACCTCCAATTCTCTCACAGAATTTCTCCATAACCATCTGTGAAATCCAGGCACTCCTATGGCACATTTAATAAGTTTTTGTCACCTTGTCATGTCATTACTGTGGGGATGACAGAGTGTCTGCATAGGTCACCCAGGGAGGTTGTGGAGTCTCCATCTCTGAGGTATTCTGAAGCCACCTGCTCATGGTCCTGGGCAAATGGCTCAAGGTGGCCCTGGTGGAGCAGGGAGGACTTGGATTAGAGGATGCCTGGAGGTCCTTTCCACACTGAACTGGTCCATGATTGTTGAACCTGTCAATGTCAGAACATTTTATCCCCTTCTCACAGAGTGTGTCTGAGTGCTGCCAATTGTGTGGGCTCTGGGACTCTTTTGTCACTTTCCATCCAAGATACCCTCTGGCACTGGCATTGCAAGGCTGGCTGATTGTACGAGTTGCACACCAGGTTTCCCATTTTCTAAAAGCAGCACAAAGTAACTACTGAATATTATTTTAATGAATAAATACATGTAATGACTTGGAAATCTGAAATTCTCCCCATATATATTTCATGGATAAAATGCAGTCACCATAACGTATTGATTATCAGTAACAGGAATTAGATTGTACAAATGCTTAGAGTTCCTGAGTGTGTTCTGTTGTTTGGAGTCCACTGTTTACCAGCCAAATTATATTCATCCTTTAAGTCCTGAAATAAGTTTAAACAGGCTGTGAAATATTTTGATCTCTGCACCTTTCTTGCTAGTGCAAATGACCTGATACAAGATCTAAAGAGCACATACACTTGTCCTAAGAGCTGTTTAGAGATTAAATATATATGTGTGTGTGTTTATACATATAACCTCTCCATTTCTCCATTTCTCCAAATCTTCATTATTCAAATCTGTGCAAAAAGGTACAAGAGAATATTGGATTGAAACGATCTCAGCTTGAGAGCATGGGTTGCAGCATTTTACACACTCAAACAAGAGTGATTGCTTGATTTAGAAAGCAATCACAAGCAAGGTTCAAAGGAAAGTACTGGAAGTACTGGAATGACCCAGGGAGGTGGTGGAGTCATCATCCCTGGATGTGTTTAAAAAAGCCTGGATGTGGCACTCAGTGCCATGGTTTAGTTGAGGTGTTGGGGCATGGGCTGGACACTATGATCTTGAAGGTCTCTTCCAACCCAGTCATTCTGTGAATTCTGTGAAAATGCTACGTGCTCTTTTATGACTCAGAAAGGTGTACATACCAGTAAAAAAAAAAAAAAAATTTTAGAAAACCCTCTAATCCTTAAGTGATTTGATGGAAAGTGTAATTACTATTTGACATAACTCTCATCGGACAAGAAATCAGAAAAAATCTCCAACATCCACTGTTACTGATTTGTTCCCTTAGTTTAATTATTTTAAAAGCTGCTATTAATATAAATATTATACATAAATATGTGGCTGACTTCAGAAGTCAAAGTTAAAATTATCTCCCTGTACACATAAAAGGTCACACCTTTGCAAGCCAACCTTTGCAATTAGGCACAATATCATCACATCTTACTTTTCATTTAAACTCCACTTTGTTCTCTGTTTATCTGCTTAACTATGAGCAGCTGAATTGCATGTTTGGATATCCTGAATTCCCATCTCAGGTATAAGTAGGAACTGCTTTTCTCAGTGAATTAAGCTTGTTCTTAATTTTGTGACTATTTTATGACACTGCAGGCCCTTGCCAGCAAGTGAATTAAATACTACTTATAAAGTCAGTGATTTTAATTTTTCTCCTAAAAGATAAGTATGGAGTCACTATAATCAGGTGGTTCTTGGATGCCAGATGTTAGATACTTTCTTGGGGTTATTGATGTCTCTCTGTCCCATTCTCGATGACAATGGATAAGTCTATCTTGAGAAGAAAAATGCTCATTTTTTCAGTGTACACAGGTTCTGCAAAGAAGGTTTTCAGCCTTGTGGAGAACAGCAGAGTCAGACTTAATTTAAGTTCTTGAGCTGCAGTCAGTTCTTCCCTATGCAGTCACCTCTGTACAATGCTGAAGAGTCACCTGCACCACTTGGCTTTTGACTTAGAGTCTATCTCAGTTTATCCTGCTTGTGAGCCAGTTCTGGTGCACTGGGGACATTCCCAGCATATGCCATGGCTGGGATAGCACCCTTGAGAAGGTCTTGGGAAGAGGAAATGCAGAAGCACTGCTGGCATTGGTCACCAGCTTAGCAGATTGTATTTCCCAGCTGTTGAAGGACGGCAGGACCACAGGATGCTCTGGTTTCTTGTCAGTTTGTGGCTCTTTCCTGTTTGTCTTGTATTTAGTTGTCATAGTATCTAGGTGGCAAGGGAAGGGCACTCTTATGTTTGTTCCCTGTGTATATGAGAGACTGGGATTTCTTCTTTCTGGCACTTGCAAAAGAAGAGTTGTCATCCTCAGTTAGGGAGAGGTAGGAAGCGATGCTTTCCCTCAGGCCATAGCTAAAGCAAGAGTCATCCATTGCTGCCAGGGTGCTCTTGGTATCTTCAGGCACCTCCAGCCTTTAAAAGAACAAAATTTTGTTACCATTTCAGCTACTTGGACTGAGCGTCTTGGGATAATATTAACAGTTGTTAAACCTAATAATGTTATTTTTGTTGTATAAAAACATTTCTGCCTCATAAATCAGTGAGCATTTCTGTCGCTTAGCATTTCTCAAAAAACCAGTGCAACAGTAATATAGAAATATTTTTTGGTACTTGGGAAGGAAGTATCATCTATATTCTCTTCTTAATCTGTAGGAAAACTGACCTCAATACTGCACAAAATTTTCTTACCTTCATAAGCACATTAATGTTTTGTGAAGAAGAGTAGTGAAGGGAAATTTACCCTTCATAAGTAAAAGGTGCTTTTGTTTCTGGGGGTGGCTGTTTCCCCAGCTTCTGAAACCTGACCTACTTTCTCTTGTGGCAGTTGTGATATTAGAAATCTCATGAATTGGGCTGTGTGTCGAGAGAGACACAACAGGAAAGGTTTATTCTTGGACAACGTGTCCATTACACCTGTGCTGTTTCCTGGTGTGGGAAGAGAGGGGAGCCACTTCTGCCCTGCGCATCAGAGAGGATGGAGCAGCAGTGGTGGATGTCACTGGGCTTTGTGGCCCAGCTCTCACTCCTGCCCCTTGGGGAAAGGACTCAGGAGTCCCAAAGGAACTGAACACATGGATAGCTGGATAGGAGAAATGATTGAATGCTAACAATACTTCTTTCAAAGTTAAAACCTAGATTATCAGTTAGAGAGCTGGGCATTCACTTTTCATAGGTTAGCTTGATGTCAGATTCTCCAAGCTTTAAAATTGCTTTTTTATTTCCTTTAGAAGAAAATAAATAGCTATGTGTTCTGTGTTGCAAGACCAAGTATACACATGGCTGGGAGCAGCCCTGCTGTTTCTGGCAGCCTGTGCTGTATGTGGTACCTGTGAATGTTTCTCCAGTTGAAATTTTTATTCCGCATCACCACAGGAGGAACTGGATTCATCTCAGTGTTGTTGTTAGTGCACTGGGTGAGACAGGGTGTTGTAAGGACACAGCAGAGACCATCAGCAACTTCTGAACAGAAAATGAACACACAGACAGTTAATCTTTGCTTACTGTTTTCTTTCCCTGTTGCATGCTCAAATAAACAGTTTTGTGCTTAGCAGCAGCAGTCAAAAATTTTGTGTTCTCAGCAAGGAGACAGTAACACAGGCTTAATTTTTCCTTTCTTCATACCTTTGCCTTTTAATTTTTCATTGGGCATATTTCATACAGTACAAGTGAGGAACTGAGACACAGAAAGACAACGTGACTTGCTCAAAGACTAGAAAGAATCTTGTGACAGAGCAAAAAATTGAATCCAGTTTTTCTGAGCCCTCAGTGAGTTCTGCTTTGCTTCCTATTGTCTCAGCCATGCAAACTGAGTGTAAAAAAGATCAGATTGGATTGTGTGCACACCTACTCTTCTGTAGAACATGACTGTGGAATGAATTGGGGTTCCCATATTACCTTCATCAATGTTTCTGTGCTCTACCCTCTTCTTGCTTCACTAAGAACATCACAGATATTCTTCTGCCCAAATAGAGAACCTGATGGCTAAGTGCTGGTGGTTACAACTCTGAGTTTTATTTCAGAGTGAGATTTTGTATCTTATGGTGAGGGATGGAGGAGACCTAAATCTAACTATGTCTCCTCTTACACCTATAACTCAAGTAAAATTGTTAGTTGTTACAAGTTTTGTGTTCTGCCCCAGCCCATATTTTAAGCTTTAGTTGTTTCCTTCTTTAAAAATGGTGAAAGGTGTCAACTAGCTAACATGTAAATACACATATATCCCCTATCCAAATTCTTACTCTCTTTATGTCATTGGACTTGAAAGTTCCATTTGCTTGTTTTGAATGTGGATGACTTATCTCCTCAGTGTACTCTTTGGCATCATACTTTTTATTTTACCTGTGAAATAGTTAGGAATGGTAACTTCCCAATTTTAAAATTACAGAGTACCCATTGCTGGTTAAAGCACAGAACCTATTGTTCTCTCGTAACTTTTAGGCAATTTGTTCTTTGCAATTTCCTTCCTCATTTTAGAACACTCTCATTATGATGCATAGTAACTGCAGCCACCTAACTGTGTTGTTTGTCAACATACCTTTCTGACACAGGTTGTATTCCCATAAATCTGAAAAACTGTCATAGAAGAAGAGTCATCCACTGGACTGATATTTGTAACAGTGACAGCTGACTCTGCAATTGAGCTAACTGCTTGACCCACTTGATACAAGCTCTGCTGATGAATTCCTGCCATGCACTTCTGCTAGAGTGATAGGGAAGAAGTTTACAACATTTCTGAAAATTTTCTACGGCAGATAAGGTTTTGTGCTGTAGTGGTTCTTTGGGGAAATGTGAATAGAAATCAGGTGTTGCATGCCCTGAAGCTATCTGCCTGCCTAAATGGCAAATAAATGAATGGCAGATATCTTCATGTTGGCAAACAGAGTCAGCCAGGATTTGGAATCTGTCTCAAACCCATATCTACAGGTAGATGTCTTCTGCACAGCTGAACATTTTTGTACGCTGACACTTTGATTTAGGTGTGCCCTGGGAGGATCTGGGCATCCCTGACCTGTGCTGACCTCCAAACTGCATTTGGAAGTTCTTTAGGGAACCCCTTGACCCTGGTGTTTGGCTCAAACAGTGTTATTGGCATGGCTCTACAATATCCTGCAGAACCCCAGTACAGACAGAGCCTATCTGGCCTTATTTAGCTGAGTTCTTGTATTGATTTCAGTTATACTGTTAAGGGCAGCATATTTTTATTTAGGATGAAAAATGAAGTAAAATGTATAAACCAAAACTATTTCCATTGCTTGTTCTGTGTTAGTATTTGCAAGTCTTGGACATAAGCAAAACTTCTTGTTCTGGACCTTTGATGGATAGTTTTACGGTTGCCAGTGGAAAATATGGTTTTTTCTGCAGTGATTTTTACCTGAGTAGTGATTGACAAGGTCTTCAAGGCACTGGAAGGTTTGTCGTGGAGAAATATAATACCAGTTATTGGGGAGGCGGAAGATCCTGTAATGTTTCACCTGCCTGTGCCTCACTGACAAGGAATATAACCCTGGAGAGAGAGAAGAACTAATTACACCAAAGTAGGGCTGCTTGGGTATCTGTAGCAGAATAGAGTATCTGTAAGATGTGGTGCCATTACTCAAAACATCTCAGAAATAGCTGAAAAAACCCAAGTGGCCATCTTGTATTTCTTATTATACTTTATAGATTACATAAATATAACATGACCTCAGATTTTGATTGAATTTAATTTCAACCAAATTAAATTTCGACCAAATTTCTGGTGTGCTTTTCCTTTATTATTGCTTGCATGGGATCTTTTGAAATGGCATAAAGGAAATAGGCCTTTACAGAGTTTTTGCCCTCCACTGAATAGGAAGATCAGACTCCCAGGCTGGTACTCTTCTACAGCTTTGAGTAATGCAGTAGCTGAGACCTGGTGATGCAGTCATGGCAGGAGAAGGCCACTTGGATTTTTCTGTTTCTTTGTTTAGAATTGTTCTGCAGCATTTATTGGCGAGGACTAAACACCAGTCCTAAATTTCTTTTAATTTAGTATAGATATTAAGGTGATTGGCCTGTGGTATGCAAGAGGTCAGGAGAGATGATCTATTATTCCCTTTTATCTGTAGTATCACGATATTAGAATGTGCTCTGGTGCTTCAGAAAAGTAAGACAGCGTGTTGCACATGGGAGATTTGTTCAGCCTGGAGAAGAGCAGACTGAGAGGAGACCTTATTGCTAATTGTGTCCAGCATCCTCAGCAGGAGAAGCAGAGGGGCAGACACTGATCTCTTGTCTCTGGTGACCAGTGGCAGGACCAAGGGAATGGCCTGAAGTTGTGTCAGGGGAGGTTTAGGTCGAATAGCAGGAAAAGGTTCTTCTCCCAGAGGGTTTTTGGGCCCTGGAACTGTCTCCTCAGGGGAGTGGTCACAGCACCAGCCTTGACAGAATGCAAGAAGGGCTTGGACAATGCTCTCAGGCACATGGTGGGATTCTTGGGGTGATCCTGTGCAGGGCCAGGGGCTGGACTCAGTGATCCCTGTAGGTCCTTTCCAAGTCAGGACATTCTGTGATTCTGTTTCTATGTCCCCATTGAAGAAAATAGAAGTATAAAGTTGGTACAGCATAATTCCCATGTAGCAAAATAAAGAAAATAATCTTGAAGGGCAGTGATTTTTAAAAATAGATAAAAGACCTCCCTCATTTATATAGTGAACACTTATCCACCACCCCCTAGTACTTGGTGTGCATTTTACAACTTCTTGAATCAATCCTTTGTGGACAAAGGCAAAATTGTGACTTTTCCTTCATTGAAAGTCCCACTGTCTCATCAGGCTTGCATGCAACCAAAGTAAATAATAGTCTTTAAACAACTGAATCTTGTTTGTGCTGATTCCTGTGGAACTTTCCATGGCCATCAATAACTCTGTTTSCAGTAGGTGACTGGTAAGGGCTGGCACACTGCACTGGGTGCCTTCACCTTCCCATTATATGCCTTTWCTGGTTTTGGACTGATCCATATGAAGCAGGACAGGGAGTGAATTAAACAGCTGTAAAACTGTAGATGCCTGAGATAAAGAGGGAAAAAATATTGTCTCACCTTTCCTAGTTTCACTCTCTCTGATCATGAAGGAGCCAACCTTGGTGTTGGGCAGCTGTAGAAGTTCCTCTGCTTTTTCTCTTCCCAGCCCTTCAAATAACCAGCTGTGAAGCAGGAAAAAACAAATTCTGAAATTTGGACACCAGTGAAACAGTGAGCAGCATGTGGCTGTGAAAGTGCTGCATTAGCCAGGAAAAGTGACTGCAAAAATAACACTGTGGCTTTCTATTGCTATTCTCTCATCTATATTCAGGCATATTCCCCCAGTTTAAATAGAGAAAAATTTGCTGGTTTTGAGTTCCATTAACCTTTATGAGGTTARGAGAAGAGTTATAAGGTATGGACTTATTATTAGGGAAAACAAAACTTTTGGAGCTGCTTTGATCTGTATTGCTGGGTATATTGACATCTGTGACATTAGTTAAATCTCTCTTTTTCATTTAAACCACTTCTGTTAAACCCAAATTGTGTCATAAATAAACCCCAAATAAGTTACAATTATTTTGCTTCTTCCAGGGAACCGTCCAGCCATGTAAGTTAATGGGCTTTGTGGATAAGGGAAAGTGGAATTAGTCCTACAAATTTTCACCACAGCTTGGTGCAGTGCTGTGCTTTGCCACAGCCAGTCTCTCGCCATGCACCTGGGCTTGCTCAGCTGTTCTAGATTTATGGAATAGAATGGAATTATATTTTAAAGCTGTTCTCATGTGTTTGATCCAGTCTGCTGTCACTGAAGTTTCAGACAGTAGCTTCCATTACCCCACATCTGTGCCCTGCCTTTGGGAAAGCATTGCTGTTTCAGGAGGATGTAAAAGCATGTCAAAATTGAAGCACTTGCATAGTTTACAGTGACATTAACAGTTCATATCCTTTAAATTAAACAGATATTAAAACATTTGCCAGAAAGCTTTTAAGTCTGTGCTTTAATGTTTTTTTTTTACTTTTTTTGTTGTTGGTTTTTTTTTCCCCTGAGTGGTGTCTATGGCAACAAGAAATGTCTGAAATTTCCTTAGCTCATCCAGTGAGAAAGTTTACATTCTTGAATGACTTATTAGCATTTCTATTTGTTCTTTTTGGCCTGTTTTCCATGAGCAAACCTAGCTAAAATTTTACTCTACATAAATATTAAAAATCCATTCTAAATAGGCTCTCTTCATCAATGTCTTTAACTTAGAGATCAGTCCATGCAACAGATGCATATTAAATATCTTATATGTGATTTGAGGTGGTTTTGGCTCTTCCCAGCATTTAAAAGAAGGATTTTCCTTTTCACTTAGTCTAAATTTATAAGTGGATTTGAGGTTCTCAGTTTTCACAAGATGTCTTTTAGACTGTCAATAAATAAAATTWCTGTCTGCCAAGTCACTATTGGCATTATTTGAACTATGACTCAGAGTAATCAGAGGAGGATATGTAAAAATGTGGTGATGAAAGGCTATAGAAATCCATTTACTTACCCATGATAAACCTTTGCTACATATTTTCCTGGAATATAATTTTCTCGACCTGTTGTAAGGGAATGGACTCTCCACCAGCCTCCTTCACTGTGTAAAAGCAAGAGAAGGGATATTTTCAGATGTATTTTCCGAGCTGCTCATCATTTGGAAGTTAGTTAAGTTACACAAATTAGCCTGCAACCTTCTCTGTGTGCTTCTGAAACTGTGTATTCAGAAGGAAACCCTGTTTGGTTTCATTTAGAGTAGTTCAATTTCTAAACCTTCTTGAGAATTAAATGTGGACACAGAAATAAGCTACTTTGTTCCATTTAAATTACGTAAGTAATAAAATATTTTTCTGCAGTTGAAAGAAGAAGGATAAATACTCCGTGGTTAAACCATGCTGTGCTCTGCCTTCCCACAGCTAGACTTGTACTGGTGTCCAAGATATTCAGTTTACAGCTGAGAGTGTTGTGTCTGGACAGTCCTGTAACACCAGGATAGAGGATCTGGGAAATGAAGCCTGYCTGCTTGGGAACAGGCTGTGAGTCCAACTGAACCTGCTTTGTGGTTTGCTCTTTTCCTTGTCTTCCATGAGCTGCAGACCAGACTCCAATCAAATAGACCTTGTAGCTGAAGCTGCAGGCATATGTATTTCCCTCAATATATCTTAAGTTATTGCTGTGATCCTGAATTCTGGCTTTTACTCTTGAATCCCTTCAGAAATAAAGGGTACCAAGAATTTTCACAGGGATGCTRCAGAGCTTTAGTTGTAGTGCAAGGGTCCTGATGACTGTTGGGTTYTTTGCACCTTCACTTTAAGAGTTTGAAACCAAGGAACTGTGTCTTGTGTTTGAATACTGGTTTTGTGCATGTTCATATAAATGCTCCCAAAATAATGTCTGCACTGCAGATCAGAGTCTCAGTGTGTGTCAGAACAGCTGAGTTGAAATCACTTAGTTTAAATGTCATGACTTATACCTTCTGGGACCATGGTCCAGAATGCCTGTGCTGAGAAAAAAAGGGGAAGTTTTGGGTTTGGTTTTCCAGATGAAATTAATTTATCTATAAGAATTTTAGRTTATTTTGGTCCTTTTTCCCCCTAGAACTCTCCTAAACAGAACCAAGAATTGCAATAAGAAAAAGAAATAAAACAAAACCTGAGRGATTTGTCATCTCTCTCACTCCAAATTTTAATATTACTAACCCTGAAAAATCCCTATGATTATTAAAAATCCTAAAGCTGCACATGTCTCCTGCAGCAGGAGCAATAGAAATTATGTATATTGGGACAAATCTTGAAGGACATTTGGTTTGACTACTGCCAGCTAAATGCAGTTCATCTGGTAATGAAAGGTGCCTGACCAGTGTGGAGAGTGAGAAACTGTGCCAGTGGTGCTTATATAAATCTGCCAGCCCAGAGCAGTCACAAATATCTGTGAGGAATTGCATTTCCTATGGAGGTGCCATATGTCCTGTTCCTGGCAGGACTGCTGGCGCTGATTGCCACTACACATCATTACTTTGGTGGAAGGCTGAAAAGCTGCTGTTATAAAAGCAGCTGAAAAGCTGCTGCCTGACTCCTCTGTGGTGACTCCTCATCACTTGTGCTCTGGTCGCAGCTTCTTTTTTACTGTCTTTTACATCTTTGAATGATTTTGGAAGAAGAATTACAGCTTATGAACAGGAAGAGGCTGCAGGCAAACAATTCCTACTGACATCAGCACATACTCCAGCAGGGGAGAGAAGGTCCCTCATCAGGACACTGTGGTTTGCATAGAGCTTTGGACTGTCTTGTTATCTGTGAACAAGTTCATGATTCAAAATAAGAGGAAAGTTCCCATCAAGTTTTGCTCTGGATGTAATTTAYCCATCAGGAGAAGCCCTTGTTCACTGCATAACAGACAAACATATCAAAAACTTCTGCTTCCAAAGCCTATTCTTTTAGAAGTTGTTCCTGCAGTAGATTTTACTTTGCAGCATGTGTACATAYCATGTGCCACACATATAATTCCCAYTGATGTGGGCACAGGCAGTCCTGTGGTGTGTGAGGGCCTGTAGCTGATGAAACCTGAGAGTGAGGCTTTGAGCTGGAATTTCCAATCTAAAGCAGTTGTTGTACCATGTCATGTATGTTCTGCAAACTGCAGCAAGGTTTACACTACTAGAAGCTGGCAGAGAAGAATCCCCCTGGTTTAGAGGAGCTCTTCATCAGCAGAAAATTTATCTGGGGGTATTTTCTGAGTCTTAGGACCCTTRGGTTCAGGGAGGAAGAGAAAGTTCTGTGTCAGCAAAACATTAGTGCAGCCATTCTGGGTCAGACCAAAGGCCCTCTAAGCCTGTGTCTTGTGGCTGACAAAGGCCACTGCGGGTCATGGTGGCCTGGAGAAGAGTCTGAGAATTCATCAGCCATCCGTGATGCCTCTCTTGAATACTTCTCTTCTCCAGCCATTTCACTATCTGGTTGAGAATTTTTGAAATGATTTTAGGAATCCTCCAAGGATTCCTCTGCTATCAATTGTGTGGTCTCCCATTGAATCCATCAGCTGGACCAGCTGCAAAAATGAAACCTTTCATTTCATTTTGAGCAGTGCAAGTAGTGGCTGTGGGGCCAAGAAACTTCCAGGGGATCACTGTGTGCTGATACAAACTGTGCCTAGAGGAACATCRGGGCTGCTGGCTTCCATTTTTTGTACACGTGCTCATTCTTGTGTCTGGTAATACTGCRCTAAGGTTAAGGTCAGTCTGAACTAGTGCTGCAAAGCTTGCTTACTTCTGGGGCTCTTAAATTTTTTGAGTGGAACTGGCTGAGARATCTCTCTTTTTTTCCTCACTAAGAAAATGCAGAATTGATTAAAAAACAGAAAAAGAAACACCTCCTCCCCACACACTTTTTAAATGTTTTTTTTTTACATTTGCCTTAAATATGGATGAAATTCTAAGACTTAATCATAATGGAGTTGTTAGATTAAAAARGGTGAGAGAGAAAATGACAGACACACTTGACATAAAGAAATTCAGAGTGATTTTCCTTTTCTATGTGATTCAAACTATTTTGACTCTTACTCTGTTTTCCATTACGTTTGGGGAATACCTTCTCATAATCATTTTTTCAAAGCAGAATTGTTCTGAGTCTTATTTTAGAATAGAATCTGAATCCAGCTTGAGAAACCCAAGAGAAATGTATAGATCAAAGGACAATATGTAATCCCAAATCCTTAAACTACATGGAAATTTACACTATGGCTCAGCATCCTTCCTCAAAAATTCTGAACTCAGTTCATTTTGCTGAATTGCATCCAGTTTGGGGCAGATGCATAAAACAAAAC
This sequence comes from Cardinalis cardinalis, assembly GCA_014549065.1. Lineage (NCBI taxonomy): Eukaryota > Metazoa > Chordata > Aves > Passeriformes > Cardinalidae > Cardinalis > Cardinalis cardinalis. The sequence continues at coordinate 2,726,560 of JACDOX010000049.1, forward strand.
TTTGCTTCAGTTGTAGTAAAACCTAATTTAAAAATTGATCAACTTACTCTGATAGCACTCGTAGTTTTTCCCCTACATGAAATATAGGTTGGCTTATGTCTGCTGAAGGGTAGTCATAGAGAACAGCAAGGAAGTCRCTCTCCTGACCTGTGAAAGAAGAAAGAAAAGGTCACTTAATCCAAAGGTACAGCTCTGAGACAAAAATGGATTTTTCTTTAAGTGTTATAGATTTTATGTAGTAGGTCAAATGGGGAAAAAGTCTCTGAATGTTAATTAATAAACATAAGGAGGTAAAGAGGAACCTATAGATTTATAAGAGGGCTTTGAAGATACTAGAAATGAAAAGTCATGTGGTTAATTGTAAGCAACTAAATTTAGACCACTTTTTCTAGCAATTACCATATTTAAAGGACATATTCAGTTTGAAACTAAAAAATTAGTAATTATAGTATTAGGAAGTAACCCAGTTTGATTAATGCCACTGTCTCTAATTGCCTCCAGCTACAGTTTTGTAGCATTAGATTTAAGAAAAGGAAGATGCATGTTGAATTGTTTCATAATTTTATACCACTGATACTTTTCAATGGTAGTTTAGATCAGGGTCAATGAGAGTGTGGCCATTATTGCCCATTTCCATTACTTTTAAAGGAGCTTGATGATCAGCCAGTGCACTTTGTTCTCAGCAKTGCATGGAGATTGTGCAAGAGCTCCAGTGACAGAAAACAGGCACAGGGGTGTYTAAGTTGAAACCATTGTAAAATGGCGATTTGCAGAGCTGAGGTCAGCAAAGAGATGAGAAGACCTTTTACATCAGCTGGCATGAATCTGGGACTTGCACCCCGTGTAGGAATTGCTGAGTCTTCTGGGTTTCTGAGGGGTAGAGCACTAYACACATGTCTGGGATCATCAAACGTGAAATGCTCCTCATCCTGCTGGAGTCTGTGGTGCCCAGTAAATGCTGACAGCTGGGAGGTTCAGAAATGTGTCATKCTGGGTGTTTTGAGCTCTTTGTCACAACTCCTGGCAAGAGGGATTGTGCCATTCACTGCCTGCATTTCTCCTGGAAGCAGTTTCCCCCTCTGCACATCTCAGTACCCTCCATGATCTCACAGGGAGACAGAGCTTCCCTCTGCCTCCACCAGGATCAGCACCCTGSTCCTTAGGAACACCATCTAGCACTACATTTGCAGAGGTTGTTTGATCTCCATACTTCCCACTCTGTGCAGCCCAACATGTGCAAATACGGGTGTGAATTCAGGGTAGGAAAGAAAGAAATTAGAAAGAGAGATAGAAACACTTCTGTATCTTGTTAGTTTTTTCTCATTTAATATAGGTTTGTTGCCAATTTCCCTTTAAGGAAGACAGCTTTTGAGGGAAAGCTAGGTGCAACACCCTGAATAAATGCTCTGTGTTTTTAGCTATGTGTCTCAGGGCCTTAGAAACAACTCATAAAGGTAACTATAAAAGGCTCAAAGAAACATGAAGGAAAGAAACACAACAGGTTACCCAGAGAAGTTATGGATGCCCCATCCCTGGAAGTGTTCAAGGCCAGGTTGGATGGGGTCTGAGCAACTTGATCTAGTGGATGACATCTCTGCCCATGGCAGTGAGAATGGTATTAGATTATATTTAAGATCTCTTCCAACATAAACCATTCTATGATTATTTTGAAAGCATGTTTATTATTGATATTGACATGATTTTCTTAGTTGATGAGTGTCACTGACTTAAACAGGACTAGTCCAGCACAGCCAACCACTGTGATTAGTCTAATATAACTTGTTATACACTTAGTTCAACCCTATTGAGGAAATWTTGTGCTAAGCCTTTGATGGCTGCCTGGTTCTGCACAGAAAATCTAGTGGCACCTTCCTGTCTCTGAAGCTACTTAGTACTTGAGGCTAATGACACCTAAGCATTGGCACTGAGTCATTTTGACAAAACAAAATCTTTACCCAGGACTACTAGAAGAAATACMGGCCAGAAGATGCATATTAAAAATAGCAAAATGAGGATAAAGTGTCACCACTTCATTTCTCATTGCAGGTTATAAAACATCATGTAATGCTACATGGAATATAATTATTTTTAGCTTAATGCCTTTAGCAATGCTTTTTTTTTAAAAAAAAGCTGTTTATTTAAAAATATTCTGCTTCCATAGTGAAAGAGTGGAAAACAAGTGATTTTCTGCTCTCCTTCCTCGTGCACTGTCATTTGCATTTCATTATGCACTGTGGGGAAGGTGACTTTTTGTCTACTCTAGCAAGACCTGTCTTACTTTGCTTACACTTTCAYATTTATATTAATTTTTGTTTCAATTTTGCATGTAATTTTTAGTTCTGAATAGGAAGGAATATATCAGAGTGTTATTTTCCACATCCATTCAAATGTTACCTCTTAAACTACATACAATTATATTAAAGYGAAAGCAAAGGAGTGAGCCCCCCTYCTTCTTCTCTTCGTTTTGGTTGGTATTTAAGTCAAACCTCACTGGGTTTTTTGGTCATGCAAAATGCTCCACCACACTGTACAACATTTCACAGARCCCATGCCAGCTCCTTACAAACACAAAAGCCTGGAAACAAGAACGAAACAAATTACACGCTTTCTCCACTCCTAAATTTCACAGTGATCTAATAGATTTCATCTGATGAGCTCCCCACACTTTCAAGATGTAAAAGAAAAAATATTTGCCTGAGTTTATCTAACACAAACTCTCCTCCACAGGGCAAGTGGAGGTTACATCTGAAATGGAACAACCCAAAAGTTAGAGTGGAAAGATCGAAGCACAATCGTTTCCACTGCATCAGGTGTTAATTCTGGGTGGTTTTTTTAGGAATAGGAAATGAATGTGAAATACATGCTAATTTTAGATGTCTTCACACCCACATGTCTTGCAAAGTGTGAGACTGAATATTGTATCCTTCAAATTATTCATTGGGAATGGAGAATGAAGCAGTATTAGAGAGTAGGCAGAGCATAGGCAGAGCATCCAGATCCAGATCATTGCCCTCAAAAATCTGCTCTGCTGGGCAATGACATGGTCCATGACTGGAGTGGGAATGAACTCTTTGGAGTTCAGCTCCATGCATCACCCAGCTTTACTGGCCAGCAGAAATATTGATTTATGGCGCCAGAGAGGGTGAAGGAGGGCACTCATCTGGGAAACTGTGCAGCACCACAAGGTGTGGCTGCAGAGTCACACTTTGGTACCCAAGCTACATCTAAATGAGCCAGCTTGGGAACTGAGATTTGTGCAGGTGCAGCCCAAAAGGATTAACCCTTGATTCAGGGTCCCAAAGGAGGACAGAGAGGCTCACAACCCTTGATGACCCCTTGCTGCTCTGCTCACTCTGTCATCAGTCCCTGGGCTGTGCCAAGAATGCCTGGCAGTGTGTGAGCAGATGGGGTGCAGTTATCTTTGGGCTCCAAATCTTCCTTGGGAAATGCAGCTTATCCACTGTTCCCTTTCTCAGGGCCAAGACTGGCACACTGGTGCTGAGGAAAGCACAAGGTTTTGCTTTCAGAGCACAGGGGGCTCATAGGGGTCTGATGAACACTGCAGACCAAGTCTGCAGATTGCAGTTGTCTATTTTCTTCCCCCTTTTTGTTGGAAACTCTTTCATTCTTTCCCTTCTGTTTCAGTCCTTCATTTTATTCAGTCTCCCTGAAATGAGCCTGTATCAAACCTACTTCTCCTAATAACTGTTTCAACTATTGACAGTCCATGGATTGGATCCTCCACCTCAGTTAAATGAAGTCTGTTCCTGGCCTGGTGGAAATCTTCTATGTTTTGTGATGTGATTTGTAGTTTGATCTACTGAGGAAGGGAAACAGATACAAACTCACTGGATGAACCCCAACACACACTTTGGTACTAGGTTTATTTTTAGAAGTCTTTTTACATTGGATTTGGATGACGGTACTGATGTTTGTGTTCCTGGTTTTCATTAGCAACATTTAAGCCATTATGAAACATACTGGTCTGGCCCAGACTGAGATGGATGGATCCAAAGAGCTACTCAGGCTGATAAATCCTAGAATCATGGAGTAGTTTGAGTTGGAAGGGACCTTTAAAGGTCATCTAGTCCAACCCTCTGAAGTGAGTGGGGACATCTTCAACTGTATCAAGTTGCTCAGAGCTCCAACCATCCTGACCTTGAAAGTTCCTAGAGATCTACAATCTAGGCATCTACAATCATTGTGGGCAACCTGGTCTAGTATTACACCACCCCATTATAAGATTTTTTTTCCTTATCTCTAGGCTAAATCTATCCTATCTTAGCTTAAAACCATTATCCTTTGTTGTATCACAAGAAGCCCTACTGAAAAGTCCATCCCCATCTTTCTTATAAGCCCTCTTTAAATGTCAAGAAGTGCAACAAGATCTCCTGGAGCCTTCTCTTCTCCAGGCTGAATAACCCCAACTCTCTCAACCTTTTCTCATAGGAGAGGTGTTCCGTCACTGATCATTTTTGTGACAACCCCCCTGCCTTTGGAGGATTAAACATGGGTAATTTCAGCTGTGAGTGTGTCTGAAACCTACAGCCTTGGCAGGTGCCACTGCAACTACAGGAGATTTGTTCTCTCTCCAGGTGGTAGCAGGAGGTCAGGGAGGACTAACAACACCCGTTTCTAGATGTGTAGGAAAGTTGAAGYAGACTGAGTCCTGAATTCCTAAGTAGGTATTTCCCCACTGTAACTACTGTGCTATCAATGTTTGCAGAGGTGTGTTTTCGGGGTATGTTATGTTATATTTCCATCACAGAAAGGGTTGCAGTTGTTTTTAGCCCTGCTAAATCCTGACTTTTAGCACATGCAGGGCCAGGACAAACTTGGTCACAGCTATGGCCTGCTCATCAGCAAGGTCCTGCTTTGAGTGAGTGCTTGTCTCTGTTTTGGTGCTGATATGTGGTATTTTGTGTCAACAGTTGTTGGGAATATCAGTGTAAGGCATTTTCCTTAAAAAAAAAAAAAAAAAAAAGAAAATATTAGCAATTTGCTGAGTTGTTTTTGGTCTCTGCTGTGTTCTCTGTTAGGACCTAGGGCTGCAAGGGTGCCCATCTCAGTGAGTTCCTAATCATACTAAGAGCAGGGCTGGGTTTCATTGCAGCAAAAAWCAAACCAGGCTGATTCCCTATCCTTATAATAATGAGCAGCCTAATCGGAAAATCTTTGATGGAAAAAAMCCAAGATCACAACACAACAAAACACAAACAAACAAACCTTCTTAAAAAGCCAAACCCAAAGGAAAAAAGAACAAAACTGCTTTCTCCTCTTCAGCTTTGGGGAGTGATTTCTTGCAGCTCTAGTGCCAGCTGCCTGTATTAGTGCGCCAGGAGGGCCGAGGCACTACTGGCTTTCCACTCACTCACTCACTCACTCACTCACTCACTCACTCACTCACTCACTCACTCACTCACAGTTTGTTGTAGCTGATCACCAAATCCCTCTTCCTTTCCTCCTCCAGTGCAGGACCTCTACCAGCCTACAGAGGTGGCAGGGAGGGATTTGCAACCTGATTTATTCACATGTGGATGCAAAGTTCAGATGTGTTATATTCTTCTTTGGCAGCTTGCCCTGTGAAACTTGTATTCCTCTCTAGCCTTTATGGATAAATCTGGTGACAGGTTGGCTGTGTGCTACTTCTAATGCAATTATCTGACAGTGGATGGACATAAGGTTCAATGCAATACATCATCAAATCTTTTAACCTTAAATGAAGGAACCCCAAATTTCAAGGATAAATTTGTATAGAATATCACATGCAATTATGTCAAAACGCAGCATTCCTGGTTTCTGAAGTGGTGTTTCGATGCTTTCTGATTTGGAAGGAATGTCTTTCAAGRAGCACCAGCAAATAGTATGTTTAACATTTGGGGTTTTTAATTAAAGTGCTTCTTGGAAAATGAGCTAAAACGTAGCTAAATATAAGCACTGTCTGGTGGATGCCCTCCTTCTGCCACAGCAGCCACGCATTCGCCYGCTCCTGTCAGGCGGGCGAGGAGCGACACATGGCTGAGTCTGTCGCGTACCGTGAGCGACTCTTTCTCCTGAAGGAATGAAATGAGTGAAATGAGCTCTTACCCGTTTGGCTCAGCGTGTTTGTTTCCTCAGATGCTCTTGGAGTTTTCACAGTGTTTCCCATTGTGCTCGCTAATTCCGTCAGAGTTCTTCAGAACTAAATCAAAGCAGACATTGAAATTTAACATCACAATAACACCTGCTGTGCCAGCAGATGAGAAATTTGCTTGGGCGTCTCCAATTTCATACAGTTTTGCTTTTGAGAACTCTGGTGTCAAATTCATGCAAGAGTTTTACATACTTGCTAAACTCTCACCACTTTGGTTCTTTTATCAGGGGAATAGCAGAAAACCACAGCTAGGGAAGTTGCTCAGAAGAACATGATGTAGTAAAAGTTTCCATTACCAGTACCTCAGCACAATAGGAAGTAGCAGCAGAGCTGTGCCCATATGGGCATTTCATATACAAAATGTTTTTTCAGCATTTGGGATTCTGAGGCTACAAAGGATCTAATTAGACTGATGTCCCTGGTTTTCAGTACTGTGTGTATATCTTGCTGGTTTACTACTGATCACAGAGAACACAACTTTGTAGCTTTTTTCTGATGAAATTGTGCCCTCAGCAAATGTGGGCAACTTTTTTTTAAGTAACTCCTTGCCTAAAAAAATATTTGATTTCAAATCAGTCCTCCCGGATAAAGCCAGCCAGTGAAAATTCTTCAGATACCGGTATTAAAAAGTTTTGGTGAATATCAAGAAACAGTATCAGATAATTGTGGAACTAAAGAGTGTGAGAGGAGCAGTTCCTTCTCATAGCTTTGCTGCAGCTATCCTAATTCTCTCTGAGAGAGTACAGAGAGATAAATATTTTGAATGTGGAAAGGGTATCATGCTATGGTATATTTTCAGAGGCAGAAGACAAAAAGCTGTATCTGTTTAAAAACTGCTCATTAAAGAAAAAAATACCATCAGCTGATGGGTAATTATTTTTTAAGAATGTATTTCCATCCATTGCCCTGTGAAAATTATAACAGGAGCTCTAGCAGCATTGTGTGAGTATTCTGCATCTTGTGGCCTTTTCTACCTTAAATATTTCAATTATTACTGACTTTGGTGTGCTGCTCTTCACTTACACATGCTAGAGACTTATGAGGGTCAGTCAGGCGGAGAGATTTCCAACCTGAGTAGAGCCACTGACATCAGCAGGACTTTATTGCTAATTGTCTTTCAGAATAAGATTGGCAGAATTTCAGTATGTTGATTAATGCAGTCAAATTTTAACGTCTTACAGACAGTTTAGGAAAACAGAATYTTATCCTACAGAATAAAATGCCATTCAAAGGAAAGAAAATTCATCCCTTACCAAATGCAAGGAGCTCAGTGCTAGAACAGATGGTAGTGCACAGTTTGACTCCACCTCATCTGCTTTCCAAGCTTCTTAGTGCTGTTCCCAAAGGCTCTTTGCTAGAATTCTCTATTTCACTGGCCAAATGGAACATTACCCCTTCKCTTTATGCACTCAGAACTGGCTTGTGGCACATCTGGAGGGTGCAGCTGTGCCAGTGCCTTTCTGACAAGCATCTGAAACCTACTTTCACAAGAACAAAAATGTGTTGCATGATAGGAAAAGTCTAGAAGCTGAATAAAACAGCACCCTTAAGTTTAAATAAACTACTTGCGTATTCATTTTTTAAAAATAGATCTCTTTATAGAAAACAAAACAAAAAATCCTTCTCCATGTAAATGCGCCTAAATTTCTAAACCTGAAACCAGAATTCATTTTGTCAGGCACTGTCTGCTTTCAAGGTCATAATTTTCTGATCTAATTATGAGTATTTTTCTGCAAGACCCAATTTTAAGTTGTTGAACATTTTTCTTACTTGTATCCCATAAAGAACAAGAGGTAAACCCATAGGAGTAGTGCAGCCAGTATTTTGGCTACAGATATTATAGATGTTCATGGCTCATCTTCAAATTAGCCAGAAAAATTTCCTGGGCACAGCAATAGRGAGCTCAACAGGGCTGAAAATGTCAGCCAAGAGAGTGAGATAAGTACCTGGGCTGATAAACTCTGCTGAGCTCTGTGCTCTGGTAGATGCATTTTTGCAGTAATTTAAAAGGGGGGCTCAAATCTTGCTCAGTGTATAGAATCTAAGCTACAGTTACTGAAAATGTTGACAATTCCAGGTAGATTGCAAGAATGACAGCATAAATATCTTATGTCCATCTATAATTTTGACACATGCAATTGATAGTTAGATGAGAATTGCTTGAATTTTGTGGCCCAAAAGTGTGGGGGGAGGAAAAAAAAAGTCCTACTTCTAAGTACCATTTAATGCTGGGTTTTGTTATTTGAGGGCAGGGAGAGCAAGTCATCCTACAAGTGTCAGGCTTGTGACCAGTGGCCTTTTTCCTCCTCCTAATCTGAGGCATGCCTGCATCTCTTTGGAAGGTGATATGTAGTATTTATGCATGGTGGAAAGGCTTCTGAAAATTTTACTTCAGGCTTTCAATCCTTCTAAAAGCACGGCACATTTCACCAAGGCACTTTTTTTCTAGATGSTGTTAAAGGATCTAAACTCTAAATGCTGCTTTGGAAATATCTGAAGTGTTTCTGCAGGGTTGCTTAAACATTGTTTGTAATTAACCCACTGAGGGATTAAATACTGGACAACAGGCAAGTCCCTACTTTGAATTTTTGCAGAGCACAGCCTGGTTCTCTTCTGCCATACCAGGCATTGTTGTTCTCAAAGGACCTCTGGTCATCAGGGCACAATGTGCAGCTCCATGCTGCTGCCTTAGATGTGGGATAATCTGGCTTGTGGAAAATGCAAAGGTTATAAAGTGCTTTCAGTGCAGTGAGGAGCAGTGACGTCTCGGGCTTTGCCGTCATTGGCGTGGCACTTTGCTGTTTCTCATTGCATTTTCCRTGTTCTCTTACTGTCACTACCACTGGTAGCATAAAGTCCTGAAAGGGACAGAGAGTTCAAGATGCTCTTCAGATTCAGAGCAGAAGTGCTCAGTGAAAATTAAAAAAATTGAAAGCTCTGACTCTTGCTGTTAATTCACTTAGCCAAAGTGACTAAAAGGAAAATGAGACATCAGACTAGGTTTTACTACTAAACCCACTTGTCATTATGCATATGGGYAGAGTAAAAGTTCCTATAGTCCAGTCAAAGGTAGTGGAGTCAATGTTCTGAGGTATGACAACCTTCAGGTGTTGAAAATGGGACATGGAAGTTTTGTTTGAAATAGGAAGGCAAAAAGTGTTTCTACTTGTTTGCTGACAATGGCATATCACTAGAGTAAGAATGTACAAAGTAGGATCGCTGTTTCTAGAGTAAGAATGTACAAATTAATCATATTTCTAAAACAATGGTGTGCTTTGCTCTCAAATGAGTGATAGAACGTGATGGCTTAAGTAGCTTGTGCTTGTATTGAGTTATTGTCAGCACAATACAAATTCATTCCATCACTGCATGATAAATTCTTTTGTGGTTTTCTGAAATTTTGAGACACTTTGCAAAACCAGACTTACTGGAAGCTTTAAAGATGTCATGAACCAATTCTTTTCATTGAAATCGATAGAAGAACAGTAATAGTTTTATAGATTATAATCTTCTGAAATAGCAAATTTGCTACAGCCATTGCAACTCACTTGACCTTATTGAATCATAGAATATTTTGGGTTGGAAGGGAGATTTAAAGGCCGTTTAGTCCAACCCTTCCTCCATGGACATTTGCAACTACATCAGGTTGCTCAGAGCCCTGTCCAACCTGGCGTTGAATGTTTACAAGGATGGGGCATCTAACACCTCTCTGGGCAACRTGTGTTTAACTCCTCTCATTGTAAGAACTTTGTTCCTTATATCTAAACTTGATGACAGAGTTTGGGATACAAGTAGAAATGCCATCCTTCCTTCACAGAAGCAGACAATTAGGCCAGATGCAAAGGAAATAATTCACTGAGGGTGATGTAGGAAGAACTAAAGAGGAATGATAGACGCTAAACTCACTGTGTCTTATCTACCCGAGCCCGCTGGGCTGCTGGGAACCAAAATCTACCTGCAGCTTGCCTGCTCAACAGCCACCTCCTCGGGCTTGCACGTAAATTTGGTTTTAACTATTAAGATCACATTTGTAGTGTTCCAAGCACTAGCCCTTCCTCCTCTCCCCTTTCCACTTGTGCACATCAGGTCAAGGAAGAGTGGTCACAGGGCTGTTTGCACACACAGCTGTTAGGGCTTGGGGATCTTTGCTGCCAAAAGGAACGTGAGGAAATATCTGCAGTCCCGGACCTGCTCTGTGTCCTATTTATCAGAACTCTCAGCAGATATGAATTCTTCACCTGTCAAGACTGGAATCCTGCTGACCTACATCGTGTGACCCCAAAACCTGTGGTACACTTTTCCCCTTCCTTTCCTGTGTGCAGCGCATGTAGCAATAACTTCCTCTTGCAGAATTTGTTATCTGAGAAAATGTGCTTCTGCATCAGTTACATAGCATGGAACATGTGAAATTCTGCTCCTTGGTGAGAACTTTGAAAAAGTTATATTTAATATGATTGAGAATTAGTTAATATAAAGAAATGAAAGTAATAAGAGGAATAAAAAGGCAAGATAAGCACATGAATAAAGCACTCCTACAAAGAATACCATAGACTAGTAAAATTAGAACATTTATCATTACTGAGATGCTATACCGTATTTTATTTTTCTTTCCTGATATTCACATCTATATTTCCAAGGTCTTAAAATTTGATTCTCAATAAAGTTCACAGGTAGTGCCTGAATCTCATTTAGCTTGAAAATGAAAGCACTGGCATCCTGTTATTTTTCATGTGTGGAAAGAAAATGCAAAACAACTTAGATTTCAGAAAGTGTATATTTTTTGGTGAATTTATCTTAATTTATCATTAATCAAAATGAACATCCTTCCAGCTTTGAGGCAGTTGTACCTTTGCACTTAGAAAGAATAACATAATACTCTCATCAAAGTAATTCAGAGACACATGCAAACATGAAACAACACAGAAATACCACACTATCCACACTTCTAACACTTTGAATAAAAAGCCCACTAATCTGTGGGCTTGTATTTTGGTTACAGTGAAATGCAGTTTGCTTTAGCATAAGGTTTTGAGCATCTGTCTTAATCTTAGGTTTCAGTAGAAATACTCCTTGTCCTATCTTTAGTACCACTCCTTATGAAAAGGATCAAGGCAGACTCTTCTATTTCTGCCTTTGGTGGTACTTGAAATCCCTGGTCTGAATCCTGTCATTGTTAATGAAATAGAACACCCTTGTATATAAATAAAATGGAAACATTTGGTCTCGTACGCAGCTAATGCAAAATATATCACAGCAGTGATTACCTTTAAATGCTGGGCATGGCATTCCAGGTTGCAGTATTCCTGAGAAAAGCCGTAGTCATAGCACTGCTCTCAGGCTGCCAGCAAGGTTTAGCTGATCAAGTGGAGGAGCAGCCGGTCGAATGAGAGTGTTGTGAAGTTCACGCTGTCATGTAGAGCAGCATTTGCCAAACAGGCCACATACTTCCTCTCTGAGAAATAAGGAAGGCTCAAAGTGTTTGCAACAGATGAGGTTCCTGTTGCAAGTCACTACTGAAGGCACATTTTATCTATGGGCTGAGAAAAACAGGGAGGTTTTCAATGTATTGCATCAGGGCTGGTTTCCGCAGATATAAAAAATGAGGGAAATAACCCAGTTTGCATTACTTACAMAAAAAGGGTTTATTTTCTTTTCTTCTTCTTCTGAATTTATTTATCCAGTAATGCTCATTTCCCAACTGTTTTCTTTTATGCAGTTTTACTATTTTTTTTCTGACAGGCAGGAAGAGGCACAAAACATTTTTTTCTCTCTTATTGAGTCTGAATAGGAATGCAGCCTTTGCTTTATGCTTCACTCTGTACACCAAATACCTCTGTCTGCAAATAATTGAAGCTTAAGATGAGCAGTGAAGAAATATGGATTGGAAGCCAGTATGTGAAGCCCATTTTCACATTTGTTGTAAAAAAGTGCAGAAGCCTCAGGACCTTCCTCATCTCAGTGTCTGAGATGGAGGAACCAAGATACTGGCGTGTTGAATAACCCGACTAAATGCACTGAAGAATGTTGTACTGTGGGTATGAATATAGAAGTCAAAAGGATTTATTAAGGTTTGCCCTTTGCTCTTATAACCAAGATGGGATCTGAAAAACTCCCTAACATAATACAGGAAAACATTTTAAAAATCTTGACAAACCCAAAGAAAACAAAATAACCCAGCAAGCCCTAGAAGATTTCCCACTTTGCACCAGAGTGGCTCCAAGTAGGTGCTTATGTGGGAGCTGTTGTGTAACTGTTATTGAAACCAGGAAACACTGATCAAATCCCCAAAGCTGTGCAAAAAGTTGGTAATTTGGTAATTTCAGGAGAATATTCTTTCTCTTTGATGGGCTGTAATAGCAGCCTTCAGTTTGAAGGGTCAGGAAAGCACARGGGAGCTTGATAAGCTTATCAGTCTAAAGCACAGCTCCATGGTTACCCTGGCCAGTTATAATTYCATTGTTTAGGACCTTCTTGCTTTTTTCAAATCACAAGGATGGGACATGCATAYCCATTAATGGCATTCACTGAATTGATGAACAGTGTCTCTGGAATTACTAAAATATCACGGATTAGGGGATGTTTGCATATGGGAATGGGCAGAGGCAGAGCCTTTTCCCAGTGCTTCTCACCACCCTGAGCCTTAGGCTGCCTCTGACAGTCTTTGTGCCTTTACAAGAAATAAAGTTACATCCTAAGATGTGCTTGGGAAGGGGACAGGTCTTGGACTTAGCAGGAGAGATTGGTCACACTTAAGGAGAAGTTGAATTTGCTTGAWAGAACATGATCTGCTGGAAACACAGTAAATCTCAGACACTGTTTGTATCATGCTTGTAGAGGAAGAGATGAGTTTGCAGTGGAGGGTGGTAGATAGAATTCTCCATTTCCCTGCCATTTCTGCCTCTTGCTGGTGGCTGATTGCTCCTGTGCAAGGATGAGAGCTGATTTACCCTTTCTGTGCATTTAGCTAATACCTTGTGTCAAATAGGATAATTGATAATTAGTGTTTACATCTAAATGGAAGAAAGTGCTTGTATGAATTAAGTAGGACTTCGTATGTCGTCTTAGAAATATTCATATCCTGTTATTCAAGTCACTAACCTGACACAGGCACTCTGTGAGTCACTTGTGAAAGGAACATTGTCCGTGCAGGGTTGCCTCTGATGTCAGCAAAGAGGGGTTTGCAAAGGCTGATATATGAAATTTTCCTTCTTCAAAATGTTATTTTTGATATAAGAGAGAGAATCATTGCCTTCCCCCCATTTTTATATGGAAATTACAGTCTAGTAGACAATTATGGAGGCAAAGATGTTTCTTTCCCAGTCCCCCCTTCCATTGCTGGACTGACCTGACCATTCCCTGGTGCTGGTGTTTGCCAGGTGTCTGCCAAATGTTTTYTTAGCTGTGACAGAGACTCTCTGAGCTGTTCCCAAAGCTTTCTACTTCTCCAGGCTCTTGAAGCCAGGCTTCATGAAATCCTGGAAGAACGACATTAATGTCATCACATAGAGCCCTGCCGCCTCGGTTCTCGTAAGCGCTGGTCACTATGCAGAATCGGTTATCTAAGTTTTGGTTTCAGTGTCCAACGAAGGACACTGAAAAACAACCTTTCAAGAAAGAAGCAAATAGGTTCTAAATTGAAGACAACTTCTGAAAATAGTTTAAATCTACTCTGTTAAAGAATAATCTCCTGAACTCATTGGGAAAGTGAGTCAGTGGTTGTTTAGTTGCAGCTTGCTTATTTTTGCAGGAAGAAAAAACGGGATTAAACAGTATCTTTAATCTGGCATTAACTGAAACTGAAGGCACCCTCAAACAGAAACAAGGTTCTGTTGCCTGTCCATGGAGTAATTATCCTTAAGCACAAACTGCCAAGGAAAAGGCTGTGGTATCTACTTCTCTGTGTCTCTGAGCCCAGCTTAAATGCTTYGTGCAAGATCAAACACAAGCCATGTTTTAAAGGTTAGGAAGCACTTGAGCTCAGCAGTCAGGAAATGGAAGAGCCCTGTCTATCCTGGAGGTCAAACCAGATGGTCCGACAGATACTTCTGGCTGGGAACTGTGTGCATCTGAGCCTGGAGAGTGCCTATTTTTAACAAATAAAATATTGCTGTACAGCTGGCTCTTTTGGGAAAGTAGAATTCTCAGGACATTTCCTTGCTCTGACTGTTTGCATTAGATGTCTTTTGATCTCATTTTTGGGTGGTGTTACTGTAACTGCTGTTTGCATTGCCTAGAGCATGGTTCAGGGCACACAGAAAGCCTGCTCTRGCTGCAGCCATCAGAGAAACCCCATGCACTTGCAGGGACTGCGTGTGTTGAGGAGACAAGAAAGAATTTAATTTTTTGAATTCAGTTTGGGAAAAAACAAGAGATCGTGATGGGAGGAGAGGAAGCTGCGTTTGGGTTTGCAGAGTGTGGGTGATAAGATCTAGTTCCCATGAAGTTTCTAATCATTAGATGTGTTCTGAATAATTTTTGAAACATTTTGCAGAAGTGAGCTTCCAAACTAAATGAGAAATCAAAAGACATTCAGCACTGCAATGATGTGGCAATAGTCTTTTCCAGATAGGTTGTGAGGCAGGTACAGAGTACAGTGATAGCACTGTGGTAGGTTGTCTCTGGCTGGACACCAGCTGCTCACTAAACCTGCTCTGCCCTCCTCAGCTGGCACGGGAGAGAAAATAAAATTAAAATCTCATGGGTCAAGATAAGTACAGGGAGAAATCACCCACTGGTTACCAGCACAGACAGAGAAATTAAACTAATTTATTTTAATTAGTTTAATTTATTACCAATTAAACAGAGCAGGATAATGAGAAGTAAAGCATGATTATGACCATCTGGGATTTTCCATTCTCACTCTTCTTCACAACACTGCAATTATTTCATTTAGACTCCCTCACTACCAAAACATGGCCATACAAACCAAACAGAGGTCCATATGTTCTATTTAATCATCTCATCAGAATACCAGCAAGATCTTGTGGAGGAAGAAGTGGGATGGCCAAGATAGCACCAATGAAAATCTGTTGAGTTCTGATGTCCCAGACGAAAAGTTTGCAAGAGTCACCAGCCCCAGCTCAGCTGGTCACAGCCTGATAACAAAGTGAGAATTCACCTTCATGTAGTACTGATTCATCAGCCTCGCACCATTGTGAGCTGCAACATTTCCTGGTATCTGAATTTCAACTGTGTATCTGAACCTCTAATATTGAAAAGAGAAATTAAGAAATGCTGGCATTGCTCCTGGTCCCTAAACTAAATAGTACCCAAGGCTTTGACTCCATTTTCAATGCCATCACTTGTTGCAGTAGGTGCTATTGCTCAACACTGTAAAGTTCCTCCTATTCCTATGAATTTTGGAGAGCAGTGTAACGATGCTGTTGTGGATGGTGTAAAACAGCTGCTACTGCTTCTTCTTTCAAACACTTTCGACTGGATCGTTGTCAAAAATGTCAATGGAACTTCCTCTGTCTACCCCTTCCCCCTTGTTGTGGGTCTGTCTGTAGGGACAGCTAAAACAGGAAGTGTATGTGGCTTCAGTTCCCTGTAAATCACTTCTAAATGATGCCCCAGTGATGACAAAGTGACTATTGACTACAATTTTAATGTATATGTCATTTTTAGAGGTTCACTTTCAATAAACAACTCTGCTGGAACAGCAAAGATTTTACTTGTTAGTTTTAAAAGTGAATTTTTTAGCTCTTGTGTTCATGGGTACAGGAGAATTCTTGGAGAATTAAAAATCAGAGGACTAACAAAAAGAACACAGTGTTTGTTATTCTTGAGCTGATCTCATGATTTTTGGTTTTCTGATTCATGAATCTGTCATGTTGATGGTAATATGGGTGTCATGYAATGGAAACAAACAGGCCCTCCACTATTTTTGCTTCTGCCTAAGTAGTACTATTTTTTAAAGTACACAAGCCCTCCATTATTGGTTTCTGGGACTAATCACACAAATAAATTATAGTTTTATAGGAAAAGAGRGAACTGCTAAGTGTAGCTCTGTTATTCTCTTTGTCCTGAGCCCAACTTGTAATGTGAATTCAGTGTTTAGGAAAGATTTCTGTTTAATGTGAAAACTGCAAGCTCAAAAAAAGAGAGAAAATTAGTTCTAGGCAATACCAGCTTCTATGATTACTTATTTTTCCCTGAAGTTTTTTTTGTTTTTTTTTTTTTTAACAACAATGAAGAAACAATGACCCTGAATTTTGATGTGCATTTGTAAAGCAGAGAACTGGTACAGTTTTGCTTGCATAACTTCTGCTCTACGAAAAGTTATGTTTCTAAAGCCTGGAACAAATTTTGGATGCACCTTGGAAGGAAACATAATGGTACTGTTTCTAAATAATCTTTGAATGACGCCTTGTGTTTCTCTATCCCCTGCTTCCAGTCCTAGCAAAAATTAAACACGGTTAAAAGTAGTAGATTCCACATCTCTTTCAAACCCCAAAGATTTGACTCTTTCAAACCCCAGATGCAAGACTTGCTTCCTGAATATGGGTGTTACCAAAAAAGCAAACTGAGGAAGTGGCCATTTAGGTGGAAAATGGAAGAGAAAGTACAGAATAAAAAGTAAATAAACCTGTTGTAATCACTCACAGAAAAAAGAGAAAATATCCACAGCCAGATTGAGGCTCCATCAATCTTTCCTCCCCTCAGAACTGTATTTGCAGAAGTTTGGGGGTTTTGTTTTTATCTACTGACAGCCAATACACATCCCTTGCTGTGACGTGAAGATTTGCCTGCCCAAGCTCTTAGATCTGCCCCTGCAGTAGAGAATTTGGGGGACACTTCTATTCAGAACTGTTTGCAGTCTTTGTTTTGCTCAGTACATGACCTCAGGGCAATCTTTCAGGTTGTGGATATCTGAGACAGGGAAACTTTGCAGAGCTTTAAAATCTCCAGGAGGAAACGTGTTCAAAATCAAGCACACACAAGGATGTTTTGCTTGGTCCCASTGAATTTTTGGATTCCATATATCATCTGATTTCAGTACTCTTTCCCTTCCAAACTTGGCCTTTTAAGACAGCAACTTCAGAATTTCCACAGAAACTGACACTTTCAAAATTTGAGAAAATTTGGAGTTTGGGAGACTGAAATCTTTTAATATTTTTATTATTTTGTTTTAAATTAATACCATTTGGAGGTACGGGATACTTGATGAAGCATGCTGAGCCTGTTCAGATCTGATGTGGAAGAATATGCTTGCCAGATTATTGCATAAATATTGTGCAGTCCTGGATTTAATTTTTCTGCTGCATTGAGGGAGCTCATAATTTCTTATTCCTATGAGAGAATAAAGGCCATTGCTCATGTAAATTGAGTACTGAAGTGAGAAATAAGACCAAGTGGTGCTTATTTTTTCTTCTCTAGTTCTTCCACTCTCTTAAAACTCAAGACGGCTCTTACACTGGCCCAGATTAGAAAATTAGGTTTTTCCTTTGCTTATCTGCAACCATTTTCATCTCAGTCATTAAGCTAATAACAGTGCTTGTTTTCCAGATCTGTTAAAAAAAGAAGAGAAACCTTTCAGGAGGGTAGTATCACTGGAAATTCTACATGCAGTGAACTAAAAAGATTGTCTCTATACCCAAACTCAAATTACCTCTTTCTCACTATTTTTGGAAATCAATTTCTCCAGTTATGAGCAATGGAATCCCATTAGTATCAATGGTTCTGCTTGTTTGAAATATAAAAAAATCTCATGGGTGCTGGCCAGGGCTTCACTGAGTTCTTTGGGTTCAGAGGTTTGAGACAATTTCAATTTAAAGATTTGCCAATTGGTTTTTGTTTCTTTTTAACTTGCTTTTCAAGACTTGTAGTTATGCTTTGAGCAAATTCAGTAAGAAGTATATTAATCAGTTCAATAGATTGGAGTCTATCATATCATGCATCTSGGTTGTGGGGTTTTTCAGAGGACAGAGCTAATTTTAGCAGCTATTATCAGTAAACYGATGCAAATGTTTGGAAATTAGTCATTTGAACCATGTCAGAGCTATTCCAACCTTTCTGTTCTAGGTCAGCTCTTATCAGATTTAAACTAATTTATCTGCATTTGCAACAACTAGTTTTCATGTTTACTCAAAAATGTTGTGCCACTCTTTCTTATTAAGAACATTTGCTATGTTGGCACAGCTGTAGCAAGAATACAAAGAGTCTGGGGTAGAGACTGGACTGGAGCCTGTGCTCTGGTTTTGATCTTCATGCTCTGGTTAATCTTCTGCAGTTTCCTTTAGTCTTTTGTTCCTACTTCCTCAGTTCATAGCACCTCCAGACCCTCCCTGCTCCCTGTGCTAGTTATCCTTGGTTTCTAGCTGAAGTTGATTTACACTCAATGTGAATTAGTGCTCATTTGTCCTGGTACAGCATTGTCCCAAGGTAGAACTACCTCTTCTTTATGGACATCACACTTGCTCTCAGTCCTTGTTTATCAGAGCTTTG
The DNA here is from genome assembly GCA_014549065.1 of Cardinalis cardinalis. Classification (NCBI taxonomy): domain Eukaryota; kingdom Metazoa; phylum Chordata; class Aves; order Passeriformes; family Cardinalidae; genus Cardinalis; species Cardinalis cardinalis. The sequence goes on from JACDOX010000049.1 coordinate 2,745,140, forward strand.
ATAAAACTCCATTTGTTCTCCTCTGTCAGTAAGATGGACTCTCCATTCCCTCACAGCACCTTCTTCGTWTCTGCTCCAGTCTCAATGTTTCTCCTTCCACCACAGTTTTCAGAAAGATTTGTGATTTGGTTAGAGACATAGAAACTTAGAGCCTTTCCAAAATAACTGTCCAGAACTGGAAACACCCTAACCGACCCTTCACCCCTTTGTTTTGATCTTCAGAACTTGCTTATTTCAATTTAAAAACCAGGGGTTTACGTTCTTCAGGTGGAAAGATTTTTCTTCTCATCTTCTGTACCTGCACCAGGGAACCAGGGGTTCTGACAACATATATTGACTGATATTGTGGGTTTTTTTCTAGGGAGGCTCAGCTTTTTCTCCAGCATCCATAATTACTACCAGGAGGGCACAGACCCAAGCAGCAGCCCTGGCTGAAGATGTGGGATGCCCTTCATCCACCAGTGAGGAAATTGTAGCCTGCCTTCGCCAGTTGCCTGCCCGTGTCCTCAATGATGCTCAAACTAAGGTACAACATAGCAAATCAAATGCCATTGGCAAAAAATCAAAAAGTTTCCATTCACACAAACGTGTGAGAGAGAAACCATAAAAAATAATTTAGTCTGAATCCTTGTGAAAGAGGAACTGGACTATTTTTGGTGGAAGGAAGTTGTTGTCCATGACATCCAGCTCTGAGCTATGAATAATCACAATTCAATTCTCCTTTAGACTAAATTCCTTTTACACTGCTTTAATCATRTCTTCTGAAATAAATTGAAGAAGAAGAATTGTTTTTTCCCTCCTTTCAGTTCCCTGTAGCCTGCCTCTGGGTGTTACTCTACACAGAGTCAAATGTCTGCAGCATTAATAACAGAACTTACGCAGAAAATGAAGCAGGATRGGATGTCAGTGTTCAGTGTTTGAAGTGGGAGGCTTGTGAAATCTGCAGTATAAATAAATCTAGAGATGGATCCTTTACCCACAAATTAAAACACCCACCTGCAATAAATTTTCCAACAAGGACCAGCATGGAGTCAATCCCTAGTTTAAAACAACATTTTTAAGACTATAAGACCATCATTCTCTTGGCCTCTTGAGTTTGTTTCACCTACTGAGACTGTCAGCTGTCAGCAAAATCATTGTTTCCTGCCAATGATGAATTTGCACTTATATTACCTGGTCACTTTTTCACTTGAAAGGAATCAATCTTTTTTTTTTTGGCCATCATAGCTGCTGGCTATAAGTGGCCCATTCCAGTACTGGGGTCCAGTGATGGATGGAATTTACCTCCAGGAACCTTTGGCTAAAGCCCTGCAGCGCCCTCGGCGTCCGAAAATAGATCTGCTCATTGGAAGTGCTCAACAAGATGGTCTCATCMGCAGAGCCAAGGCAATTAAGGTAGGAAGACACTCACTGTTAATGAGCTGATGGCATCACTGTGATTACAGTAATGACTGGAGCAGCCTGGAGAGATGCTTTTTGATTTCTACAGGTTGTGAATTATGCTCCACAGAAATATGCAAATGCATTGTCCTTCTCCAGCCAGTCTTCGTGAGGATGACTAATGTCATAATAATATGTACTGATTAATATTTCTGTGGGAGATAAAAAATGGTAAGAGACCAGAAGTGATTTAGCATTTATGCTTTACTGTCTTTAAAATCCTCTTTATATTTCAATCTCAGTAGTATCTCACAGAGATGAAAGCGACTTAACTATAAATTTCTTTACTGTGCAGCAGGATTAAATCAGCATTTTGAGGTTTTTTCAGCAACCTTTTCCTCTTGTCTTTAGCAACCTTTTTCCTTTTGTCTCCTAGAAGTACATTTTCTTGTAAAGATGATTCTGAGTACGGACTAGCTGTTATAAGGAGCAGCACTGGCCTGATGTGTGGTCTCAGGTTTCTGGACAGAAACTGGTGAAAACAAAAAGAATTTAATCTATGCTATACTGTCTSTTGCTACCTTGCAACAGGAGTGTTGCAATGCTTCACCTCTTAGAAGGCATTGAAATGTCCCAGTTTCTCTTTGCTGGTAGCCAATAGCACATAGACCAATTTAATTCAGAATTAATGGTCCACCTGAATTAAAGTTCGTATTACTTGTTTACTCTCTGTCAGAAATTTCTTCCTCTTTTTTCATTTCTTTTTCTCTTTCGGAATCAATTTCAAGAGAAAGTCATAGGAGAAAGGTACAGAAGATATAATGTGATGCTGGAGGCCTGGAGATAATAATCAAGACCCTCTGAGAGTGGAATAAACCTCAGTGACCTCACTACAAGTCCTGTGATGAAGACAAGGAAGTGAAATTCTTTCCTTTACCACTATTTCTGCATATGACAGTTGTCTGCAAAATTGAGATGAAATTCCATGTTGTATTAAAAATTTTGCAACAAATCATGGTGTTGATGAAAGGCACAAGTGCTAAATCCCAGCAGTGTCAGATTGAAATGAAAAGAAAAACACTTGCAACTGAGAGTTCAGTAGAAAAATGTTGCCTGTCCAAAAATAAAACTGGAAATATCTTTTTAATTTAAAGGCTTGCAGAAAATAAGATTGGAAAGGAACTCAGTAAGTTGGTGCAACTCAACTGTAAGAAAGGATTATATCTTCTGATTGTTTTCAAAAATTTCCCTCTATTTCTGTTTTCCTGTGGCTTCAGGCTTCTAGGACTTGAGGGAATATGAATGCTTTKACCAGTCTGTATTCCTGTCTGGGTTGATTTCTTAAAGACCTGCTGCAAGGTTGAAGTTTCCTGATTTCTCCCTTGTTGACACAGTTAGGGTATTAGTTGTTGGGAAACTGTAACGCTCCTTCCATCACTGAGCTACTTATGAAGATGCAATCTGCAGGTCCTCAGCAGCATTTCTGTGTGCTGGCCATGACCATGTATGGTTGCAGTCAATCTGATTATGAAGTCCTGAATAAGCCACAGACGTATTTAGCTACAGCGACAAAATCTAGTGCAGATGATGGTTGATACTTGGAAGTCTGTACCCCATTTCCTCTGTCATAAATGTCATAAGAGATCTTTAACCTGTGCTAAATGTCCTCTCTCCACAACAGACCTCAAAGAAGGATTTGAGACAATCCACCCTGTATCCCAATCATCTACATAATTAATGTTAAGGGTTCCTTTGAGGTAAATCTCACTTGCACCTCTCTAGGAAAAGCCAAAGCTGGTTTTACTGGTACACTAAGGAGTGAGGGAAGGCTTAGCTGGTGGACAGAGCCCCGAACTGAACTTGGGAAACCAAGGCATAATTACTAGTTTGCCTTTGAAAGTATTTCATCTGTTCTAAAAAGAGGGAAGCAAATTTCCCTGGAGTGAAAATTCACCTATGGCTGTGCTCCTGCTCTGCAGAGAGAAGATCTATGGATGTATTTCAGTGAACAAACACAGCTGAAATGTGCTCTGGCAAGCCTATGGAATTGGCAAAGTCCTGTTTCAGTAGACAAACACAGCTAAAAGGTCCTCTGGCAAGCCTATGGAATTGGCAAAGTCCTAATTTCCATCTTCTTTAGGATGGCTGATTTCAGTGTAGACAGTGCAAAGAGTGAGGGGTAAAAAAATWTAACCCCTATTGGCTTGCTCAACCAGTTCCTGGGAATAACTGTGCTGGGCAATTCTGTCAAGGAGTTGTTCTATTAATCCTGATTTCTCTTAGTACTGATCCTGTAAATGGTAAGGAGGCATTTTGAGCCATTTGGATGTTTGCAAGCTTGAGATATGATGCAAATCTTATCACCTTAGACTGAAGTTGCATGCAAGTGTTATAAACTCTTTGCACTCTTCACATAGAAGTGAAAGAGAAACTCTAGGCTGCAACCAGACCAGAAGGTGGAAAATCCAGTTGGCACTGTTCTGTGGGATCTTACTGGCCTTGGGTTGCTCTGGGTGTCTCTCTGCTCCCACTGCAACACTGTGCTTGTGCCTGTTAAGGTCTTTGCTGTGAAAAATGAAACAGAAAGACAGAAGGCACCACTTATGTGCTAGCAAAACATTTATGCTCGATTGGCTTACAATTAAAGGCTGAGGTCTCTCAGTGATGTTTGCAGCAAGAGAGTATGCTCATGAAATGTCCATTTTATGGCATTCACTGAAATGCTTATTCATGTGAACCGAGCCAGATTCATCACTTCCTGGAGCACTTCCTACTCAGCCCCAGTGCAACAATCACAAGGTTGAAAYGAAGTGGGAAACAAAGCAGAGTTTGTTAAGGGAATGGCAAGTGGTACCATAATGCACTCTTATGTGGCATAGAGTGGTTAAGCCTGAACCCATTCACTGCAATTCCCATGGCACACCTTCAGGGAATATTAGCTTTGAGCAGTCATAGATTAGGGCAGCTGAGCAGAAATCTCTAGAAATGTTGATTTCAATTCCCAACTGGACAAAAATTGTATCCCTGTCCTATATGTGATGGTCAGGTGAGAGGACCCAATGGCATTAAATTTATGGATTCACTCATGCTGTTCTATGTCTGTGTTCATCTCTGCCTGGAGGTCAGTATAGCCCACTCTGTGTCCTCCATGTGTTAAGAACCTACTACGTTATCTCCACACTGCAAGGACTTAGTTGAAAGACTGAGGTTGTATTTCATGTGTTTCCTTTCTTTTGCTTTCCCTCCTTAGTACAATCTAGTTGGATGCAGAACCCAAATCCATGGCATAGGCCACTGGGTAGATAGAAATCTAGTTTATTTACCTCATGTAAGCAAATGGAKCTGTACAGAACAGAACTACCATCTTGCAATTTATTGCAGTCAGTTAATGTCTTTGTGGAAAAAGGTATTCAGCAATATACAACAGGTGATAGATATGTGTATATTTATTGTAATGACCAGGGAGAAGTGTCTCCATAAATGCCATCAGTGAGGAGAATGGGCTGAGCTCTTTACTTCATATTGAAACTAGTTAAAAATCTCGGAAGACTCTGCTGAATGGTGGCAGGTCTTTCACCATCTTTTGTATCAGTGTTTGTCAAAAGCCATTTAAGACCTAAGGTCTGTTAGTATTATCACCATTTCAGTTTGTCAAAAAAGTACATTTTGCCCCTTGGGAGATGTAAATATTTGGTCTGCCTACTGCTACAATTTTTTTTTTAAGTAAAACACTGGGCCAGTTCTACTCATATGCTCCATAAGCTATCCTGCAGCAACAAGAACAGTAAGCAGTATTTAACTCATTATTTAGGCAATGTTTATGATGCTTTTGAATCATCAGAAGAGTAGAAAGGAGTGCATGTGCTGCCTTTAGATATTTTCTTAAATAATTTCTTAGAAAACTCGACTATAAATCTGAGCCAATTCCTAATGCTTCTTTAAAGGTTAGCAAAATGTAAATTATTTTACATGATGTGCAGCTGTTTCTATTAATCTGGTAGCAGCTGTTGTATCTACTATGATTTGAAAATTGTTCTTTGGTCATATATTTTCTAATGGGAACATATATTGGACATGGAAAATTGGTTGAATTGAATCGATTTCTGAGAAGTTAAAATATTTTGTCTTTTTCAACATTTTCTGGTTTAATGGATTTTATTTTRAACATATTGCTTTGGTTTTGGCTCTCATGTTTAAGTCAGATGTTTAAATTATACTGTAGCCAAACTAATGCTTGAGAAATTGTTTCAGGTTGTGCTATTTTAGTGCTGTTTGAGGGATGAAAATTCTTACCATCTTGCAAATGCTAGTTCTGTTTATCATCCATCTCTGTCTGTTGAGTCCTCTTTCATCTGAGTCAACACAWCTTGAGGGCCCCAATAAAATAAATGATTGCTGAGAAAACTCTGAAAAATAGCAGAGTTTTGGGGGCATTTTGAAGACCACAGAACCCCRTACATAGGCACAGTGAATCACAGAATTGTAGAACAGAATTGGAAGGGACCCTTCAAGATCATTGAGTCCAACTTGTGTCCTTGCACAGGACAKCCCAAGAGTCACACCCTGTTCCTGAGAGCATTGTGCAAACACTTCTTGAAATCTGACAGGCTTAGTGCTGTGACCACTTCCCTGGGGATCCTGTTCCAATGTCCARCCATCCCCTGGATGAAGAACCTTTCCCTGACATTTAACCTAATCCTCCCCTGACACAACTTCAGGTCATTCTCTTGAGTCCTGTCACTGTTCACAAGAGTGAAAAGATCAGTGCCTGCCTGTCCATTCCCCTCACAAGGAAATTGTTACTGCAATGAGTGAAGAGACCAAGTGACCTCAGCTGCTCCTCATATGCCTTCTCCTCCAAACTCTTCACCATCCTTGTGAGCTTTCTTTGAATGCTCTCTAGAAGTTTAATTTTTTTTTTTTATATTGTGTTGCTCAAAACTGCACAAAGTCCTTGAGTTGAGGCCACCCCAGTGCAGAACAGAGCGGGACAATCCTCTCCCTTGCCCTGGCAATTCAGTGTCATTGCCAAACTTCCTTTGAGTTCTGTGCCCAGGTCATTAATGAAGATGCTGAAAAGAGCTGGATGGAGAATGGAGCCCTGTGGACCCCACTAGGGACCAGTCACCAGCCTGCTGTCACCCCATCCCACACCCCCTTGGTGCCTGACCCATGACTCAGTTGCTCACCAATCATGTATCACAGTTATTCAGGTGACACCTGGACATTTTGTCCAGAAGGATTTTGTGAGAGACAGTATCAAAAGCTTTGCTGAAATCCAAAGAGATTACATCTACTGGCTTTCCCAGATCAGCTAGGTGGGTTGCCTTGTCATAAAAGGAAATCAGGTTTAATATGCAGGACTTTCCSCTCATGAAGCTGTGSTGACTGAGACCAATGATTGCACTGTCTTTCAGGTGTTTTTCAATACCTCCCAGAATAATCTTCTCCATAACTTTACTGAGCTCTGAAGTGAGATTGACAGGCCTGTAGTTTCCTGGGTCCTCTTTGTCCTTCTTGAAAACTGGGACAATTTTCACCAACTTCCAGTCAGCTGGGGCCTCTCCTGATTCCCAAGACTGCTCAAAAATCAWCAAGAGAGGCTTTGGAATGACATGAGCCAGCTCATTGAGGATTCTCAGCTGAATCCCATCAGGCCCCATAGGGTCCAGCTGGAGCATTAGATCTCACAGAATTTCAGAGTCAACTGGGAGTTGATCATTCTCATGGTCATGGTCTTCCAGCTCAGGGCACTGAGGCCCTCATGGCCCATCATCAGTATTGAAATCAGAGGTAAAAAATGTATTGAACCTCTCTGCCTTGTCCATGTCCCTGTGGGGGAACTGATCATCTTTATTCAGGATGGGTCAATGTTATTTCTACACTGCCTTTTTTCATTACATATTTGAARAAAACCTTTTTACTGCCTCTCACATTCCTGGCAGCTTCACCTCCACTTGAGCTTTGGCCAAATGAATTCTCTCCCTRCAGTGGCAAGCAGCATTTCTGTATTCTTCCCGTGTCACCTGACCTTGCTTCAGCTGGGCCTACACCTTCCTTTTTTGTCTTATTTCCAAGAGAAGATCCCTGTCCAGCCAAACCAGCCTTYTGCCTCTTCTTCTTGACTTCTTGCATTAAATACCCAAGGCCARCCACACTGAGTCAGATCAAAGGGCTGTTCAGCACAAAATGCTGTTTTCAGCAGTGGTTAAAAGAGGCTGCTTGTAAGATTAGGGTAAGCAAATCTGATACTTCTGGTAAAAGGTCCCCAAACCTCTAGCACTTTACAGGTCACGGACTTCCTATCCTGAAATGATCTTTCTGTATTTAATAACGATCAAATTATTTTGGTTTTAATTTTTTTTTACTTCAAAAAATCATTGATGAAACCTAATTTTCACCAATTTTTGGCATTTACAAAAACATTTGGCAGGGAGTTTGTCACCTTAACCATATGTTGGTGTATGATGATCCATCTCCTTCTCTGTGGTTTTCARCCATAACCTTTATTTGATACTTGACCGTTGATGAGAGAGTGATGGATAAGTTCCTAGGTTACATAACCCTAAGKTTTTTTCACTTTGTTTCTCTCTGGTTTAAGTATCCATAACAAGAGTAGAACAAGTTAACAAATCCCTTTTAGAAAGCCAACAACATGAAAGCACTGCATGAAAGTTGCTTGAATGGGTTGATTTATACACAAGAGATTGGGCTTTGCTCTACTACAGAAAAATATCTTTTCTTACACACAACTGCTAACCGCAGTCTTCAAATGAGAGATTCTTAATTAAACAAAGCAATGCTTCTGCTGGTTAATAGGAGCCCAAAGTAATGTGTGCCAAAGCTGTGATGGAAAAATTGCTTTTGAATTCAGTGAACTTGCAGTCAGGTCTTCAATGAACATTTCTATTTTCTGGAGAAGAATATGTGTCATTGCTGGTTTTAAGCTGAATGATTTTGCAGGAGTGCTGTGCAGTTTCATATGTGGCATTTGTGCACATGAGGTGACGTGTCAGGAGTGAGCTCCCCATCTTTTTAGGAGTACAGCTGTATTACTAAAGCTGGCATCACATGACTCTTTCACATTGCATGGGCCAAAATCCAGCAAAAGAAGAATCTATTAAAAATACAAGGCAAATTGCCAAGATCTTCCTGGACCTTGGGATACTTGGTAGAGTTTTCAAATCCCTCAAAGTCACTTATTCAAAATGCACAGAGTGTTAGAATACTAAGGACAAACCTCACCCTCAGCACATGGGAGCTTATTTTCCGTCTTTAATTTCTGTGACTCTACTGAAAAGGTATATTTCCATCTGTACTGTATAGGGTTGTGGAAAGACCTTCTAGCAGCATGATGAAAACCAGCTGTGGGCCATCAAAATAATATATTGAGTAAAGCATCTACAGTAACTAAACTGGGCAGACACTGGCCTAGTTTGCATCAAATAATAGAGGTGGTTTGACTGCCCAAAATAATAGAGGTGCTTTGTTAGATCTTTTTCTCTGGTGTTCTTATCCAAGTTTCAACCAATAGGCACCTGTATAGTGCCTCTTTAGAAAGGACTTTATGCACAGGACAGAAAAGTTCAGAGTAGATTTTTTTTTTTAATGAAATTGTTTTGTTTCTGAAATTAAAATAAGTTTTTTTAAAAAGTGAAAAGTTTCAATGGATAACATAAAAAAAACTTCCTCAAAGAAAGATGTGTTGAAAAATTCTAGCAGTCTTTAGCTTTGGTAACAATATGTTTGAGTACAGAAGTTTGGCGCGGAAGGTGGCTCTTGTGACATGGGCACTTTGCTCTGGGGAACTTGCCTTTATGTTAGGAAAGGTCACAGATCTCAGGAAAAAGGGCATTTCCCTGTTGGTTTCTCKGAAAGGCCCTAAGGGTTATGAAGTTTGAAGATCATGGCTGTTCCCTGCATTGGGAGTTGAAGGAATGGAATTTCTCTTCCAGGTCTAAGGCGRATATTATTCCAGAAGGGACCCAAATACAGAACTTGGAGCAGCCATGTTCCTTTGTAGGTGTTCCCAGAAGAGGCAGAGGGACATAGCCATKAAATGGCCTACACAACAAGTTTGCTTTCTGGAATTTTCAAAGAAAAAGAGCATTAACTCCCTCTTTTCCCTCTAGTTTTCCTTCATGGAGATCATCAGAAAGGCAGCACTGGACAGACATGCAGTGAAGGATTGTCCCTGGGAACCCCTTCTGTGAGAGCCAAGATTTCTGTMCTATTAGAATCCATTGGCACAGCTAGGTGTACCTATGATTTGAACCTACTAGATCAGGGTTTCTCTAGTATAGTGTGTCCAGAGGAAGCCAATATTTCTCATTGGTGACAATTTTGGGAAAGCAAAAGTAGGACTGTCCCCTACTCAATCCCCTAGGAATCAGAGATCACAGCAGAGAGGACTTGTTCCAGCAGAGGGAGATCTGAGCCTACATTGTTCCGAAAAAAWTTATATTTTGGTTTTCTTTCTGAATTCCATGTATGCACTTTTTTTCTCAGAAATTTGAAGAAAGTCAAGGAAGAGCCAACAGCAAAACGGCCTTTTATCAGGCTCTGCAAAATTCCCTAGGAGGAGAAGAGTCCAACTCGTTCATTGAAGATGCAGCTACATGGTATTACTCCCTGGAACACTCGACTGATGATTATTCGTCCTTTTCCAGGGCGCTGGAAAACGCCACCCGGTAAGCAAGTCATCCTACAGCAACCGGGTGATTGGAGTTGAGCAAGGCTTGTTTTGCTTATCTAAAGTGTGTATCTATATTCTGAAAAACTTGAGAAATTCTTATGTAAATGAACAGAAAGTGGGGAATGTGATTTCACTTTTTCTGAGGTTTCCAATGTCATTGGTAAACAGAAATTGAACTGATTTTTATGCCTTGTGAAAAGTTTGACATGTCATTCTAAAACTGGATATTGAGTTCAGACTACTAATACTTCTTTTTGCATTTTCATGTCATAGATGTCTGGGTTGCTGCACACTGTGCATCAGCAGTTCCTTGAGCTGTCTCATCCCTGTGACAGTAGAATTAATAGTCTGCCTTTTATTCCCAGTCTCCTAATTATACAGTCAGATACTTTTTCCTAATGGTCAAATTTGAGAACTTTGACTTCAGCAATTACAATAATTTTTTTTTTAATTAKGAAACCTGCAAAATACATTTATTCACAATGTCAGGCATGACTTGAAGCCATTTCCTCTTGCTTGTTACTTTGGAGAAGAAACTAATCATCACCTCACTACAACCTCATTTCACGTAGTTGTAAAGAGCTATAAAGTTCTTCCCCTTGAGCCTTTTTTTCTTTAGGTTGAACACCCCCAGCTCCTTCAGCTGCTCTCATCAGACATGTGCTCTAGCCCCTTTCCCAGCCCATTGCCCTGCTCTGCACAGGCTCCAGTGCCTCTTACATGTCAGCAGAAGAATGAGCAACTTGCCTGCAGTAAATGCACTCCCATCTTTTGCATTGAAATGTTGTTTGGACCTTTGGGAAGTGGAAGTTGAAAACTTCCTGTTTTCTGCCTCTGAGCAAATTTARGGACTGGATGGTGTAAGTGGAACAGATTTTTCAGAAATTAATCAAAAAAATATTTCCCTATTCCTGTCTCTGCTTTTTGAGCAGATTCATTGTGAAACCTCTTTACTTTTCAAATGTGATGTAGCTTATAAACTGGTGACTTGAATCCTAATGGGCCTGTCCAAGATGTTCCACCTGTGTTCTGAACTGAGACATCAAAGCTACAGGCTCCTGGTGTCTGCACTCTCAGTGTTTTCTGTCCTACTGTGAGCCTCTCCACAGCACCTCAGAGACAGGATTTTCCTTTTATTCCTCCATCAGAGCTGCAGAACGCTGCTCTGGGAGAGCCTTAGGAAGCAGGAGAGGAACAGGAGCCAAGATTCTCTGGGAAACATCTGATTCAAAAAGAAGACAGTAGTTTCTGGGTGGTCCAGGTGTGCTGGTGCACTGAGGTCATGGAGGAAACAAGCCAGAGGGTTGCGGGCTGAGCTGTGCCATTTATCAACTCACACATCTTGCCACATTTGTCCTTCTTTGTAGCCTGTCCCAGGGAAGGGCCTCCCATCACCATGACGCTGGGGCCACTGCCTGCAGTACATGCAGAAGCACTGTGGTTCATGGGCATCAAAGCCAGGACTTGTCTTCAGTCTCCTTCCATCACCACTGTTACCCCTGGGGGAATATTCTTCAGATCAGTGAAGTTTTAAGCCATAATAAACCACTGTACAATTTACATTTAAACCATTCTTCCCACCCAGAGAACCCTCTATAAGGAGCTGTTATAGCACAGGGCTGACACATTTGATCACTGGCATTCAGCCCAGGGCTCAGTGGTGCAAACATTGACTTTTGCAAAGCTGCAAGGGCTGGCACACCACCTACTTCCAGCAGGGAAATGGGACACGCCACACATTTCCAGCAGGACTGGGATACACCACACATTTCCAGCAGGASTGGGATACACCACCCATTTCCAGCAGGAATGGATACACCATCCATTTCCAGCAKGAATGGATACACTAGCAGCTCTTCAGGCTCAGCAGCCTCCTGGGTGTAGGGATTACCTGCTCCTTTACAATATGAGACAAATACCTTGGCTAAGGAAAGAAGAGAATGACTTATTCCTGGCCAAGGAAAAGGATGAGTAGTGAGACAAGGACATCTGATGATAAAACTTTGCTTCAAACACTTTGGAAATTACTCTAGCTACAGCAGAAGGTGAGGTGAAACAGTAGGTACAGAATGAGAGTCACCTATATCAGCATCACATATGTGGTGGAGAAAACRGGTTTTTTGGGTTTTTTGATGTTTGGTTGGTTGGTTTGGTTTTGKKTTTTTTCTCCGTAGTTTTGTTTCTTTATAACAACAAACTACCACCATAGATGTGTAAGCCAAGAAAAGTTTTATGTAYGGAATTAACTGCTAAAGTTTTAACAGGATTACAAAGTGTGATAAAGCAACATAAGTGGTTGTTATAAACTGTGTACATTGTGCATACTTTGTGGTTTTAAAATAATTCTACTTTTAAATTTGTTTTAGCTGCAATTTTCTGGTATTTTTTTCCAGAGTGTAAAATTAGTTTAATTTTCTTTTTCTTTCCTTTTTTTTTTTTTTTTTTAAAAGTCTGGTATTCCATGCTTGTAAGAGACAGGCATTTCATTTTTGCGGTTACTATACATTTAGGGTTTTTTTTCTACTTCCTCAGAATAGCTGACTTTTTTCCCGCCCACAGAACCAACTGAGAATCCATTTTAAATGGTGAAATGTGGCTCAAAGCATTTCTTGAGAGCTATTGCTCTCCCCAGACTCCCTGGTTTTCAAAGACCATCTGCTCCTCTAAAGCCCCATGCTGGTAGGCATGTGAAGAGCAGTAATTTTTGTTTCATTTGGATGTTGTCAACCATAACTGTCAAAGAGCCCTGTGGTCAGTGAGCCCAAAGCTTGTGGTCTCACAACTGAGCTTAAAATAAACTGCTGAACCAAGATAGCTACCCAAACTGTGCCTTTCATAACCATACCAGTTAAATATAGCTACATGTTTTTGTGCTTCTCTGATGCCATTTGTTCTTGCACCAGTGGGGTTTTTTTTTGGTTTTTTTTTAACCTACCAAGTCTGAAGGAGAAGCTGCTGTTTCAGATTCACTCAACTGAGAATTGAAACCTCCCAGTTCCTCAGCAGAAATGTTTGTGTGCACTCACCTAGGTAAAGGTATATAAACACCCAAAGCACGTGCTGAGTCCTCAGGCACAGGAAGAACAGGGAGTGGGRGTGCATGTCTATACAACATTGCCTTGAGGAATCACAGTGAGATTTATTGCAGAAAGGTCTCCTCTYTTCTACCTGCCCCTCATGTTTCTTCCAGCTACTGCTCACCCCACCTGCCAGCCTCCCTTCTTGGGGCAAAGGAAGGTAGGAAGGTTTGGATACATTTGCTTCACTTGTACCTTTTAGACCTGGTGTTAAATTCACGATTTGACTTCCTCTTGCACTCTTATTGGTTAATYTTTCCCTCCCAGACATTGCACAAGGAGTTCCATTTTGATGAGCCCTGCAGATTATCTTCAAGAATGCTCTCTTACCTCTTCCAATTTTGGAAACTCTACCCAAGAAATCACACAGATACAAATTCAGAAATTATATTACTGATCCTTAAACCAGGAAATACCTAAGACCTCTTACTAGATGCCATCATAACCTAGACGTGCCAGAAAGAACTTTAAACTACTATAAACATGATCCTTATAAAACTAGACTAAAGTGGGATTTGGTTTGGTTTTTTTTTGCCAAGATATTCCTTATGTGCCAGATCTGGTTGTTTTACTATCATTGTTCAGCACTCCATAAAACAGCACRTCTAGTGAATTCTAAGAAGTATTAGTCTTGTAGAGGGTGAATGTGGTTTCCTTCAGTTGATTTGAAGACAGAGATATGAGCTGGTTTGGAAAATTGAAGTTAACTATTGAGATAGAGAGAGATCTGTTGCTTGTGGGATTCTTCCCTTTTTTCCTTTACACAACTGTGTCTGTTCTCTGCTCCTCCTTTTTTATCAGTGATCAGTTTATCACATGTCCCATCATAAATATGGCGAGTTACTGGGCTGCTGCCTCTCAAGGAAATGTCTTCATGTACCATGTACCTGAGAGCTCCTCACAGAGCAGGTAAGGAGATGGATTTTATTATGTTTCTTGTATTTAGAGTTTGTAAAACCAGGGATGACTGTTTGRGCATGCTGTGGAATAAATGAGTAGATCTAGTTATGTCAAATAAACAGCTAAAGATGAGCAAAGGACAGATTTGTCTCTAATAAATTCTTTAACTCTACAGGAATGCTTTTTCTGAACTGAGGCATTTCCCATTAGAKACCTGCATTGAGTTTCCCCTTTCCAACTTACCTACCCTGACCAGTTCCAAAGCTAACCTTTCAGATTCCTACTCTGCRTCTGATAAACCTCCCACAAAGAATCAGAATTTGCTCCAAGTCATCAGGAGTCCATGGCTCTCAAGATAAATGGAGTGTCATTTTCTAATTACTCAACATTAATCCAACACTGCCCTTTTTTGAGGTCAGTGCAGTTGYACTCCAGTTGTACTGACTGGCACTCAGTGTGGATGAGCTCAGGGATTTATTCCTTCCTGTGCCAGCACTGTGACTGCTGTTCTGCAGACACTGTCTCATGGGAAGGAAAATATTTTTGCACACAAACATTGGTGGACTCAGGCTCTGTGTCATCCTTCATTTTAGAAGCTTACTTGAAAGATTGTCAGCCAGACAAGCTGTATTATATTTTAGGCAGAAGGGCCTAAGTGGCTGTGGGAGATGCAATGTCTTGTTGGGCRCAGAACAATCTGGTAGGCAGAGGCCTTTAAGGTGACCTTCCCTGGCTTTAWTTTAGACCCAGCCCTTCACAGAAGTCAGGAAGAGGTGCTGATGTTTGCAGGCAGTGGTCAGCACTTTGGTGCCCTGTGGCTCACCAGAGTGGCTCCTGCTGTCACAGGCTTGGTGACCAGAAACTGCAGCAACAGTCGCCCCTTCTGTTCCCTGAATCCCCACCCCAGGGCAGGAAAGCACACAGGGGTGCTTATGCTCATACTGTTTCCTGATGAGGAGGCCATGCTTGCCCCCTGGTCTGCCCCTCACCTCTCTCCAGGAAGGCTTTTTGAGACCTTTTCCTTGTTCTCAGGCTTCCTCCAAAAGGGCTCAGGGGAGGGATGGTGGATTCCTACTGGCACCATTTGWTCCTGTGAMGTTCCCTGCAAACTGCCCGGGTTTTTTCCCTTCCTGATAGCATAGTGAAAGAGCATTTGAAAGAAGCCAGCTCAGATCTAGGTTACAGATGAAGGCCATTATGCTATGGTAACACAGACTTGCTTTCTTTTTAACTGAGAAGTTAATCCTCAGGGAGCTGTTATTTCTCTGGCAGCTCCAGCGGGAATGTTCACAGTGTTCCATTTGGCTACTGATAGGCCCAGATAAGTGATTTTTACAAGGCTCCAAACAGGGCTGAGCTATGGTATGCCAAAAATCCAGCCACACAAAAAGAAAAGATGTGTTCTCAAATGAGCCAGCAAGTTTTTTCTTGCTTTGGAGAATGATAGTGACCCAGCCATCTACGATTAGATCTTATTTGTAAGTAGATTAAATAGTRCTTATACAGCTTAGACTCGCTGGCTTTGAGGCAGTGATTTTGAATTGATAAGAATTTCTCTTCTATCAAGCCTTATTTAAGATTTTTCTTGTGCTGATGTTATTTAGCTCTCCTCACACTCTTTTGTGCAGCAATAGTTTACATAGCATGCAGCTACACATTGTGATTATGTTGACATTGGTGTTCTAGGTGAATTACTTTAACTTTAGTGCAAAAGTTATTGGTTTGCTTTTTCATAACCCTCCTTAAAAGAACAAACAAAGCCAGAATGCTGTCTGAAACTTGCAGGAATGTGAAGCAGAGGATCAATTGCCTTAAGTTAAGCCACTTGCAAGGAGAAATGGCCCAACTTGATACGCTGCCTGGCATTGTTACTCCTTTCATCTTTATTTATCCTTAAGTGCCATCAAAATAAATGCTGAAAAAAAAGGCTTGAAAAGCAAGCACTTTAACAGAAGTTGCAGAATTCAGTTTGCCTGTGTATGAGAGGATCTCATTTGTCACTATAACGTGTCTATTTATGAAGTGATACCCTCGTTTTCCCAAGGGACCCCACATGAGGTCCTCTGCTGAATACACTGCAAATATTTTGTTTAAATATTATTATTCATTCATTCATTCATTCATTCATAAATTAATTTTCCTTTATTCTTCATCCCACTTTTGCCATGTCACCCTCTCTGGAGCATTCACCCCTCCATGCAATGGAGGTGCATTGCAGCCCCACTCATGCCAGTGCTGTGATGCTGTTGATGGAAGGAGCTCAAATGGGAGAGTGGCTTTGACTCCTAAAAATRGGAAACCATCAAGAGTATAGAGCCAATGAAACAGTTCTTGGGAATATTATCAGCAATTTATCTTACCAGACTAAAACCAGTGATATCCATGAAACAGCCTTTGAGTAGAATATATAAACTAATCTTGGGAAAGATCTGGCAACCATGTCCCCAGTTTCCAAGATACTTCTGTAACCATTGGAACAGAGTCCTGAAAGTTCTCAAGTTCTTCTTTGAAAACTSTGACTCCTAGAGGGGGAAGCAGAGGCATGAACTCTCCCAGATAAGCTACRCCCTAGGCTGGAAGGCAGGACTTGTGGGTGTGAACTTGCTCAGCAGAAGTGAGAATTGAACCCTGCAAACATCCTTTTAAAGGCCTGAACAGCAGCACCCTGTTACAGCCATTTCTTTGTGTTATTGAATGCAATAGCCAAAGTATGATTTGCACATGGTAGTCATGTACAGGACATTCTGTGAGTGCACCCACTAAATAAGATCTCCTCATTCTTTGTAGCTGGAGGAAACYCTCATTAGACATTCCTATCACTCATAGGCTTTTGACAGAATAATGATTTCTCAACCAGTTTGCTGAGATATAAACCTTCACTTCTAAAAGTGGGAATTTTTATAGTGTTATGTCCATAGAGTAACATGAAAGATAAAATAAWGAGGGTTTTTTACTTTGGTGTCTAAAATGTTCCTAAGAAGTCAGTTTACCCAGGAGATGGACCTTCTCTCTTTGTGTTTGCAATCTGTATCATAATGATGATGATAATATAATTATATATAATCTATAATAATTGCTAATGGTTACCTCACAGGAGTATTGGAAAGATTACGTTAAAATAATGTTTAGATAATCACAACAGTGGAAGACTACTCTTGGCCAAAATATTCTGTCTGGGAAAAWAGCCATTCACTAATTAGATAAGGCACCCTATAGCAACACATTMTTCAGTTTTTTTACTTTGTCACCTCTCTCCTACTTTATGGGTCTCCCAAAATGTAACAGAAAAGAGAGTTAAAATGCAGGGATGAAAAAAGTACTGGTATTTCCTTTTGTTTCACTTAATAACTAACAGCAAAATAAACAAGAGGGAAGGAGAAGTCAGCCAGTAAAGACAGATTCAACCACAATGATGCAAAGTAGACAAAAAATTATTAAACAGGGAGGAATTTCTGCCAGTAAAAGTAAATTAGCCAAAGTTTGTCTCTCAGCTGGATGTTTCTAAAATGTATACACATACATACACACACATTCAAGCTTGTGTAGATACAAGGGTAGGGTTAAAAAGCCTGCTCTACATTGATGTCTATGACATATGTGGAAAATCACATAAAACCATGAACTGACATTTTTTGCATAGATGAATGGATCTTGCAGARAGCAAAATAATATCTCCTTCCACGTGGTAGCATTCTCCTGAGCTTGGCATAACACCATGTCTGCTTTAGTCTTCAGTTCCCATTTGAATGAGGAGCCAACTCCCACATTAATAATCTGTGGTAAAAATATATACATGACCCAGCTGCCATTTTCTCACTCTCTCTTTGAGAACACTTAGGCCTTGGAGTAAACATTTATTCTAAACAATGTAGGAGGAATGTGACTGTTCAGCACTGCCTAGGATTAGTGGGGAGAAGTGGAGGATAGCTTTAGGTATGGTAAAGAAATGTGTGATAGGAGAAGTATGTTTTGACAAGGATAATATCATTAACTGTACAAAGATTTGCCTTATTAACCCTTCAAGAGGTTTCAGGGTGATTTTTGTGTATTATATTGAAGAAGCACTTCTTACCATGCCAACACAGTTTCCAAGTCACATTGTAATGCTAAATGTTCTGTCTTAAAGATGGTGGTTAAAATTCAGTGCTCTGCCCACTGAGAGGGGCTGATCATCAKCAGCAGCAGGATGGAAAAACATCAAACTGAGACTTAATGAGGCTTTATCTTGTAGTCACTAACCATAATAATCATCATTAAAGCTTTTCTTGATTTTGCATGGGACAGATTCACCCAAGGTTAATGAGCTGCTGCCTCTTTTGAGTCATTTTGGTTGGGGCTGTCTTYACCTCCTGGCCATGCACTCTGGGGTACATTACTGTGAGTTGTTAAAAGGCTGCTGTGTGCCAAGGCTCACATAGTTGGCTGGGTTTAGGTGACACTTCTTAAGATTCCTGTAACTGAAGGCGAGAATTCCTGACTGATAAAACAAAAAATGTTTATGTATAAACCCATTCAACTATGTGAAGTATTCTTGATTTCTGTTTATTATGGATGCAGCAGGAATTCTGGCTATACTTGATATCTCTTTAATTAAAGGAGATTTTTCTACTCTTTCCATTTCACAACAATTATATCAAATCCCTGTCCTTTAATCCGTCCACCMCTTCCTGTCCAYTTGATGCTCTCCCATGTGAGATGATGTGATACCAACACCCCACAGGCTGSTGACAGAGTCTAAACTGGGTGCTCTGCAGGCAGACAGGAGATTGCCTCTGGGCTTCAAGGAAATGATCTAAAAACAGAAGGCAGATAAATTACCAGTGGGGTGGTGACAAAATGCATGCTGCTCCTTAGCTGGGCAAGCACTGCAATTACCTGTGTCCATGTGCTGCAACAACAGCTTGTCATTGTGCTCTCTATCCCAGTCTGTTCTCCCAGTCTGCTCTCTATCCCAGTCTGTTCTCCCAGTCATCCCCTAAAAGTTGTTGTTTTGGAAGTGCCTCTCATTCCTTTGGCCTTATCCATTGCTTTGTGCCAGCTGCAGCTATGAAAACACTCTCCCACTGATACAGCCGCATCATCCCATTCTCAACTCTTTGCAAAGTTTCTCTGCTTCTAAAGTCTTGGGGTCTGGACAATTGTTTTTTTCTTCTTATGAAGTAGTTTAAAGGCCTTTGTAATTCAGTAGATTTTCCAGATCTTGAAAATTAGCAATAAATATGCAAAGGCAAAGTAGCCAGCTCAGAAAAAGCAGAAAACAYCTTTAAATGAACCAAAATTCAGCTGAAAGACTCAGGAAAAGACCAAGCAATTTTGGAGCTCCATGTGCTGCAGTGGCAGTTCCTATCAAATGTTATTTACAAGATAAGCACAGTTAGTGCAAGTTGAGCACCATGTTTTCCTTGGTGCACTGGTGTCTTCAGATGTACACATCACCTTTTTCTGGAAATTCATCCATTCATTCCACTTAAGAGTAGCCATACTGAACAAATAGATGAATTTCTGTCTCCCAAAAGTCCAATCAAGTGTCAGCAGGCCTATTACTAGATCTTAAATACAGTAATTCCCTGACAGATTTGTGTAATCTGTTCTTYAAGAGTTCTGACAAGTTGATAAAAGTGCTTTCTTTCTTCCTGCCTTAAGATCTATGATTTTTTTTTCAATTAGTGTGATCTTTCAGGCTCTTKAATTTACTGTCTGCTATTTCAGTTTTATTTCCTTTAATTGGCACAGCTATAATGCAAAGTGGAACATTGTGTGTGTTGGGAGTAATTCAAGTGGAAAAGACACAGCAAACTCTAGAATACTTTTGCAAATCACATGTATCTATAGGATTTTTTTGGTACAAAGGTGGATAAACTTGGCAGTTTAATCCTGTTAGGAGTTAAGCTTTTTCCATATGTCCTGATTTTCCTGAAAAGAAGAAAGCAAAATGTTCATCTGTTTTTCACATCCTTTCCCCCATTTGTTTGGCAGGAGTTCATGATGAGAGGAGACACAATGAGCCAAATGCATCCCTAGAACTGCTGAGGTCACACCAGGCCTCATATTGGCTCACTGAATTTCTATAAATATCCAGCTATCCTTTGATTATTTTTTCTCCCTGCAATCACATACCATTTCCTTTCATAAAATGTGTGGCTGTATATAATTTTTAAAATTATTTTTGCTTGGCATAAAAATGAGCATTTCAGTTCAAGCAAAGTGCAGGGTTGGTAGGCTGCTCTTCTCCCATGAYATGGATGAGACAATGCTGTTCAGGATACTGGATATGCAAATATACTCTGCAAAAATCTGCTGGCATTAATGTGAAGATAATGCAGATAGGTGCAATTTTAATTGCACATTTAAGCGCATTTAATATTTCCAATAATCCTTACAAAAATATTTTTAAATTCATTTGCTGAAAATAAAAACCAAAATGGGGGCAGAAGAACACACAGGCAGTGGAGCATTTTGTGTAAATCGTATCCTCTTCTCCTGGGACAGAGTTGTTATGAAATCCTATTTCAGCTCAAATCAGCAGGAGATTTATGAGTAACCTTTGAGTCTGGGTTTCACCTGTGCTGTTCAACTCACTCAGCATGTAAATAACYTGTTCTCAGCAAAGCCAAGTGATGCTGAAGAGGTGGGGATTTTTACTTTCCCAGTGATAGGCATGTCCTTGCAAATGGGGTACAGAACAGGGCCTTGATTGTGAGGCTGGGAACTGAAAGCCATGATCTCTTCTCTGACACAAAATCTTTCACAGAATTGTTAGAAGGAGCAGTTATGCTCACAAAAGTTTACATTAAAGGACAAATGGTTTTATTATCTCAGCAGTCTGTCACAGATTGCCAACATCTGCTTTACTTGGTGACTGACATGAGTTTGAGCACAATATTTCTTCTGCATTTCTCAGATGATCASTGGTAATTCTGGCTGAACTCTAGCTAGTTATATCTATCTTGTTATTTTAAAATTTAAATGATTGAATAGCAGTGGGAAGTTTGGTGTTTTGGTATCATATAGGATATCATTAGAATTTTGAGCTAATTTACATTGGCTTCTGTCTGTGTGTGGAGGTCTAAAATAGAACCAAAATCTACATTAAGGCAACTAAGAATAGAAGCTATGACTCAAAATGCTTTGAGATTAATTGATATTAGTTGGAACAGAGAGTAAGGACTATTTTTAAATGAAAGGAAAAGGAGAAATATTAGGCTAGAGTAAGTTATTAATCATCAAAATGAGTTTCCAGTATGAAATAATTAGCCAGACCTAGAACAAGGACAAGGTTCAAAATAAGATCTATGTCCTAGTTTACTATGGATCCCACTGTGAAGTCCCTGCAGCCCCAACTTTGGGTTGTGCATTCAGTCCTAACATAGCATGGTAGTCTGCCAGATCATATTCTGTTCTGACTCCCCTGATTATGGATTGCCAGTAATGACAATTCCATCTTGCAAACAAAGTTTTGAAGATTTCTGAATTGGGGTGGTGGTTGTGAGGCACTTTGGTTTGGGGTTTTCTTTTTCTGGTATTATTTGTTAGTTGTTGATTTGGCTTGTTTTTTCTTCTGTACCAAAAGCTTGTGATAAAAATTTTAATTTCAGCTCTTGGACATGGAGGCTTATATCTATGCTCTGTTTGATTTGGAACCAGAATTTAAAACAAATCAACCATAACTGGGCTGTTTTTGTTCYAAATTCTGATCTACTCATCTTTTAATCTTTCCTGGTGAAGCTGTCCTTTGTGTGTGAAAGTAGCCACAGCTCTGTAGAGAGAGAAGTGGAGTATCTGGTGGCTGAGTAATCTCTTTCTGTCTTTCCTACTTGGAAATTTAAATGGAAAATCCATCTTGGGTTTAAGGAAAATTTTCTCAGAACCTWTACCTTCCCAATTAAATGGCTTGGCATTGGATAATAAAAATTCCCAGCAAATGATATTTCAGGGTCTGCTGTTAACTTGTTGGTTATGAATGTCACAAAGTTTCTGATTTTACCATTTTTCTGTAAACTGGACTCCAGCAGAACTTCACTTCTGAGGTGAAGTCAGAATTCCCCAYGGAGAACTCATTTTAGTGTGAACAAAGTTGTAGGATCTGGCTTCTGTCTTCCCCATGGCTTAATTTACTGGTCTGCCAAATAAAAAGAGCTGTGAATCTGAAAAATATTGCCATCTTAAAAAGCAAAGCTATACAGAGAAAATCTGAAGAGCYACCTTTGCACAAAGTACTAGTCCTRTAAAGTCACCAAAGCCAAGATTTCATCCTTACACAAAATTACATTCACTGCTGTCTTTAAAATAATAGATCTGTTCCTTGAAAAGGAACTTCTGTAGAACAAGTTAGTTGCTATTTGGTTTCCTTAAAAACTCCTTTTGCCCTTGTCTCTGCAGTCCTCCCTTTTGTCAAATTGTCCTCTGAAGTCCAACAGTTGTGGGGCCTTCATATCCCSATTTAGAGCTGCTGCTGTTGAGCATATGCTCTGGAGTGCAGTTTGGAGCAGCTCAGGAAATAAAAACMTCCCTTCAGAGCTGGCAATGTCCAGCAGCAAAGCTATAAATACTTATTTATTTGTCTCTCCTTTCTTTCTCTCATTCCACTTCTCCAGTGAAAACAGTGTCACTACCTGGTGTTACCTTAAGTATGCTCATAGCTCCTACAAGACTCTAAAATCCTTGTTTGGGTATTTCTGGGCATTTTTCACTTCCCTCRGGTCCCTTCTGACCCAAACCATTCTATGGTTCTGTTATTCTCTGATTCTGTGATCATGATTCTATAATTCTATGATCAGAGTTTGAGGAAGGAGACAGAAATATTCTCCTGATATTTCCCATYCAGCTGCCATCTAGATGTTTCTCAGTTGTCTTTCCTGCTCTTCTGTCCATTTATTTATGTGCCTCCTTTCCCTCCTAACCTTAGAGGGTTTTYTCTCATCCTCATGTTTTCTTTCTCATCAACCAGAAATATTGAAAGCAGACTGTGAAATTGTAGGGTTTGTACCACTTTATGTCTCTCTATCAAACCAAGTACAGTCATACAAATAATTCCAAATCAAATAAATTCTCTATTTATGAGATTAGTCTGGACTGTGACCTTACCAGTTTTCACCTCTAGAAACATGAGAGCTAAGAACAAAATCCCATTTAGGGGGAAACCCCCAGTCCCAGCTTACTTGTTTTAGCTTCACAGCTAAGTTCACCTCTGCTATGCAGTCCCTATCTGTCTCTTAATTGCACCTCAACTAATTTCATGTCCTCTGATCTAATCAGAAATAACTCTTCTTTGCCGAGAAAATTGCCTCTTTAAGTATATCTTACYTTTGCTGCAATACTGACACGAGAAATTGCTGTTATGTACTGGGCCAAGCAAATTATTTTTAAGGCARAATTATTAAACTATGATCTTGCTTAATCCTTCTATAAATATTTGGGGAAGAAAAATATGCTTTAATGTTTTTTCTGTTCTACATTTTTTTGGTGAATAATCTGTAAATAATTCAYTTTCCAGATGCAAAGTATTATTGAGGTATTATGATAAGACTAAGGAAAACACAACCCAAGATGTATTTCATTTAGAGGGCTGTGTGCTTTTCAAAATAGAGGTTTTGGTGCCACCACTCATAAAATGTAAAGCAGTCATCTTGCTTTTAGACCACTTGCCCATWATGGTGGTGGAACACTCCTTGTTCCATTGGAGGCAGTTTCGGGGTCACACCAGTGCTGCTGGTCCAAAGATAAAATAGTTTCAGTTGTGCTACCTTTTGACAAATGCCACTGCAGATGAAATCTTGTTGAGTTGATCTGGGATTTTTTTATTCYTGCCTCACAGACATCTGTTCCTTGTCCCAGGTCACCTGATGCTGTCTGCCTTCACGCAGTATTAAAYCAAGTCAATAAGACCATTGTCCAAACATGGAGATATGGAAAATGCAATTGGACCAGGCCAGAAATAGCTCCCCCTGAGCTGTKGTTCAAAGCTATGTGTAGAACGTATATAGTTATAATTTTATTTGTAGAAGTTGGCCATTGTTTTTCTTCAGGACTTGACAATGTGGAAATCTTTGCAATTAGGTCCTGCAAATCTTACCTGGCCAGTCTGGTCTCTGAAATGTTGAAATATTCCTTATAATGAGTTATAAGTACTATGTGGAACTACACAGCAGTTGTTCTTTCTTAAATCTTATCAGATTATTTCAAGCTGTTTTGACTTGTCTGCCATTTAAAACTTGGGATGAACAGAATGTATGAACCAAAATCACCCAGCCAGCAGAGAAATTAGATTAAAACTATGTCTAAGAGAAATCTTCATAAACATCTCCTGTTACATCTTTTCTTATCCAGAATCCTGGCCACAATGAAGTCAATGGAAAAATTCCAGTTGCTGCTAAGAAAGGCCAGAATTTTATTCCAAGTCTGTGAAATAAGCCATAATTAACCTTCCATTGTGGCTGCCAGAATTCATSTCACCACTTGCTTCCACTTTCTGAATTTAATTTTATTGAAAATCTGTCCAAAACTTAAGAGGCATTTAAGGAATAGCCAAGTGACTTTCTCCCTCTATCACTCTCCCTTATACACCCAGTTAATTTAAAAATTGTGCCCTAACGCCTTCCACAGTTTCCTTTTGTAACAAATGATAAAGACCCTACATTAACATAATGGAAAATTCTCCTTGTTATTGCTTGCTCTTCATTTATGTTTTGGATTGAAGAAGTCCCACAGCTCACCGCACTCTAATTAATGGTCATTAATTATTTACAACTTTGCTTTATCCTCTGAAGTAATTTATTTCTCTTTCTTCCACAAATAAATAAACKATGTTTTTAATTACTTTTCTATAAATATTTGGTTTAGCTCAGGTCAGGAGTTCCTGCTGGATGTTCAGTATGCATTTGGTCTACCCTTTTACCCRAAGTATGAAGCGCAATTTACTGATGAAGAAAAGGGCCTTTCCTTGCAAATTATGCAGTATATCTCCAATTTCATAAACTCTGGGTAAGTGTGAGACATTTAAGAATTGCTGTGACTGGGGAGATGGTGAGAAGTAGAGAGAATGTCGTCAGTCCAGACCCTGTCCTCACTTAATCATTCTCCATGTTCTCTACAGTTTGTAAGCCTACAGTGGGATTTGGTCCACACTGTTGGAAAGTCATGGCCAAGTTATCAACCAGAGCAGCCACCAAGGGTTTAGAGTATGAGACTAGCTAAGTGGAATAGACATTTTATCTCCATTGACCAGCTGCAAATCCTACTAAAGTACATGCAGGCTTCAAAGACCTTGGTCTCATCTCCAGAGCTTAGTTCTACGACCCGAATTCTTAAACTTCTTGGCTAAGGGTTCTCTTTTTCCTATAAGAAAAGGGAAAACACAAGAAGAGACAGTGCACCCTTTACCAATTACTCTGTGTACATAATTTTGTGCTACTGTGCTGTGGCCATGCTTGAGAATGAGGAGTATCTCTGGAAACCTATTGTGGAAATGGTGGGAACACTGACTTAGTGTGCTTTTTTCAGTGTCTTGKGTTGGGCTGGGATTGAGGGCTGTTGAGGGTGTTCAKAAGCCTGTGTCAATGCAGGTTCTATGTACCCATTCTTAGGAGGTGAACCAGACTAAAAAGGTACTGTCAGATGAGGCACCATGAATGATTCACCAATCTGGACTGAATCTGAACYCTGCTGCTCAGAGGGATTGGATGCACATTTCCCTGACCTAGCCAATCTTCTTTTCATTTTATTGTTCATTCTTTTCTAATGATAATGTCTCCCACTCCCTTAGAAATCCAAACTACCCACACAGTTTCTCAAGAAGGATGCTGGGGGTGATGCCTGCGTGGCCGATGTATCTGTCAAGTGATGGTGGTGATAACTACAAGGAGTTCACTGTTTCTTTGCCAACTCTGAAAGGACTGAAAAAAGCAGACTGTTCCTTTTGGTCTGATTATATCAGAAGACTGAAAGCATCCACAGGTGAGAAGAGTGTTTTCTGACATTAAATAAACCCTAAATTCTCTGCTAAATGTTTTTGTCTAACTGTAGTGCTGTTTGGTTGCTGTGGAAAAGCACTTTTTGCAAATTAAACATCTTGCAATGTCCAGGGTATGTAGTTAAGAATGTAACACTAAACAAATTTACTTTATAGCAGATAATGTGTAGTAAAGTTTAATTGTCCTGGAGTTTAACTAGCGAGAGAAATACTCTTGTTATGATGGTAGAAGATATGACAAAGCCATATAGAGAGCTTGCTCCGTATTTACAGTCATAATATAGACTCTGGGTAAACTGAAACGCTGTGTATACAGGCCTCTTTTGTATACTGGAAGCACCTAACATGAGAATGTTGAGACTCCTATGGATTAGGAGGAGCATAAATCATTTCCATCCACTGCAAAATTGCAGCTGAGGCTTTATATCTTGTTATGGTTCCTGTATGCTTTGACTTCTCACTAGACTAGTTTATTGACTTTTTTTGTAGCTGTGGTGATTATGCCTCTTGCATGTGTCTTTTTATATTTGTCATAAATTTTAATGCAGCCATGAGAGCCCTTCATTTTTTTCTTACTGCTTAGGACAATAAAACCAACTCTCCTTAGATTTCAATCTGCTGCCTGTCCTGAATTTCTTCTAGTAAATAAACTCCCCTTCATATCTATGTATCTTGTAAATAAATATGGATAGCTTCAAGCAAACCAAACAAAACCATCCCTTTTTGGCAGGCAGAGATGTTTTGAGTTATTCTTGGAGGCCTGCAAGTTTTGCATGTGTTTTTATGTCCTAAGGATTCATCTTCACAGTGAATACAGTTCAGGCTTGCTCTGCTTTTGGGGGCTGTTGAATTTCTGAGAACAAAATATACTTTCCAAGACACCGAGCTACCCAGGCTATCTATGCCTGACACGAGACCTCAGATGGGCTGAAGCTGATGTTTGAGTGACTCAAAACTAAAATGTCTCAGAACCATCAAGCTGGTGGTTCTGATGCAAACACAGAGCATCAATTCTCTCATTCAATAGACAACCTCAATCTTTACTCATGGTCTTTCTTCCAAAGTGGAGCCAAGACTTTGTTGTCAGCCTTTTCATCGGTTTCCTAGTATACCTCAATGTCTTTCAAGTTCAGAGGGAATACTTTGATCTCTCCAATGGCTTTCTGCTGATTGAGATATTGCTAATTTTCACAGCTTTATTCTGAGGTTTAAACAGTCCTGGAAATAACTCCTAGATCTTTTTGAACCTCATCTCACAGCACTGTGGCTGTGTAACGCCAGACTGGGCTGAAGTCACAGCTCTGGTAGAATGACTGCTGACCAAGCACCACGGACAGGGACTGTTCCTAGCACCTATGGAAATTCCCAAAAAAGTGGGAAAATATCCACCAGGGCATATTGGTTTTGACATAGRCAATATTTAAAACTATCCAAACTGGCATAGTAACACAAAAATCATGTATGGGTTAGTCCAATGATCTGTCTAGCTCAGTATCCTGCTCTTCTCCACAGCCAAAGCCAAATACTTGCATGTTAAACATCAAAATACAGGGAGTAAGAGAAAAACATACTTGAAGAGTTCACAAGGTTGAGTAAAATATTTGAAAATAAGCCATAGAGTGTGAAATTTATGGAGTATGGATTGTCAAGAAAATGTTTAAAAAGTACATGTCAAAAGTACATGTTAATCTTCAAGCAGAACTGAGTACACCCAGCTGGATCTCCAAGGCAGTATTTGCTTGGCCTCAGCACCATGGTAATGCAGTTACAAAGCTGATTTCTCCTAAATTCCATCTCACAGAAATGTGGGCTTGACACTTTGTTTTGATAGTAATTTTTAATCTGTTCTCTCTCTTGAATACTAAACTTTTTCCTACAATTTAAATAGACTTCATGTCAAACCCTTTTCTGCTGCAGACCCCTTAGCCTGGGATGGTAACTTAGAGACACTTGTGAGACTCTTGATAACAATCTGAGCCCAGGTCCTTATGAGAAAAGATTCATAATGTTCATCAGGTCAGTTAGAAAGACTGCAAAAAACTCAGATGGTGATGGCTGAACACCCTTAATTTATTTTTGAGAGGATGTTGTGCAGAAGTTCRTGCCAAAGCAGTGTCAGTCTACCAGTACAAGTTCATCACTTGCATGGCTCCCAAAAATTAGATTCTGCAGTCCCTGTACATTATTTTTTTACCTTGTTGATGTGTGTCCTTGTACCCAGTTTGCTGTACCTGCCTTCAGAACTGAAGCCCTGCACCTCTGTTGTCCCCTGACTGCTCCAGCATCTGCTCCTGGAGAGCTGTCAGGCTGTCCTGTGGGATCTTGGCATATGCTGAACACCAGATTTGAGAGAACAATGCTGCAAGTCATTTTTGGATCTTGTACCTTGTACTCCTTCCTGATGGGGATTTATTTGTCTGTCAGCTACCCCGAGATCCAATCTAACACTTTTCTGYCTTTCAAAAATTATAAATGTTCATGAAAGTGACCTTGGATTGTTGTTGTGAGTTGCAATTTGTGGCCTCATGCCAAGTAAATGGAATTTAGAAGTGTGCCAGCGAGAAGCATGGATAACAGAACATTCCAGTCTTCACATCTAAGTACAAAAGTGTACAGCATCTAGTATGATGCAATCTCAACCACATGTGATAAATCCTGTTTTGTTCATCTCATCTTTTCCTTAAAATCAATACTTTCCTAGCTTCATATACCATCTGGAATCTATAAGCAAAAAAATCCTCAATATATTTCAAAAAAATGGAGAAGAACTAGACAAACCAATGATCATAAAATATAGTGGGAACTGGCATTATAAAAATTTTTCTCAAGCCTTTGTATACTGCTGTGGGAAATGTCTTTACTTGGAAATGTCAAATCAGGGATGACTAAAGGCTCAAAGCTCAATATCTCTGTCCAACAGAAAACTGAGGTATTCCTTGCTGTGGTTTAAGCTAAACTCATAAATTTCAGCTTCTGGAATAAAATCTCTCATATTAAGAATCTGAGATGTCTTTTAGGTTATTCACTGCTGGATATCTTAACTGTTACCTGTAATTTTCTTTCCATTTAGTAAAAAAATTGTCCAAATTTGTGTTTCGTTTTGTGATCAGACTAAAATATTTAATGACAGAATGTATAATTTGTCCCTGGCACATAATTGGAATGTATGTTGTTGTATTTGAAGATAGTTTTTAAAAATCCATGTAATAAATGCAATGATTCATCATAATGTTTGCTGGCAGTGCCTTTACAAACTATGGAGGGAACTTGGAATCTGTTTCACTGCCAATGAACTAACAATCTCTTGAAGTTTTTTTTTGAGACCAGTTTGTAAAGTTGGCATTTTGAGGAGCAGTTTGCTTGGGCAATTATGAAAGTGATGGTGCTTGAAGAGGTTTGGAGCTCCCATGGTTGCATTTCAAAGATGTGCTTTATATTTTGAATTATGACGGTTTCCATGGGAAACATCAAACTGAGAAACAAGAGTGGCAATTGTGGAAAAAAGGAGCTGTGGATAGCTTTTTCCAGAGAATGTGTTAATAACTTGAAATTCAGTTAGAAATTCAGTTCAAAACAGGAGCTCCAGAATGTTTATATATATTCAGACAGATGTCTGGATGCTAACATTCCTGTTACATAGTGTGGTGGACTGTGTGTGCCTAACAGTGAGTCCCTTTGTGAGGGGCCTCTCACTGCATCCCAAACAGGTGGAGTTGGATKCAGCCTGCATCTCTTACTCCTCTAGCTGGTATCTAAACAGAACCAATCCTCCTAAAGCAAGTGCCTCTGTGAGCTGTCTTGCAGCTGGRGAGAAAGAAATACCTTTAGTGTCTCGCAGTGAAATCTTGTCTGCCTAACTTATGTGCCTAAATTTTGACTTCTAGGTATATTTTCCATGCCTAATTTAGCCAGGTTGGACTTTATCTGTAGAAAATTTAACAKGTAGCAAAGATGGAGCCTTCTCCATGAGCTGTGGGATGCCATGTAAGCCAAAAGAGAGTCCAAACAAAGTAAGAATGCTCAGAGTTCAGACTTGAATCAAAACTGAATCAGGAATGTTGTTAGCATTCATCTTTTATCCTTTCTAGTCACACCTTCTTTTTTGGAAATCTCAAATAGAAAACTTTCCTTTAGTATGAGGGATATCTGTGCAGCAATGAGAGGACTCTGGTTATGAGGCATTAAATAAACACCCTCAGTGCACTTTCTTGACATAACTTGGTTGTGTTGAGGCAACTGCATCAGTGAAATTGGGTTGAAGACTGAAATCATAGGAGGTAAAACATAAAAGATTTGTTGGAGGTGGGTGTTTGGGGCTTTTTGTATTACAGACAGACAAAAAATTAATGTTGCCCACACTTCCTGGCAAGGAATTTTCAGGAGATAATGGAAAAATAAAACCTTTCATAAGTGGAGAAAAAACTATTATATATTCAAATTGCAGTTATTTAAAGGACAATACTTAATTACCATGAAGTGATCTACCATTACTCTAAAGCATTTTGMAATGGATTGCCAACTGAAAAAAAACAGTTTCCTAAACATTTATAGCTGCATGAAAGGCTTTTAGGTGTGACTGACAAAATGTGTACCCTGTAGCTTGCTGCCTCAATGATATTGACACCTATTTTAATCTTAACTGTGTTGTCCTTTCAGGAAGTGCAAGTGGTGGAGAGCCCTCTGCAGAAAACAGCTCTGGTGAAACACCAACTGAAGTTACTTCCCTGGAGAGCCAGCCCCTGGGGGATGAGGTGGCTTACAGCACATAGGGAATCACAGGGCTGTGGGGTGGCTTTGTCACACAATTGTGCATCCACACAACCATCTCACACCAGATGAACACTTCCTTTAGTTAACTATCTCAACAAGTCCATTACACCTTTCAATAAAGTAGTTTTCAAGAAAATTTATTAATATGGCACAAAATAAGCACTACAGCTATTGTTTTAAGTCAAAAGAGACTGTAATTTGATAAAAAATAAAGCATCAATAAAAACTGCAAAACCAAAAAAAATACACTTGTTCTTTATTTCTTGCAACTACACAAATGCCAGTATATTCTAGGTACCACCAGCCAGAAAAGAACATACATTAAAAGGCCCAGAAGCCCCTCATTGATGAGGCTCAGGTTTGTTAAATGCCATATCTGTCTTGTCCTTTTTTATTACTCATCCTGTCACAAGCTGCTGATAGGAGACAGAGCCTGGTTTGGCATTCTGGAGAAAAGTAAAGAAGTCTGAAATAGGAAGAAAGAGCAATTAAGAAGGGAATCAAGAGTGTGCACTGTGTGTGTTCACATGAARTCATGCACATGCTATACTCCTGATCCCCTGTGAAATTATTTGAAGACTATTTGGATAAGGCAGAGCAGACAGAAGAGATAATGCAAAGAATATGTTCATTAAAGCTTAGATCATGCCATCCCTGGGACATCTGTCTTTTTAAAGAAGAAGGTGAGATACACAATAGTTTTGGAAGCACAAGGAAAATCATAGGATACCTCTAATGACTCTGAAGGTATTTTGGATTAGGCTGTTAATTTATTGCTGGGATCATTTGGCAGCAGACAGCCTTCAGTTGACAGTATATCACACACATGTCCATGAGACCTCACAAAAAGTAAAATCAAGATTGCCCAGTAGGACAAAAATTTCTCGTGCACTGCTGAAATTATTTAGTAAAACAACTCATAAGGTTTTATTTGCTGGTGGAGCCCTTTGACAGTACATGAGCTGTTACTGCTGTCTGCCATGTGTCCAGTTCCAAAGGTCTTACTAAGATAGAAGAAAAACCATGTAACATTCATAGTTCTTATACTTACATCCTCTTCAATAAATAGTAAAAAGATTGGAATAATCAAGAAGCTCATTAGCTGGCTAATATGAAGAAAGCAAATATGGAGAACTCAAACTTGGTTTTCCATCATTAGCTATACCTAAATGAGCTAACTGTAAAGGAAAAAACAACAATGACAACAACAAAACAACAAAACCCAAAACTACTTAAGAGCTTTTTAAAAAGCCCAGATATTAAACATCTATCCCAACAGAGGGTGCTTTCTTTGCAGTAACCATAGATACAGCAGCTTTGATTCCTTGGGCAAGACTGGGCTTATTTTTGCCCTATTTGAGAACTAATTGTTGGTCACGGCAATTCCAGYATCATTCTGCTGCCCATAGAACTGGCAAACTGAGAACAGATTTAAAAGGATAAAGTATTGACTTATGATAATGAAAGACAAATATATAATCTTTTCCCACTCACTATTCAGCCCACCTTGAGCCCAGAGATATCTCAGGAATTTRAGAAAAGATTTYCATTTTGAGCTAGGAATGCAGCAACTTAGCCTTGTAGGCTCCTAATTACAGTCCTGGCCATCTGGTAGGACTGCTAGATGGACAGGTCTGACTGGGTTTTTTATCTGACTGGTTATCCCCTCCTGACATATCCAGCTCAATGGCCAATTTGGTAAAAGAGACTCTTTAAGTGTGGATTTTTAAAAAATCTTAATTTTTTAAAACCTCTTAATTTCATGACTGACTTTCCCCCACACACCCTGTTACAGTGGATGCAGCACTTTCAACTGTTCTRTCTCTCTCCAGATTTCCTAGAAGTGTTTTTTCTATAGCCCAGTGTTGGTTTCCTCCTTTAAAAAAGCATGAATATATTCTTCCCTAGTTCTCTGCACCCTCTTCTCTTATGCTAGTCCTGCTCACTCTCCATGCTTCTTTAAACTTGTTTCTGCCAAGGCACATTTTGATGCTGACAAATGCAGTCCCATGATCCTTTTTGTTCCTGTAATTCCACATTTCCTCTTCTTGCATCCCATATCCTTAAGCTCAAACATCTTTGAATTTCAAGACAACTTTTGCATCAGGACAAGTGATTCAGTCTTTTTGGCTGTGAGTCTCATCACCTCCCTGACTTCACTCCTCTTTCTTATGGGGAACCACACTGTTAGAAATATCCTGATCAAATCCAACAGGAGATTTAATTAGAGATTTAAAAGCACACGTGGACTGACTGACAGACGTCAGGAAACTTTAGCCTTGGTGACACTGAGAGGCCAAGTCTGCTCCCACATCTAATTCCTAGTAAGAAAAATACATTCCCAGACTATTTAGGTCATTGAGCTCTAAACTGAAATACCAAAGACTGCAGTGATCTGGTGCTGAAGCAATGCACAGAAGCACAACTAGAGCCATGCTTTCCTCCTTCCTACTGGAAATGGCTATAATATTTTAAAAGGGCAGCATTCTTTAAAACTTCCTATGAGCACACACACAGACAACTCAAGTTAATGCCATTTAAGTTATTTAGTCTGAACTTTTTGAAAGACAAGCCATCAGAACCTTTCTGTATATGTTGCTTTTACTACTTCAATAGCTAACCCACAGCATTTTGTGGGATTTTTTTTCACACAGGAGATATTAGGCAACAGAAAAAATGTGGAGTATTAGAAATATTTTACCATGCAGAGTTGGAAAGAAAACAACTGACTGAATGGCAATGCTGGAACGTTGATTGTTTGCATAAGTACTTGACACATAGAGCTGGAACCTCACAGTTGTTATCCTGCTATTACCCACATCATATCATTCCCTTGGCTAAAATTAGGGACTCAGTCTTTCACCATAGCAGCATCATAGTCAATGTTATGTATCACATAAAGACTCACATTCTCTCTAACTTGCTCCAACTACACTGCTCTACAGAAGTGGCCTATGTAGTAGTAATTAGATATTTATGGACTATTGCTTCTCCCTATGTGAGGCTTAAAAAACATAAACGAAGCAAAAGATCCTCCACATGGTTCTCATTTGGTCTTTGAAACACAGACACTGGCCTGGCTAGGATTTTATTTAAGTTTCAGGTGTCAGAGAGTTTGCTTAATCAGAAGTGTGATAGCCAGGGCTTTCAACTTTTTTTATTTTTTTTACTGTTTTTATATGAGGCTGATCTGGCCCAAAGTTGGGGGTTGCTACTTCCTGCTTCTGCAGATGTGAATCCTCTAGCATGGCCTTTGGTCATGATGATGTTTGCTCCTTCTCCTGGGTTTCCAGCCACCCAGGGAAGACCCTTTGAATCCAGCACTGGCTAAAACTCAGTGAACCTCAGCTGAGAGCTCACGTGCCCTCAAGGACAACCAAGATAGTTTTACATCAGGATTCCTGACAAATCTACTCACTCTTTGAGAGGCTGGTGTATGACTGGGTGTRGAGAATGCTGTGTTCCACAGCACAGATTTTGGACCATTACAAACCATTATTTTATTGTTATAAGGAGACCTCCTTTTCCTTCCTGCTGTTATTCCTCATATATTCTGCTATCATGGCGTGAGTGGCAGTGCCTCAGGAGTTTATCTTTCCTGCTTCTTACACAACCACTCTACAGGAGTCTGGTGAGCACAAGTCAATCTAACTTTCAGTATCTTCTGGGCCTCTGATTTGAGTCAGACAGGACTGGATATTTTTGAACATTACAGCTGTTTTTCAAAGCTAACTAAGGAACTCTGTAAGTCAGATCCCACTAACCTGTAGGGAATTTGGATGCCCGGTTCCCATTATGGCTTTGGAAAACCCACCCAACATCTGTGCAATGGTCAGGGCTCATTTAGRAGCCTTTTCTCTTTCATGAAGAGTGGATGGCCACAGACAAAAGCACCATTGCAATTGGCAACAGTTCATTGACCCACAAGGGGAGAATTTAKCTTGTTGTTTAGCTTCCCTGGTCCAGACTGAGATCTTTAGCARGACAGACCAAAAAAGCTGGCTCATTTTTGTTTCATCTGAATAAGACAGTGGCCAGTTTTCAGGGGCAGCCAGCATTTTCATGACCATTATTGGCATACAGGTACTGTCTCATACAGAGAAGTAATGCACACCTCCAAAGGGACTCACATATCCCTGTTTTAAATTCAGAAAAGAACTCAGAGGAGGCACAATCAGTTTACTGCAGCTTTTTATACATACCACTGATAGCAGTGAACTGCTCTGCATGTGTCAGCTTAAGAGAAATGAGAGCCCAAGTTCAAGAGCAAAGAGACTTGATGTTCTTCTACATTATGCAATACAATTGCTCAGATATGTCAATTTTAAATAATAGAAGGATGATTTTTCAGTGAGAAGTCTTTTGTTTAAAATATTTTGATTAACTACCTCAAAAACAGGATACCTAGGTAAGGCAAGGATTTATTCTGGCTCTGAAGAGTTTACTCAGTACTTGTATCCTAAAACACAGGGAATACAAGCATGAATTAATAGCTTCTCCTTGGAGTGGCAATTCAAAAGTCAATGGCTGGATGCTGGCTACCTGGGAGATTCAGCTCTAAAGGAAAGGCCATGTTGAGGTGAAAAATCAGTCAAATAATTAACAACTGACTGCTTAGTTTATCATAGGAAGAGGCCAAAGCAGCATAATTTAAATTCAGCATCTCCAATCAGCCTAAAGTGCAAAAAAGTGATGGGTGTTCATTCAAAATGCCACCTTGTAGCAGAGTAAGGTGTAGGRCAGTTACACAAGTCAGATCCTGTTTCACAGAGTGTAGATCAGCCTGGGGTGGTGACCAGCCCTTGGTGCAGAAGTAGTAGAGATGTTTCCAGCAATGTTCACCACAGGGGAAGGATGGACCTCAACCTGACTCTTCCTTTCATCCCAGAAGGAAGCAGTCCCTTCCTGCCATGTGCTGAAGATGACACATGACCTGTGTCATCTCCCCTTTCTCTCCAAATTCACAAAGCCATTTAGGCACCTAACTTAGCACCCTGGGAGCCAGCTAAGCTGAACACCTGCAGTCCTACCCTTCATTGCTGTCCRTAACTCCCACAAGGTGTGGGTATGGAATGAGGCTTTCAAGAACAGCCAGAGCTGTGTCTGACAGCYTGATTTCTGTGACTCCAAAGCTCTGTTTTCTCACAGTTTCTGTTGCAGCCTCCTGGGCTGTCAGAAATTGYGGCTGTGAGACAAAGGCTGAATCACTTGTCCATAATGATGCAAGGGCTGCATGCCCACCCAAGGGGCTCCTCAGGGACAAGCATTCTCAGGAGACAGGCTCCCATGTCTGTTAAAACATCCTGAAAAGCTGTTTCTGGCCCAGCCAACACAGCCAAAAACCCCATCACAAGCCTGACTGCTTTCAGAGASAGCAGCTGGCTGGCAGGAGAGAAGGCAAACTCTGACAGGGTGTTTGCTTCACATCACTTCCATGGCAGTTTGCTCCTTTCATGSCTGGTAATAAACGCCTCAACAAGGGCTGAGGCTCTTGAATTTGGCAGAAAAGCCATGGGCCTGCCTTTCAGTTGAAGTCAAAAATGTCATCAGAGCCAGAGGCTGCAAGYTGCACTGATTCAGAGCAGTGGCACTCAGAGTGGTGACTGTGTTTATGAGGGAATGGATTATTCCTTTGCCAAGATGCCACAAGTGCTCCAAAAGRAGCACTCTCTCTGAGAAGCCATTTTTCATCAAGCCCCTCCCCACAACCTTCCATCCTGGASTCCAGCTGCAGATTTACACCTTTTTTATCACCTTCTTTGGAACATTTTAGCATGCTAAAAATAGATCCCTTGGGCTGTGCTTAGCTCTGAGTCAGGCCATTGTCTCACAGACTGGAGCTCAATGAAGCTTGATGGAAGACTAGAAAGCTAAATTTTGAKTATGACTCCCAGGGATCAGGTGCTTGGGATCTGCTCAGACAAATCTAACATACTCYTTTAATCCATCACCTTTTATTTTGGGTGAAATTTGCTTTTCCTGTTATTATTCTCRTTCCTTTCCATTGCGTGCAGTTCTGCACAGCTGACCAGGCTGTTCTGGTGGAGGACCCATTGTTCCCCTTTGTGTGTAGCTGTCAGTGACCCAAAGCTGGTGACAGTGCTTTAGCTTCATTTCAGCATCAATGAAAGGCTGGCTGTTCYAATGTAAGCCCCCAAACACATCTTCACGGGTTTCTGTTATTGTTTGCTTGAATCCTCTTTTTCTGTCGCCTCGTGAGGGCTGCAGGATGGGGCTRGAGTGGAAGGGAAGGTAGATTTTAAGGTACAGAAATGTAAGAAATTACCCTCAGGAAAAGGTAAATTAGAGGAGACCACATTCCTACCCTGCTCATGATGCTTCCATAGGTCACGTTTGTGTGAGGAAAATGTCTTTTTTGTAA
The DNA here is from genome assembly GCA_014549065.1 of Cardinalis cardinalis. NCBI lineage: Eukaryota > Metazoa > Chordata > Aves > Passeriformes > Cardinalidae > Cardinalis > Cardinalis cardinalis. Next base: position 2,782,312 of record JACDOX010000049.1, read on the forward strand.
GGACACTGGAACTGGGGTGGTTTTTACAGAAAGGTCCTTCTGCACAAATCAGTTTACACTAGTGAAGGAGCAGTCCTATTGCTTGTGGGGCTCCAGAAAAGGGGCATTTTTCATCTAAAATGGTGATGCTTTTGCCAGCACAGAAGCATATCAAGAAACCCACCCTCCCCAACTGATTTTGGTTTCATCCCAGCCCCTGAGCCAACAGGAAATGCTGTCCTGGAAGAGACCTGCTCCATATCTGCAGCCCTCCCTGGGCTGCTGAAACTGAGCTTGCCAGCACTCACCTTCTTTCCTGCCCACTCTTCCTCCTGCCCTCTGCAGCAGCTTTTGCTCTTCTGTTTAACCTCTAATTATTTATTTCCACTCGATCCCATTTCTTCTCACCGTCTATAATGGTTTCAGACAACTCTTCTCCCTCACCTTCAAGCTGAGCCTCTGATGCAAAGCCAAAAGCTGGGGTGCACTGCAGAGCTCCAGCCAGGTGTCCCTCTGCTCTCCAGGTGAGRGTCCTCACTTAGCAAGGACTCCAGTCCCTGCCCATTCTGGTTTCTCTGCTGGGATTCTGTCCTTAACTGCAGCAAACCCTAACAGAAGTTCTGGTTTTTTTTACCTTCCATGAGTAAAAGATTGTTGTGCTTTTGCTGTGGGGAACTCAGACCTATTCTACTKCCACTTTTCCTGAGATTTACTTAACATTTCATGATTGTGAATAAAAAATAAAATAGAGGGAGGAAGAGAATTTGAAATAATATGGTGTTTTAATGTTAAAAGGTGCTTGGGGACTTAGTTTAGTGCTGATTAAAGGAGTGGAGCTCTGCAGAAAGCAGATAATTTGCAGTCCCTAAGAGCAATATTTAGGGGTAGTAGATAAAATCTAATGGTAATAGTATAAAGGAAAAAATAATAAATTCAAACTGCACTGCAGTGCTGCCTGAGACACAACTTCTTTAATTCCCACTCAGCATTTTCACCCAACCACCACAGTAAATAGGTCTGTGAGTGAAAGTCTGCTGAGATAAAAGAACCTGCATAACAGMTGACATCAAAAGAAAAGCCCTTTTTTACCTAATACATTGGGGACATTGTTTCCAACAGAACAATTCATCCAAGTGAAATTCTGGCCACTTGTACTGCAGCCAGATCAGGAACACTTCCTGCAACTGGCCAAGAAAGTGTCTGGCCCTGGAAGCAGCCTCAAGTTCTTAGTACTTTGAAAAAAAACAGAAAGCCAAATAGAGCTGAGGTCTTCTCCCACTGAAGCCCACAGCTAAAATCTCTCTGGCTTCAMATCTGTCTTCCCTGATGACAGCAATGGTCAGGGAAGAGCAAAACAAACTTGCTGACGCTGCAAGACCACCAAACCCCAGCCTTAGAAAGGGAGAGTGCTGCAGGGCTGAGCCTGGTCCATGGCTAATTCAGAAACTGCTGGGACGAAATTCCAATATTGCCCCAACACCCTGCTGGCTGCAGCGCAGACAGAACCAGGGCAAGAGCTAAAAGCATCAAATATCAGATCATGATATTTGATTGCTAACCTAGGTGTTGACTTCTTGCAAGAAGGACCAGAGATGAGCAGGGACAATGGGAGGGGGACAGATGTCCCCACTCAGAGCACGKGTCAGAGCATCAGCTGGTGCTGCTGGGGAGAAGGAGGAGAAGGAGGGCCAGGGTTAAGCAGGGTGAACTGTTGTACACAAAATGTTCCCTCTGTCTGTGCAAGTCTCCTTCCAGAGGTGTGCATCATGAGACAAACCAGAGACCCAATGCAACTGAAATATTGCTGTGATTACACAGGGAGATATGAATAATGAGCTATTTGCTGAGGCTTCCTCCAAGTGCAATGTGCAGCAGCCATGTTCATGCTATTTGTTAGTAATTTTTAAACCAAAGCCCAGGGCAGACCATTTTCAGCAATTCTTAGGCAGGAATGGTGCGCTAGTCTCTGTTAGGACACAGTACATTTTCTATATACACACATACCGAAAATATTTTGTCACCCTCCTAAAATACATTGTTAATTAGTCCCCATGACTGTGAAGTCTTTACACCATTTTAAAATGCCCAGCTAACAGCCTAGAAACAGGATTTTCTGAAAGCTTTCTCTTGTGCATCATCACCTCCTCATCTTTCACAATGCCAGCCCATCAAATTTAGTCTCATACATTTGTTTTGCCCCAGTGGCTGCAGGCTCCACTGGGCACTGCTCTTTCTGGCTGTGGTCTGAACCTGTGGAGCCAGTGGCATGTGAAGGACATTAATKTTTATTACAGCTCTGGGTCAATCCCTGCAGACAGACAGCAAATAGGATGAATACAGAAATAAGTTGCTGATGCTGAGAGCTGCATCAAGACCTCTTATCTTAAATTCTCAAAGTAAGACTACCATTTGTAGCTGAAGGGAAACTTTAAAAGCATTTAACAGTGCCAGGTTTCTCTCCTAGACAGCACTACTCCACTTGCTTATGGYTGTGGAAATTGCAGATATCACAGAAATTCATAAATCCACAGCAAAACCCCAGTGAAGGAACTGGGAGGCTCTGCACCAGTATTGGGGTGAGCTGAAAAGGGCTTTGGAGCCAGATATCTTTCCACAGAGACCTGATGGGTTTTCTTATTACCTTCCAGAGTCTTCTTGTGAACAACTTTATTAAAGGAATGTGTTAAGTTACATAAAAAAACCGACAGAGTTGTGACAAAAGCCTGGARAGACAAGGTTGTTGGCAGTTTCAAAAAAGCATGTATCATCTCAGTTATTAWTGGTCAAAACTGTCAGGAGAATTTAAAACTTTCCAAATTGTCATCCAGTAGCTGGTGAGTCAGACACAGCCTTCAGAGGAAGAGCTGAAGTTTTCTTTCATTTTTTCTTCTCTGCTGAAGGAATCCAAACATTCAAAACTCTGAAAAGGCTCAGGCTACCATTCAGGGTTCCTTTGGGATAAAAGGTTGATCCTCAATGAAGAAAAATGAAGTGTTGATAGAACCAACTGCTTCACAAGATGAAAAAAGAGAAAAAAGAGGAAGGATATGGCAGTGTATTCATTCTTCCATAAGGCCTTGGCTGTCTGGGGAGATTCTGTTGTGGAGGATGCAGTCACTCTTCCWCCACAAAGACCAAGGCAGAAATTTTCAGTCTTCAGGCTATTAATTTGAAATAGTAGAGCATTTTCTGTATTCAGTTCCAGAGACCAAAAAGCACAATAGAAAATGTGAGTTTCTCTTTTTTTTTCTTTTTAATTGACTGAGGAAAAATATCTGTCCAGCAAACAGGAGTCCCTGTGTTACTTGGTTTTGCAAACTACTGGAAGGCCCTCATTTCACCATCCCTCAAAAAATCAACATCAGTCTGGGGCCAGGTGTTTCACTGCTTCTCCACATGTCTGGGTGGCTTCAATCCTTTCTGATCTTCATCGACAGAGTAATTTGAAATTTTTTATCCTGACCAAAAGACATTTATCTTGTCTCTTCCTGTATTCCCTGATATTATTTATTGTCTCTCAGAACTGGTCATTCTGAAAAGGAGGTTGATATGAGGTGATTGTAACAATCCAGGGCCAGGAAACATGGGAGAAATTGCCTGTCCATCAGGGTAGGAGGTCAATGATAAATTCCAGCTTTATTTAATTCGCTATTAGGGCTRTAGCCACTGGAGACAATGGAAAGAAGTAACTGCAGAAAAGTACATTTTCTAATATTTACTAATAACACCTTGGTTTTTTTCCTCTATAATTTACGAAATGTCAGGAATAAGTTGTTCTGGAGCCTTTTGGAGGGGATGATCACCCACAGGTGCTGGCTGAGGATGTGCCKCCAGCTCAGCAGGCTCCCCTGCAGGAGAGACAGAGCAGCCTAAGGCATAGGCTGAGCACTTCTTCCAGGGCTGATGCACCTCATGGATCAGCTCTTTCATGGCCTAAAATTCTAATAACCCATTAGCAGCTCCTAAGGTATTCTTGTGAGATACCCCATCTGGCTTTAGGAGTCTCACATGATCTTAAAATGTTCCTGTGAGCAAGGGACTTCCCAGTTCAGTTTGTCTCTCTTTTGGGATGTTTTATTCAAAACATTATCAAAATGAAGTCCTAACAGTCCCATCTGCTGTATGGACTGTGTACATGCCAGTCAAAATGTTACCTATCCCACTTCCCCCTTCCTTCACTCTCCTGAAGACAGAGATTTGAATGCATATTGAATAAAAATTTGAAGTGACAGGTTTATCAGGATTTGATTCTTTCACCTTGGTATTTTTTTAACATGAAAAGTTATTTTTCCTTTGAGCTGTATCTGAGTGTCTGAGATATGCAAGGAACTAAGAAAGGGGCAAGGAATTGCAGAAAACACAGCTGAAAGATAAATTTTTTCCTCAAGCTTTCTCTGGAAGATCAGTATTGGAGTTTCTTCTTCAGAATGAAGATTCTCTGTTACCTGACTACCCTAGAGCTCAGAAACATCAGCCAGTTATGAATGCATCAMGGAGTTGTTGTTTTCTCTAGTTAATCTGTGTTTTCTATGTCAGTCCCTTGGAGAGGAGCCCTGCTTGCACACTGCTCTCAGCCTGACCTGCTCCCTGGGCAGCCCCTCTGACCTCTCTCAGCCTGAGGACGTTCCTTGCCGCAAGCATCCCGARCCCTCTCTCCTCATCTAGCGTGCTCACATCAGGATTCCTGGCTTGAGGCATTTGGCTCAATCACAGCTGCTAAGATTTCTTGGAAATTCAACCACAGTGTCATAATTCCAAGGCATGTGTTCATTTTTTCTTTCGTGTTGAGATGTGAAAACATGGGTTTCTTGTCCGCTGTGATGGAAATTCCATCGTGCCCATGGCCATATATTCCTTTTGTTCCCTAATCCTGAAAGTGCTGGATGCTTTGTGGGCTTCTCATGTGATAAAAACAGATGTATTCTCAATTATGTTCAGTGCCTGCATTAATGAAAATATTTTAATTTCTTCCAGAGCTAACCTTGTGTTTTTGCAAGAAGGCATTTTGTTTCTAAGTGTTATTAATTCCAGTGTGACTAACATCACCTGGAAACCTGGAAGCTGAACATTCCATTTACTCCAGTTTTTCACACAGCCAAGTTCAGAGAAAGTTTTAGCAAAAAAAGCAGTTGGATGTTTCCCCTTGTCATCACGTCAGCAGTGCTGATGGCTGTGCCCAGTTACCTCTGGTAACAGGCGAGACACCAATAATCCCACCCTGGCTGCAAAACCTTTCAGAACCTCCTGCTGCTGTCACATGGATTTAGTTGGGTGAATTGATAAACAGTGCTCAGATTTGTCAGGGCAAAGAATTTTGGAACTGAATAACAATTACCCTTTTGGGCTGAAGAGAAAATCATCAGCCCTCCTTACTAAAGACTGAAGAATTTTRGGCCAGGTTCTCATTTTCATTTGACACGTTCCATTCATTGCTTCTGTCTGAAATCAATTAATCAATAAAGCATGATCCTACACATGTTTTAGGCATTTTGCATTTGGCTAGGAGACTCATCAACRCTTTTGAAATGGGATGCTTTTGAAAACCCTCTTACTGAAAAGACTACTGTCCTTAAACACTTAATGTCTAACCATGGACCCTTGGCTATAATGTCTTCTTCCTGGCTTAGAAGGAAAATTAAGCGGGATTTGTGACTGACTGCAGTGGATTAATTGACCTGTGATGCTGCACTGTAGGAAGGATGTAGGGCTATTAGAGAGTATCCAAAAGGCTTTGAGGATGGTGAAAGGTCTGGAGGGGAAGCCACAGGAGGAGCAGCTGAGGTCTTGGTTTGTTCAGCCTGAATGAGTCCAAGGGGAGACTTTATTGCACTCTGCAACTTCCTCAGGAGGGGAGGCAGAGAAGCAGACACTGATCTCTTCTCTCTGGTCACCAGTGACAGAACTTGAGGGAATGGCCTGGAGAAAAGTCAGGGGAAGTTTAGGTTGGATATCAGGAACAGCTTTTACCCAGAGAGGGGTTGGGCACCAGAACAGGCTCCCCAGGGAGGTGGTCACAGCCCCACACCTGACAGAGTTCAAGAAAAGTTTGGACAATGTTCTCAGGCACATGATGGGATTGTCAGGATATTCTGTACAGGGCCAGGACTTTATTGGCCCTTGTGGGTCCCTTCCAACTCAAGATATGATTCTATGGTTCTATGAGAAGTGCTTTCACTCCCCAGGGTCCCAGTGAACAGGTCCAATGATTTCTCTGCTGCACCTTTCCAGGGAAAATTCCTGAGGACAGTTTACATGCCACTGCTGACCCATGTGGRAAGACACATTTCTTATAGACTGACAGACACTCTCTTCATTGATTTATGCCCTCTAAGATATTATTTTTTGCATTCACATTTTTAAAATAACATTATTTCCATTCATGTGTCAAATATAGAATCTCAGTTATCTCAGTTATATAATCTAAATCATCAAGCAAACTATGGTGTCAGGATGCCTGATAATTACCAAGGATCCAGAAGGCTTTTACCAAGAAGGCTCAGATCATTTTGTCATTGCTGAAAAACCCAGGAAATTAAACCTTAGACACATTTAAATGACTTTTAAAAGTTATTTTTCATACATTTCCTTTCCTTCAGAACCTAGAGTTTTATGGCAATCTCTATTTACAAGTTATGGATGTGAAGTCTGTAGCTATGTCTGCATCTTTGAACTATCCTTTGTGAGGGGGAGGGGGAAGGGCTTCTGCAAAAAATATCAAAAAAATGAGACCTGTAAAGAGGAATTACAAGTTCCCCATTTGCAAGAGAAGGACACCTGATGCTTCTTCTTCAAAGCCTTTTCTAAGCTCTGAAGCATAGAATCATTGACAGATGAAAAATATGAAACAAGTGTCTACAAGAACCAGAGCCTGAACTTGGACTCCCTTCAATTTCACATCTCAATTATAAAACAATCTTTATTTTCCAGGTTGTGGTTACACAAATATACTTTCACAAGGCTCATTTACCATCTTCACTCCTCTTGAATTTTCACCCACCTTGTTTGTGTTACAGATTTTGTTTACAATCTCTTTTGTCCAGCCAACTTTTATTTCTCCTCTGTCAATGTACAGATGGAGGATGTGCTTTCCTGGAGATTCATGGGCTCTGGGATCCACTGCCTGGACCCTGCCACTGGCTCCTGGCCAAGGGCTGTCTTTGAGCTGTGTCTGCAAACAAGGGTCAGAGTTCATGTTCATTTTGCAGGACTATAGTTAGCACAGCAGGTTCAGACAGGAAACTGCTCCCTCTAGACCCATTTCCAAGGCAATTAGGGTTGTGCTTTTTCACCATGGTGCTTCTGAGCTGGGCTCTGTCTGTCCCACAGCAAGAATGACATGGGAAGCACCCATTACTGTGTATTGCTGTGGCTTGGCGCGAGGAAAGAAAGCACACATTCCATTTATAGGTCAGCATCAGACCAGGGAGATTGTGGTGAAGATGGTCAGTGGGTTTCTGTTTTCCAAAGATGTGACAGTGTTCACAGGGGTTTTCAGAYTGGGGAAGAGACGAGGATCTGACTCTGTTTCAGAAGGCTKGATTTATTATTTTATGATATATATTACATTAAAAATATACTAAAAGAATAGAAGAAAAGGTTTMATCAGAAGGCTAGCTAAGAATAGAATAGGAAAGAATGATAACAAAGGTTTGTGGCTTGGCTCTGTGTCTGAGCCAGCTGGGCTGTGATTGGCTATTAATTACAAACATCCACCATGGGCCAATCACAGATCCACCTGTTGCATTCCACAGCAGCAGATAACCATTGCTTACATTTTGTTCCTGGGGCCTCTCAGCTTCTCAGGAGGAAAAATCCTAAGGAAAGGATTTTCCATAAAAGATGTCTGCAACACAAAGATGTTGGCATGTATGTGTACTGCATGGGACAAGAAATCAATCCTCAGTTTCAGGAGGTGTTTCCATGGTGAATATACTGCCCTTCTAGTACTGCTCCAGCCCTGGACTCTTTTAAGATGACCATGTTTGTTATAAGAGCTAATTTCATAAGTGAAATATTTTAACCTCATTATCAGATCCCAGAGGGCCTTAACATCCCAAGTTCAGGAATGAGGTGGTGGAATTTGTCCTTGCACAGAGGACACACAYTGTTTATGTCCACTTCAATGCTATTTTGGAGCACTCTTTCATGTATGGTGTCTGCTCYGGCCTTTAGCAAAGGTTGGTATTTTCTCAGAACATTTTTATGCTGAAAGGCACTCCATGACTTGTGAGGGCTCTGTTGAGGGCTTATAAAATATAATTAGGGTCACCTRCAATAATTAGATTATGCATCTGTTATGCCTTTATTCCAAATGGTGAGCTACATGCCCTTTTCAGTCAATCCCAGGGGAAAATGGTTCTCATGCTAGAATGAGTGTTTAAAATAAATTGGCTCAATTCCCAATCCTTGTCTTCTTCTGGTGACTGGATGTCGACACAGGATGATTATCTCAGCTCAGAAATCTTAACTTTTATGTAGCCAGATTGATGAACTCTGTCTTGATCTCCATCCTATGTCATATTTAGCAAGAGTAGCAGGACCAGACTGTCAAACTGGTAAGAATAGACCTGGAAGAACAATGATTTCATTAAAAGACCCATAATTTTTGTTTTCCTTCAAAAGACAGCTTTGAGGTCGTGTGATTTTGCAAGGCTTTGCCTGTTCTTTTAAATAAAAGTACATTTCWAACCCTCATGGTTCGGTTGAAAAGGCAAATTTGTTTGTGTAAAAATATGACAGGCAAATGAAAACAGCTGCAAATTCTGAGTGTGGAGCAGTATTCATGTTAGACTTGTCCTGTAGTTCTGAATGAATGAYGGAACTGGGACCACTGGGGAAGARCTAGCAGAAAAATAATCTGTTCACAATAACATGCCCATCTCTCCAGGCCATGACTCAGATTATTAAAGATGCTGTGATATTAAAGAACAGCACTTGGAGCATGGACAGCAACRCCAATTGCAGTCATATCTTCTTTTATTTTCTTCCTATATGTGATATTCAGCTAAGAGTGATTTTAACCTAGTTCTTGAGCAAATTTTGTGATTAATAAATATTCAGTAACAAGAGCTCTGAGATTCTGGAGAGGCTTTTTTTTTTTTAGGAAAAGTTTAGATTCACTACAGAGTAAAGAAGACAAAAGAAATACAGAACATCTCTTCTGGAACAACATGTTTATGGCATTAAAGGAAATATAATTAGTCACAGATGAATCATTTGCCCAAATAAATACAAATCCAAGAACAATAAATCATAGAATCATATATAAAAACTCTCTTTTTTATTCCCTATAAGCAATGATCCAGAAACAAAAATAAAAAAGAGGACAAAAATGTTTGCCTTTAGCTAGTCTTATAAYGAGAAAAAAAGAGATTTACCCTTGGGTGTTTCCCCTTGTCATCACATCTGATGATTAGATCTTTCATGGTTTCAGTCTATGATGGACTTCTCATCCCATGACTGGGCTTGTGCTTTATTTTGGAAGCCGTRAGCTGCTTTGGTTCCAGTAAACCCCCATAGTTTTGTCTCAGAATTGCAAGCTGGCAACAGAGGTTCTACTTTTGAACTTCAAGTCTGTATTTCATTTCAGGACAAAGCTTATTTTAGCCATCATGGGGCTTCAGTTGAGTAAAAAAACGTTGCCTACCTTCCCACCCTTGTTAAACACTTCCTAATCATCCACAGGTTAATTTTTTTATTACATCCTGCCCTAAGAGAAGACACATTCTAAACCCCAGAACACAAAATATTTCATCACAGTCTTTGTTGTGCGTTTACTCTGCAGGGACAGAGGGCATCTTTTGTGAAGAGCAGATGCTGAACATTTAAAGATGACAACTTACATAAAAGTTGCACTCTACACATCAACATTTAGCCAACAGTCCCCTATTTCAGCGTAACAGACATTCCATCATCCCATCAAGCATCCCAACCAGTACATTTTTTTTAATGTTTTTTTAAGGAGGAAAAAGAAGGAAATATTTTGTAATTATGGAAGGAAAGTTAACTGTGGAAGAGGAACATAAATTATCTGTGCTGCTTCAGAACAGTCTTAGCTTTTTGTCTTGTGAGACATCTGTGATGCATATATGGAGGGAGAATGAGCACATCCATTCCTGGAGAAATCACCTCTCTTTGTCTTATGTCCTGTAAAAATGTGAGCCTCAACTGCCATGAAATAAAACTGCCTCATGAAATAACAGGAGGTCTTAATAAAGTATGACCCCCTGGAATTTTTATTCTAACTTGCAGGCATGTGTCAGAATTCAGTCTTGTTTGTGTGGCTACAGCTGAAGTGTTAAAATAGGAGAATAGTTAAAATAGGGGGAAATGTGCCATGGTCATACCTAAAGTTTAATTGCCAGCACAAAAGCTGTTCCAGTTTTGTCCCATGCCACCCAGCACTCCCCTCCAGGTGTTTGTTGCAGCCTGTTGATGGCCTCGGGGTAGGCTGGCTTATCTGCCTCAGAAAACAAACCTACATTAAAGCTCTGGGTTGTTGCTCCTTGCCCTAGTCATTTTAAAGCATATCTCAATAATTACAGGCTATGTGGTTGTCCCTTGATGTAGACACAGCTTACAGAACCCTGGAAAATGGAAATTAGCTTCAAAATTGAAATTAGTTTTGTTGCGGCGGGGGCCATTTGTCCAGTGCAGGGAAAAACTTGAGACACTCAATATGAGTGTTCAGAAAGCTTCCATTTATTAGAGAGAGCATCAAACTTTTTATACACAACAAGTTATAAGCTCATACATATTCTAAAGCTAAGCAGTCTATTGGTTATATTAAGATATCAGCTTCTTCATTCCAAAGGAGTTACATCTGCTTTTTCTCATGTCTCTAGTCTCTCAACTACAGCACCTTGTCATGCTAACATAGCTATGCTCAAGGACACGATGTTTTGCAGGTGCAAGAACTCAGATTAGCTGGGTYCGGTATTTTTCCAGCTCTTGGTCAGCTAAYGAGCAAATGTCTACGTGACCCCTGTCATGTTAGCTATTCCTCARCWTAGTTTCTAGACTCAGTATGTCTGTGGCAGGAAAAGTCATCCMCTGAGGAAGCTGCCAGAACCAAGATATTGTAACTTGGTTATAATAATTGATATTATTACAGTGGGTTCATTAGGGGCATGAACTTCTAGCTAAATGTGTACTCTCTGTACAAAGACGCCCTTGGTTTTGGGAACCCYCACAGGTAAAATGGTTTTCCCATGAGCAGTCTGTCTCCTGCTCAGCAGCTTGGCTGGGTGTGCTTTGGGTTTCAGTGATCTGGATGTAGCAGGGTTAATTCTCTGTGTCTCTTAGTCATGTTGTAGGACATGGGAAAAGAAAAACACTGTCTCTGTAAAAAYAAATACAATTGTCAATAAAAGCTAAAATAGCAGCAAAGCAAATTTACAAWTCCAAACATTTTACATTTAGATGGTATTTAATTTGCTATAAACTTGGGTTACTCTTAAAGAAGTGTGTGTGGTAAATATCAATTTACAATGAACAGCAGGATGTCAGTGGATGAACTGTAATCTTGGACAAGGCCAGATGAACCAGGCACTAACAAGAGCAGCAAGAGCAAAGCTTCAGCTCTTCCTCAGGTGTTCTGCTGTGCTTTGCTGGGATGTGCTGCTCACCAGAGCAATGCCAGACTCAGGCTGGTCATCCTGGAATCCAAGAGCAGTGTGAGGTGGAAGGGAACAGAAAGATCTCCTTGTTCCAACCCCTCCTGCCTTGGGCAGGGACACCTCCCTCTGGACCAGGTTGCTCAAGGCCCTGTCCAACCTGGTGTTGAACACCTCCAGGGCTGGGGCATCCACAGCTTCCCTGCACAACCTGTGCCAGTGCCTCACCACCCTCACAGGAAAGAGTTTCTTTGTAATTTCTTATCAAAATTTGCCTTCTTTCAATTTAAACTGGTCTGAGCTCACACCCTATGAAAGTAATGCAGACAGGCCAGGGTTAAGTGTACCCTCTGTGTGAATTCCAGGATCAAATGCACATCATGTCCTGCTCAAAGGACTGCACTGGAGCAGCTGAGATACTCTGGATGCAAGGTCTCTTGATCTTTAGGGAATATTTTCTGCAATGCTCCCCATGACACAAAGGAAAATGTTTACCAGTTACGGATCTGCTGTCTGGAGACATATGCCCAAATACCTTTTATTTAGTTTACTGCCTGGACTGAGCATCCTCAAGCAGGAAAACAGCTGGCCAAGGTTCCTGCAACTTTCAAAGAAGGCTGGACACCTGGACAATCCTCATTAATGCATAATGAGCTTCTCTCTGAAAGCTTCTACTCYTTTTTTACTTTCTCTGTCTTTCTCATCCTCTGACAATGTAGGTAGCCTCAAATCAAAGTTAGTTGGGCTAAATGTGGACCAAAGSGATAGTTCAAAGTCACCTAGAAACCTTATAAGAAAGTCCTGTTTCATAAGACCTTTGTTTMGTGCTTTATCCTTGTATGCTGTAGTGGTAGAAGGAAAAATCAAGCAGGAATGTTTAACAGCTCTGCTAATATCATTGCCTTATTTAGGCTGCCCTTGAATTATTTGAATGCGTGGTGGTTTGACAGGAAACAGGATTTCTGGGATCCTGTGGTCAAGCCAATGGATGTTCAGATTTTAATATTGGCAGCTGATTCGGCCATTGGGACACTGGATCCGCCTCTGAGAACACAAGGTTAAAGCAGGGCTCTCCCCCTGGGAGGCTCTCTTGGGTTCTGGTGGGGAAAGAGTTCAGGTCTCTCCCCCGTCCAGCTGCTGCTGCTGGGCGAGGGAGGGGAAGCCATGCGGCCAGGTGAGGTAGGCCGGGGCTGTGGATGGAGATGGGAGGTGAAGAGGCCCCGGCATGGAAGGGTGGGAGCAGCATCAGAGGCATCGGGCACCCCCCCCAGGAGAGAGAGAGAGAGAGAGAGAGAGAGAGAGAGAGTGCAGCCTGTGCTTGTGACTGTGTTACCTTGAAACTTGATAACATGTGCCAGCAGCACGGCTGAGAAGGAGAAGAAGGGGGGAGATGCAGAGAGAAGGTGTCCGGCCACTTGTGGGAGTCTCTCTGGGCGGGCAGAGCCCGAGTTTTAACCCTTTTGTGGACAATGAAAATTCTGCAGAGCACTGACCATTCCTGCAATGGAGCAGAAGATGAAGAGGGAATTGAGTAAGCAAGATGAACGCCTGTGCCAGAGAGAGAGAGATGTTGGAGGAATGGAGAAGATGGAGTGGCATTTTTGCTGGACTCTTTTGTGTAGCCATGGACAGAGCCATGTTCCTTGTGACACAGAGACTGCATCCAGGGGGGCAGTGGCTCAGAGCCAAGAGAGTTTCAGTGTTGAGACCCCTCAGCCCCAGGGGGGGGAAAATATGGGGGGGACAGGCATCCCAAAGGTGAGACTGTGCTCTTTTTGGAACGGGACAAGGCACCCTTAAAAGATGACCCTGGAAGCAGCCCTGGTCCATGTTCGGTGGTGAGAGCGCTGAACATGAGAGGAAGTGGTCACCATGGCACAAAGATGGAGCCCTTCTCCTCTTGATGAACTGTAGATTGAGTATTCTGAAGGGTGGTGCTGGACCGAGAGTTGGTGATTTGGGGGAGGTATTGTATTGGAAATTTGGTGGGGGGAGGAGGAAAATGCTTCTGTGCAGTTTTCATTTTCCTTGTGGTTTTTTTTCCTTTTTTCTCTTGTAGTTTAGTTTTTTTCCTTTGTAGTGTAGTTAATAAAGTTTTCTTTGTCACTAAGTGAGAGCCTGCTTTGCYTATTCCTGGTCACATCTCAGACACCAGGGGGAGGGTATCTTCATGGGGGCACTGGCATTGTGCCAGTGTCAAACCAYGACAGAATGTTATTGTAAAAGCTGAAGTCTACTACCCAGACTGCAGTAGTCAAATAACATTAAAGATCACTCAGAGCTAATAAAATACTTTCAGATTGACCCAAACTGCCTGGGTGTGGGGGGATTCTTCAGTCCCTGAGRGATCTCACTGTGAGCACAACATGAGACACATCCTGTGATATTTGAGCACTGTGGAGGGAATTAGGGGTAAACTGGAAACYTTAATTAGGCATTTTCATTACAGTCATGGGTTGCAGCCAGGCCTACAATGTTATTTAAACATAAGGTTTGAGGGTTTCTTTTCCATGACCCTTTTCCAAGGGAAATGATGGGATTCAAGTAACAGAGGATGCTTCTTGCAGTGTGTAAAGAGTATGATGCATCTCAAATAGCATTCCCATTACACATTGTGAAAAAAACAGACTTTTTTTGTTGTTTAGATGGCTGTTGGGGATTCCAGGGTTCTTTCACCATTTATGGACATTGGTATATTCTATACTACTGGAGATGGCTGCTTAGTGAAAGATCAAGTGGGTTGTTCAAGTATGTTAGACATGGATTAAAATATGTTGTTTGGTTATTTCAACTTTTAAAATRTTTACTATGAATAATCTATGAAGAATGAAAAGATTAAATCTCTCTTAAGCTCAGAGAAGTAGGCACAGAAGACTCAGATGGGAAGACTTCATAAGTTGCATGGGCAAGAGCACTTCAGGCTGCAGGTATATTAAATATATCTATTATAGCCATTCAAGGGTGAATAGGAGCCCAGCCAGAGACAAATGGTGCAGCAACCTTGTGCCCACATCATTCAGTGCTGGCACTGTCTGGTTGTCACAGTGCTCAGCAGCTGGCACTGGTGTTTTCCTGGCATCAGCTGCTCTGTGCCTCTGAGATATCATTGCCAGCTCCTGGGCTTTAGTTCTGCTTCAGCTGCTTGAAGMGGTTTGTGGATCACACTGTGGACCAGGGGTGTTTTGATGGAATGGGCCATCATGACCTGCCTTGCAGGAATGTTTGTGTTGGAGGATGCTGCAGGGTTGGTGTGAGGGTTGGAGCTGTGTACACTGCAGATTTACTGCTCCTGTTTAGTGGGAAGGACCTTTGAGCTGAATGGTGCCCCGTGACAGGTTTTGTTTTCCAGGAAGAGACGGTTCACTCCAGAAGAAAGTACAAGTTACAATCAGTATTAAGTCAAAGTGAATGAACAAGGGACTGGACTTGAAGGCATATTTTGGGTGGTGTTGTCTGACAGAGGGAATGTATCCCCCAACATTCACCAAGGGAGAGTGGAAACAGACAAGTACCTCACTCAGGATTGGGGTCAACCAATAGGTGATGTGGCTCTTACTGGTGTTRTTCATATTTTACATTTGTGCCAACTGAAATAATCAAAACAAGAACTTAACTGTGGGACTAGTAAGTGGCCTCTGCAAAAAAAAACAAAACAAACAGAGAGACAAACACAGAACTTTAGGTTGATAACATGTTGTTTGCAACTCTGAGAGAATTTCCAATAAAAACATATTTTCCAGCATCTTCAGATCAAGACCCATTAAAAAAATTCTGAGGGCAGTAAGGAAACACAGCCATGAGTTTAAACTTCCTATACAAATATTCAATCTGTAATTAATTTGAATGACTAAAGAATCACATTTTCTAGTAGTTTCCTATAAAGTGTTCCAGAGTAGAAGATCACAGCTGGTGGCACTCAGCCCTTGAAAGATCAGCCAGTGATAGCTTTATGGAGAGGAACATCCTCTGCCAGGAGCAATCTCATCATCTGCAAAGAAATCCTCCACAGATTTCAGTGGCCTCCTCTGCTCCCTGTGTCTCCTGCAGTGCMTTCACAGCTGGTAGATCACAATGTGCTCAGCAGCAGCCTCAGTGGTAATGCAGCATAAGATTTGAGCAACACAAATATTTAACTTAACCTTGTCATAGCACAGGGAGAGTTATAGAGACATTTGTCAGACTTCCTGCACTGTTCTAATCTTTCTGAGAAATGCAAGAAGAGCTTTTCTGTCTGCTGGCCTTAAAAGTTTCACTGCAAAAAAGACTAGGGTTAAGAGATTTGCCTTTTTCATTTATTATGTGGAATTCCAGATGTATTTGCCTTAGCTACACTTTAGTAACAAAACCAGCATTTTTTCTGTCACAGGTGATTCTCAAGAAAATTCTGTGAGCCTGTTAACARTGCTGGAACATGAATGTGTGGCAACATATTCATGTTTTACACAGCACGTTCGGTGTCAGTAAAACCCCACTGACAGGAGTACAGAGACATAAAAGCAGGAGGCAAAAAAAGACAAGATCTCTGTGTAAAYTCACCTGTGCCCACCACATCAGGCTCAGCAGCACAGCAGTGCTCAACACCTGCAGGCTGTGGCTCAGAGGTTTCCTGCAAGGGCTTCAGAGCAGCTCTGTCTCTGCTGCTGCTGAGGGAGGAGAATGATGCAAAAACATTGTGGGATTCTTCCCTTACCACAAAAAAAGGAGAAATCCATGGGAGCAGCATATTAGAAAACCAAGCAAACAAACAGCAGTGTATGAAAAGAAAGCTGCTTTCTTCCTTCAGTAAAAATACCCAAATTCCTGGGAAACTGCATATTAAAAAAGCAAACAAACAAGGGGAAATATGCAGATGAAAACTTTTTCATTGTTAAATCTTCAACGCTTAAGAACATCAGATTTGTGATTGCATCTGCAGTCTTCACTGAACTATTCTTAAACATAGATACTTATTATACAGTTTATTTAATGTTATCTGTTCATTGTTAAAGGATAAATGCAGAGAAAAAGTTGAAAGTAGTCACAAAATCAGGTGGTGTCAGAGGTCAGCCAGTGGCCCAATTATCCCAATAATCAAATCAATACCCTGTGCACTCCTCTGATGCCTTCTGGGAGATGCTTTAACAAAATCACCAATGGATTGCTTGTACTTATTTATATATTTTTTAGTTATTATCTTTGGATGCTCCTTGTGTTTGTATACTGGGAGTTTCCTCCTGGAGTTTCAAACTCTTTTTGTAACTTGTTCAGCATTTCTCATAGCAGAAGTGGAAACAGTGAGGTTTGCCCATAAACTCAAGTATCACAACTAAAAATGCACTAAAAGAAAGGAAAGCAAGAGTCATCAGGGATAGCAGCTGGACTTGATTGATAAAAATGGTGTTGAAACACCAGGAAAAAAAAATCGCACTAGTTTTAGTTAGAAGTACAATTGGCAAGTAAAAGCAATAAGTGCAAACAATTGAAAATAAAACAATATTCCAAATGAAAAGGTTGGGGATATGTTTTGGGATTCCTCTCTGATTAGGTGGTTGATAAGAGAAGCTGGACACTAGCCAGAGTTAAAAGAGCCAAAGGCAAGAAGAAGGAGAGGTTTTCTAAGTGTATCAAGAACAACTCAAATGCCAGACAACGAAGGTGGCATGCTTCCAGTCTGATTTGGGGGCTGAAGGGTGACACACTGAGGTCACATGAGAATGACAAACCCCCTCCTGAGCCTGCAGTGATTCAGAGAGCAAGGAACAACAGCAGATCTGCATAACTTGGACTCAGGCACTTTGAAGTGAAGCTGGTGTCCTGTCTGGTTCCCTGATGTTTCCTTTTAATTTCACAATGTCAGGAAAACTACAAATGGCTGTAAAAATGTTCATTCTCTGCCAATGTTTGCTAGAGACAAGACAATGCAAAGATAGGCTTGAATCCAACGAGTTGTTTCTATTAAAAAGAGACACCTTCATAAATCAACAATAAGGCTCAAGGCTGCAATTAATGACTGTYAATGACATCTTAATATGAAAATGGCTCTTATTTAACAAAAGTGATACTTTGTATATGGCAGTAAACTGCCTAGCTTGAACATGCTCCAGATATTTTAGGATTTTAGTACCACATAGTTTTCTAAATAAACTGTGACAAAGTATGCCTGTATAACACAAATATTAATGGATTAAAAACCACTTAGCTATCAGTTATCAATTTATTTACTTTTTTTTAGTGAGTAGATTTTATCAAGCAAYAGATCTCTTAGTGGATCTCACAGAGATTGGTCCAAACCCAAATTTTTGTCAGCAGCTTTGGGGTTGAAACTAGACCTTCCCAAAGGCATAAATCTTGTCAGACTCCTATTTTTTTCCTGTGCTTAGGCAGTAAGAAAGAGATGATGAAATATTTTGTAAATTAGGGCCATTCACAGTTAATGCAAGTGAATAAAGCTGGCAGCTGAGTCCTAGAAGCACAAACCAAAGCAGACSTAAAGATGGTACTGGATGCACAGATAAATTTGAACCTTAAGAATTATGCTGGGGAAAATGACATTGATGTCATCATCAGACTTACACAAGGAAGGAAAGTGAGTAAGAGAAGAGATGTGATTTCTACCTGGTTTTGTAGCAGCAGTGTGTACTGGAGTACCACACCTTGGCCTAATAACTCTGTTTTTAAAGGGATGCTGAAAAATTGCACAGAAGCAGAGAAAAGCCATGAAAAAAAACCCCAGAAACAATAGGGCAGCAAGGAAATATCTCACAATGAAATAGGAAGTTATTAGAAAATTTGGCTTCTAGGTAGTTACTAAGTAAGAAGAATGAGATGCTTCTTGGAGGCATGGAGAAAACACCAAGAGAATACAAAAATTATCAGTGCAGAATAGAAAACTATCAGTAAACATGAGACAAGCTTARGGTTGAGGTAAGACCTACCAGTCCCTGCAAAGACAGACTGATTGGATTGCTGAAACAAGTCAGCAGGAGGAGTGGTGGCTGCTCAGTCTCCTGCTGCTTCCGGCCGTGGCTGGAGGCTTTACAAGGTAATATTTTAGCATGATCTGATTGCAGGCAAGTGGTAATAGTCTGTGACTTACAATTCACAGGAAGGTGGTCTCAAATCSTGTAAAAATGTCCCAGCTCTGAGCAGGTAATGTATAATGCATRTCTATATATTACTGTACAGGGATTTTGGAGCCCACTTCATTCATATGTGTATCATAGGCATATCTTGGTTTTTAACAAAGGATTATGAAGCAGGATATATGAGTTCCCCAAATTTTCTCTGTTCTTTTTGACCTATTTTTCTTCATTTATTGGTAGAAATCAAGCATGTCCAACCTGGCTGCTAGCTCAAATTCCCACATATGTATGTGGCATTGCATAGCCATCAATGAGTCATTTCCACCACATAGCAAATTTCCTCATGGAAAAAAACCAAACAAACAAATTCAAACCCCCAAACCATTCAGTTCCATGGAAGGATGGCTTCTGCAGATTCCTACAAAAGCCAGTGAGTAGTTCTGAGATCAAATAGTGCAAATCTCTCTCTGTGCCCAAACCAATACAGGCTCCCTGTGTGGTCAAATTTTGAGCCACCTGGTCAGTGGAAGATRTCCCTKCTCACAGCAGAGGGGTTGGAACTTGATGATCTCTGAGCTGTCTTCCAACCACAACAATTCTGTGATTCTGGGACTGTGATTCCATGGACAACCAAGCAGTAATGTGGGGTTGAGGGAATGGTTCACCTTTATTGTGTTTGTGGGGTGCCCCGTATCAGGAAGGAATGGTGAGTCTGACTCCATATTCTCAGAAGGCTAATTTATTATTTTATGATACTATATTATATTAAAGAATTTTATACTAAACTATACTAAAGAATACAGAAAGGATACTTACAGAAGGCTAACAGGATAATAATAAAAAACTCGTGACTCCTTCCAGAGTCCGACACAGCTCGGCACTGATTGGCCAAAGAGTAAAAACAATTCACATGAAACCAATGAAACAACCACCTGCTGATAAACAATCTCCAAACACATTCCATGTGTGAGCAAAACACAGGAGAAGCAAATGAGATAAGAATTTGTTTTCCTTTTTCTCTGAGGCTTCTTAGCTTCCCAGGAGGAAAATCCTGGGTGAAGGGATTTTTCAGAAAATATGAATGTGGCACACCTTCAGCAGTACACACCTGTGTGGGGGTGGATAACCTAGCCCATGAACTCCACTGGCTCAAGGGGCTGTGACTGCAGARCAGACAGCTCAGGTGAGCCTCCTACCATGGCAGGTGTTATGARCACACTTTCATTTGTCCTACAGGTCCTCCCTGTTGCTGAGGGTTTGATATGAGTACCATAAAGGGCTAAACTGAATGCATTCCTCTGGCCTGTCTGGCAATTGTTCTTATTTCATATGGTAAAGGAAAATTGATGTCTCTGCTATTTTAGGATACAGCCAAGCAAATTACTTCAACACATGAATAAACTGCACGCAAAGAATTCATTCCATAGAAACTTTGACCAAACTRGGGGAAGATGGGTTTATATCTCCACCACTGTAAAACTGTCTCAAATGAAAAATTATTCTGAAAAATTGARCATTCTATTTTGATGCAGCTCTACCTGTCACTTGTTTTTTCCCCTTTTTGCTCTTATCTGACATTGGAGTTAAGGAACAGCTCCCAGAATTCTGGCCAAATGCACATGGTAATGTGATGATGTAATATCCGTGGTCCATATGTGCTAAGACAGAGACTATGCAGATATGCTCTATTTAAGATAATGACAWTATTTCCTAAAGCAGTGCAATTTTTTACTGCTTGTGCTGAGTTTCAAGTCATTACCACATCTCTCGAGCAGTATTTTTTTAACCTCATGATTAGTAGGGTGCGTGTAAGGAAATATTGCAAGGAATTGCTAAAGATGAGAGTCATTTATACAAAAAGTCCTTTTTTTTTTTCTTGTTTACAACAAGAGAATGTGGCAGTCACATAGTGTAGAGTTGACCTCAGATCAACATATGCAGAATGTCAGGGATATTCAGCTCTGCTACRTGTACTCAAGCTCACTGGAAAGGCAGCTCTCAATGGGGCAGCACTGCCAGCAGTGCAGCTGGAGGAAGGCTTGGCCTGGATCCCAAATGCAGGGTCACAGGCTCACAATCTCCTACATGGTGACAAGTCTGAAACCAAGTTCAAGTGACAGGGGCTACTGGAAGAAGAGAGTTCTGCTCCTGCATCCAGTGCTGGTTCCTGTCAGATGCTCCACAGCAGGCATGAAAACTGCACAGCAAACAGAAAGAGCAGGCTGAGGATTTGGTGTGCAAACTTCTGAGAGCTCAGCCACTCTGCATGGGCAGGCACAAAACTCTCTCCAGACATGTATTGTATAAACACCTCCAGTTCATATAAAGGTGTAAGGAAGCAAACACCATCAGCTGTAGCCTGCCTCTTACCTTGAGCCCATCCCAGTGGGAAAAGTTGGACTGTGTCCCCTTGAGCATTATGTCTGTGATTTTAAGAGTTGTGCCTTTCATACAACAGAAGCTACTCTCTGAATGCTGGATTCTCCAGGGGGCTCCAACTCCTTTGTGTTGCTTTGGGGAAGAAGAGCAATTAACTGCTTTAGCTTGCTTTACAGCTGCTTTGTGTCCCTGGGGCCCTGCAAAGGGCTTTGATGCGTTTTCTCCTGCAAAGCCCAGGGCATGCTAATGGTAGGTGTAGGAATAGACATTCTCACCTGGGACAAGGCAACAGAAGCAATCATGCCCAAGAACCTTCCAGAGACCTCGAGCACACTGAAGGGCACTGAGCTTAGCATTAGCTGAGGAAGCAGGAGTATACATTTTATGGAGTTTTCCAAATAATTTGCCAAAAGTCTCACTTCCAGCTAAGAATTGGTACAGAAAATGCTGCTGGATGTGCAAGAACTAGCACGTGTGTGGTTTAAGGGATAAGCTGTGGAAAAAACTATATCATTGGGAGCTAGATTTGGGATTCATATGCCCATTACAACCCCTTGTTCCATGCTGTAATAATATTTGGTTATCCTGCCAGCCTGCAGCCCAAGATCATGAAAAGTTCATGCATAAGAAACATCTGTTTTAGCATTYATGACAATAATTCAAACAGCAGATAATTTACTCCAGCACTTTCTTCACCACAGTCCTCCACAGGAAGGCACAGTGGAAACAGCTATAGCTTAGCAAGTACTTGCCTCTCCCAGGGGAGGGGACACAAGAAATGCCAGATTCGGGYTTGTTAGTGAGGATGTGTTGCCGTTCTGAGCAAAGGAGCAAAATTTTGAGAAAACATGGGAGAGGATTCATGCACAGGGATGTGAATTTGAAACCATTGAAACCATTAWATATCCTATTTCTCTTCAAAAATCCAATGCCTCACTTTCCAAGGAGAGTGTAAAAAAGAGACATCAATATATGATTACAGAGGGTTGACACCTTCTGCCATTCGATGGCACAACTCTTTCTTAGGCACCTGCTTCTCAATCCAGTGCAATACTGAGGTTTCTCTTTGCTCACAGAAGAGATGATCCCAGAATATTTTTTCTGAGGAACATCATCCTGGTGGAAATTATTTGGTACAGGATCCTGGTTTTCCCCAGTCTCCAGCTTGGTGGTGAGTCACAGCCTGCACGTGTATGGACTGGCAATTCCAGGCATCAGGCAAATGCTCTATGGGGGCATGCAAGAAGTGGAAGCTGGGTCAGTTTAATAAAGATGCCTATAAAAGAATTGCTGGGGCATATAGGGACAAAATCATAAAGGCCAAAGCACAAAATTAAACACAACCAGCAAGGGATGTGAAAGATAGCAAAGAGCTTCCTACTAATATTTCAGCAGAAGGARGAAGATGAAGAAGCTGGTCCTTCACTTAGTGAGGAAGAAAAGCTGATACTGCCTGGAGGGCTGGGGTRGTTAATGCCTTTCACCTTTCAGCCTTCACTAAACCTGCAGTGAGCCTATAACTAACATGGTAATACCAGTGAGGGGAGAGGAGCAATTCAGCTGCCAGCAGGCAGAAAGCTGGCTAACGGATTTCATTAAAAACACTGATTTTTTTGTTTTGGTTCAAAATGCAAAGCTGACTAGCCACTCTCTTGAAGGATATGTGAGACCGAGGAGGGAGAGAAGAGGGCAGATATGGGTCTGATGTTCTGAAGGAAAGGGAAGAGATAGAAAATTATCAACCAATCTAGATACTGTCAACACCTAGAAAAAACATTGAAACGAGTGAAACACACCATTTTGGAACACTGAAAACCAAATCATGATTAAAAGAACACCAAATTTGACAGATCTTGAAGGTATGGGAGACAGAATAGTACTGTAGAAGAAGATGAAGTTGCTGTGGTGTGATTTCACCTTGACCATAGGAAGGCTTTTGCTRATATTTCACATGAAACTTGCTCAAGTGAATTGGGAATCTAACCCAAATTCCACCCTGTAGTGTCCATGGCTATCTTTAGCAGGGGTTATCTGTGCTGCCCTCTTGTCCTGGAGGAAAAGCTGGAGGGGGGCTTTGGAATGYAGGCTGGGGTCTTTCAAAACCTGCCTTGAACAGAAGCACATAAGGGCTACATCTGCTGATGATGCAAATCTAGATTTGAAAATAAAAGATCCCATGGARGTCCTATGAAGGAATTATTTGATAAAGGCACTGAGGACAACAGCAGGCATGGAGCTGCCTCAGGCTCCTCAGCTGTGTGAACCACACTGACAAAGGTGGTTATTTTCTCCAAGGGTGCAGTAACAGGGTTCATATTTATCACATGAAATCCAGCACAGGGGAAGTGCAGAGATGGGGAGAAGTAAAGCCCTGCAGGTTACTTGTCCTGCTAGGGCATACCTGARGATGGCTGCTGATGCTGAGATCTTGTTGCTTTTGTCAACCATTTTGTTCCAGCAGATTCCTTATAATTTCCATATAATTTAAGTGGTGGTGCAGACTTCCTCCCTCTTCCACTGCAGTGGTGACCAGACTGGCTCTCCCAGATGTGAACAGCAGGGTTGTGGCTGTACAGGTGRGGCCTGTTTTGGCTTGGTAGTCATTGATCTCAGAGGGAGCAACCACTACAGTGGGARTAGGTGATTTCCAGCAGAAATAGTCTAGGTCATGAAGATGGAAGTGGGAAGTGAACTTCAGGAAAATTAAACAGTTGTTCTCTGTCTAGTCCTGTTGGAACCCTGGATGCTGAGAATTTTAAACTTTTTGTGCTTAAAGGCACAAACCCACAAGAGAACACTGCAATTGTCCTGAAGCTGTGGAGAAGGCTTCCAAAATTGATTAACAGCACTGGGATTATGGGTGTGTAGTTGGTTAGGAGGGTGTAATATCACAAGGTAGAAAACTTAGAGTTTGAGGTTTTAGAATATAGAAATAAATATGAAGCAAGATGGAGGTTTTAGGGCAGACACAAGCTGTTCTTCTTTACCTTCTTCTTCTTTCTTCTCCATGGATCTGGGTGGTGTTTTGTACTTGGACAGAAAAGTCCACACTGCGGGCTTTGCGTGATCAGTTAGTGTGTTAAAAGGGAAAATAATCTAGATGTCATTTCTTAATTGGATASTTCAGCCTTAAAAGACCTTGTAACAAGAGATTGTTGGCCATTTTGTGCCTTGCTAATGAAAGGCTGCAGAACTCATGGTTGTGAGGCTGTAGCAATGATAAGAAACAATAAACACCTGAGTCCAAACATGAACTGCAGTCTCAGGTGCCTTCAATCCAGACCTTGAGAAGCTGATATAGTCCCAGTGCTAGCCCTGTTTGGGGCACCTCAGAGGAAAAAACAGAAGGCTGCAGTGGATTTATGTGTGTTATCTTTAAACTMATGAAATTCTGCAATGAAGATTGAAGAAAATATTTTTTTTCCAGTGTGCCCAGAAGAGWGGACCTACACTGCAGCAAGAGAGATTTCAGGTAGAGATTGGGTTTAACTCTCTGAGGAGAGGAAAGCCTTGGAACAGGTCACTGCAGMGCAATTAGAGGGAAGGGGCTGTGCTCCCCACAGACGAGGTTAGAGAAGCATCTGTCAGTAAGAGCTGAGTTAATGCAGGCTGTGCCTTGGGGCAGGGGAACACGAGAGGAGCCCTTTAGTCTCTTCCAGCCTCTGACTGTGTACTCAGATGTGTTCCCTTGCTTCCCTCTCCCTCCCATTTTTCCTCTTCATCTCTGGAGTTGTCTCAGGCTGATTCTGGTCTCAGGACCAGGACCTTGGCCCTGTTCTCAGCCCATATCCTTCCCTGCTCCAAAACACCTGGAGTCCTGAGGCAGGAGAGAGCTTGTGATGGCTCCCTCCTGAGGAGGTCCCTTGCCAGGGGCTATGCTCCATCTCTGGTACCCTGATGGAAGCAAGGCCTCTCCATCACCCATGTGGACGCTTTCCCTGGGCACATTTCAAGAACCCTGACCCAGCACATGGTGAATAAATAATGACAAGACGTTTTTAACACATGAAAGCTCTCCTGACTTGGCCACCTTACTTGTAATCTCAGCAACTGCTTTAAGCCTCAGATGGGTCAGATATTTTCCTTCTTGAGTTGCCTTTGGCAGGTGACAGAAGATGAAGACAACAGTCTCCACTGTGCAAAGAAAGAGGTGCTTTGCCTGGGGAAAAACAAACAAACAAACACCAGGCACGATGCTGTCTGTGACCATGCTGGCCACAAGTTTTGCTCAATATRAGAACTACAGGCTTTTCCCTCTGGATATTTTTCTGGTGCTCAAACCCAGTGATAACTAATGCAGCCTAAGAAGCACAGTGTTGTGGATCCCCTACGAGGTCTCATRTAGTGCCCCAAAATACATCTTCCTTGTCCAAATTTCTCTTTGGAAGCCTGTCCTGGCTGAATATTTGCAGCCCAGCTGTTCCTCAGGGACTCAACAGCTTCAGGTAAGATTAAAGGGAGATGGAGCAAAGTCATATTAAAGGGAAAAAAGTACTGCCAGAACCCAGGAGATCCTTCTTTCACTTGATGAAGAAGAAAAACATTTGCTGGACCAAGGCAGACATCAACTGCACCAACCTTTTCCCTGAGCATGTGGAGTCAGTGCTCTGATGCAGCCTGACCTTCTCCTTCTCCTTCTTTCTCCTTCTTTCTCCTTCTCCTTTCTCCCTGTCTTCAGGCTGAATATAAGTCTAGATGATGTATTCTGCTCCAAAAGGGTGACAAGAGAAGAGGAAGGAAAAATAAGTCCAGAGGCAAACAGTGATCTCTGCGTGTGGTGCCCTCAGACCAGGAGAAGGTGGAAAGTTTTATCCCTAGGCAGGGATGGAAAGAAGTGGAACTGATCACAAAGATCAGATCTCAGGGCAGTGGTTCTGCTCTGGCACCCCAGGTGTGATACATCATCTCCTGTGCCCTGGTTCCTTTCTTTGCATTGGGTTTGTTGTGTTGGCAACAGTGTCCAAATGAAATTAGGAAACAAAGTCATAATGCTCCCAATTTTGTAAAACTAACATTGGATTCTAGCAGATACTGTGATTAACACCTCCCAGAGCATGGAAAAGTAGTTTATTATCTTCATTGTCATATTTTTTAAATGCTTCAAATACRATTATCCATGGTAATAAAAATGTGAATATTCTGAATGCTCTCCWTTTAGGCCCCCTTCTGCTGAGAAGAGGTCTAAAAGATC
This sequence comes from Cardinalis cardinalis, assembly GCA_014549065.1. NCBI lineage: Eukaryota > Metazoa > Chordata > Aves > Passeriformes > Cardinalidae > Cardinalis > Cardinalis cardinalis. Next base: position 2,808,537 of record JACDOX010000049.1, read on the forward strand.
TCATATCATCAGACCCTAAATTTGTTCATTTTCTTGAGACAGAACCACTCTATATCTACTGGGAGGTGACTGTATCTTTGCACTTTGAAAGCATCCAGGCAGGAATTTGGAATGGACTTAATATTTTACTTCCTAAGGTGGTGGTGTGAAAATGGATCACTTTGTTTTCAACTCTTTTGCTTTTATATCCAAAGTCAAATTAAGAACAAATATTGGCATGAGGTGGGAGAAGAGGAAGTGTAGAGTTCTGCTTGCAAGAAATAAAAAATAAAAATATGAGAACCTGAGAGCACGYGGGCCATGTGTGCCTAAAGTAGCAGTATTTTTGTAAGAATTGCATCAATAAAAGCCACTTTCCCCTCAGATTTGTGTCTGGTGGCTGACTGCAAGCTCCAGCTGAAGGTGTTTTCCTGCAGACTGACAGGTCTCAGCTGTGTGGCTTCTCTGGCTCTAATAGYGTGTGAATAAACAGCTCACTTTTCCCAAAAGTGTGACACTCCAGTGGCCTCTCTTATCTCCCTCTGTGCCTCCTCTCACAAAGTGCAGAGATGCYATCATCAGTGAGATACCCATCTTTCTGACATAATTTACCTTGGTTTTGCCCAAAAGGCKCAAAACTGACTGCGAAGGCACACAGACAGACAGACACGCTGTGTGGACACGCTCAAAGTGATTGCATAAGCTCCATTTCCCCAGGAAACACAGACTGAAAGCAGCTCTGTTGAAAGGAAAACGTTTACTAACCAAACGCCACAGGAAACTTTGAATAAAATGTTACCAGGGTTAGAATGCAGAATTTGGATACTTGGGCTATGGAGGGAAAATATTTGGTTCTCAAATATTTCATGTTTCAAACAGATTTGATCTTTAGGGAATTTATTCATAACTTTTCCAAACAGCTCACAAGGTTTCATTATTATTTCCTTTAATAAGAAAACAGTATTATTTGTCTGCATTTATTAAAAAATATTTTAAAAACAACASTTGGGCTGGAAGAGCAGACCTGGTTTCCAACAAAAAAACAAGGCCACCTCAGACAGGAGATGGTTTTGTTTTATAGACTTCATTTACTACTTGTACATTTAAGGCAATTTCATGGGCTTGTTTGATTGTGTTTTTTCCCAATCAAATATATGTGTAATCTAACYCAATCTTGRAAATTCACAGATATATCTACAGTGCTGGGAAGCCTCAGTGTGTGACTGAAAAGTTCAAAATYTMTTCTTCCCTAGAATAGAATTTCCASCAGAGCAGAGGAGATTTCCCTCCTCATGTAGCCAATCCCAGAGACAGCAGAATATTGCAGCACTAGTAGAAATAAAAAAGGGCCAGATTAATGTTCAGTTTTGCAGTTCTGTGGTCACTGATCTAGAGAATAGAATTGTCAGCATGTGGACATTATCTGCAGTGGGTGACATCACTTTTTGGAGCATGTAATAAAATTGCTTGTCCAGGAGACCATGATAATGAAGCTGACAAACCTACAAAGGAAGCAAGCTGTGCCATTTCAGGAATGGCACAATATTCCTGAATTTCAGGAATGTGTGTCCTAACAAAAATATTTGTTAGGACTCTTCATGCTTTCATAGCTTTTTAGCCTATATATTTTCCTCTCTTTTAATGGGCATCAAGAAAAGAATCTGCAGGAGGCAAGCCCAAAGACTAATTCCTCCCCTGCACCTCCTGCATTTGTTCAAATAGTTGAACTAATATTTATGAATAATGCATTGCACCCATGGATGCCACAAATCAATGCAACTCCAAGTACTTCATACTTAAACCAGCTGAGGCTCAGACTCAATATGTATTATTAAGCCAGCTTCTTTTAATGGTTAGTAAACATTATGTAAATATTTCTTTCCAGAAGAGTACTTTTCTACAGCAAGAAATTATAAGGAGTTTGTTTGTGTTTCTGGCAGTTTCCTCATTCTTTATGGCCTGTTCATTTTGGTCATTAATTATTTGTAGAGCTTGGTATCTTAATTGTGCGATGGTTTTGTGTTTGATTTTTTAAAAATTATTGTTATTAATTTTTATTCAAAGTTCCATTTGAAAGCTTTAATTAATTAATTGGTGGGGATTTGAGTSCAGATATTAAGACAGACAATTACTCAGGAAAAACACTGGATACCCTAGGGTACTGTTGTTGTTGTTACAAATGCCTGGTGGTGGTTCAAAACCATCAGAGTGTGTGTTTTGCCCACATAAATGTCCACCATGAAATTTTGAGAATTTATGAATGGATGAATACAATAGTGAGGCTATTGAGGGCAATGAAGAAAATACAATGTTGCTGTCATCAGTAACTGAAAATCTAATATAACACAGATTKGAAAATTGATATAAAGTTCTATCATCTTTTATATGGAAAACTACAGTATTTTATTGACTTGTTTCTTAGCTGCTGTCATTGGTGCCTGTTCATTTTTGCACAGCTCAGATGCTGTCAGCCAGATTAGTACTGCTGAAATCAAAGGAGTCACACAGATTGACACCAGCTGAAGACCTGTTCTAATAAATCCGACTTTATTTATGGGGAATGAAACCACAGTCATGTCTCCTCAAAGGCAGTAGTTCTGCTTAAATGGTGAGAATAAATTATTTTGGCTCCATGAATGAATAAAATATTGAATGTTCCATTTTTCAGACTTGGCTGCTGCCTCACCTAACTCAGTGGAGCTGATTTACACCAGCTCTTTGGAGAAATGACCAGCTGGTCCTGGAGTGCTGACAGTCAGGCTGGTTTACCTGGACCAGCTGATTTTCTGTTTAGCAGCTGGGTGTGTGATCAGCCTCACAAATATTCTGGCACAAGATGTTCAAGCGACACAGCATGGTGCATGCATACTCAGTAATGGAAACCTGGGCTGAGCAACATTCCAAGGTAAATCCCTTCATCTGGCATCTTCTAAAGGACTGAGGGAATTCAATGCTGGGCTTACCCCCTTAGCTCTGGTACCTTCTGCATCACTGTATCAGGGGGACAGGAGGCTGAAAAGCAGCAAAGGAGCTCTTGGCTCTGTATCCAGTSTGATTCCTGTCCATCTTCTTCTTTGGAAAGGCTCTTTAGACAGACAAAGAGTGAGTCTTACTGCAGTATTGCAGCTTCTTTCACTCAGGTGCCAGGTCTTATCTGCAAAGGCCAGCATCTCTGAAAATGAAATATTTACCTGTGCTAAGTGTGGCTGGCTGAGTGTTCAGGTGTTTGGTGTTATCAAGAGTCAGCTAAAACAGATGCTTACATGCTCTGGTTTGTAAAGCTTCTTTCATATTTCAAAGGCCTAGGCTGATGTAACTCTCCTTCCTACTGCCTAAGTAGTGTCAATAACAACAACAATAATTGATGGTGCAGTTTGATTTCTCCACCTCCCTTTCCATTCCAGTATGTGCTTCCTGAATCCCAGCCTGTCTGCTGATTGAAAGGGATGTCACCTTCCTCAAGAGAAAAACAGAAGAAAAAGCACCCTGATAGGAAACTAACACAGCTAGTGGTTTGGCTCATTTAAAAGTCAGATCCATGACTCAGCCTTTACCTTTTATGAGTCAGGAAAGTCCAAGGTGTTCTTCTTCTTTTTTTTTTTTCTTTCCCTGGACTTGTAGGTAGATTCTGATCTCACCTATTTACAAAGGAAATCAGCTACAGAGAAGGAGATATTCCTGCCATGCATTTACAAGAGAAAACAGCACCCATCCTCCCTGAGCTCTCTTTCTGTTYTTAGTAGACCCTGTATTCTTTGGCTGGCTACAGCCTTCAGTAAAAGTATCAGACAAATCAAACAACATAAAATAAATCAATCTATTTCCCAGTTTATTTGTTCTAAGATTGTAAAATGAAGTCAAGTTGAGAAACCTGCTTATGTGGCCGAGAGGCATAAGGGATATATTGAGGAAGAAGTGCTATTAAAGCATCAGCCTGACAGAATCAGAGCTAGCTTGAACTGGGACATGCTGCCTGTTTCCTGCTCACTGTGGATGGCTGTAGAGTGATGGATAGTGCCATGTGCATATATAATGTCTATGGAAAGGTAAAGAGGTAAAAGTCATAAAACTATWACATTCAAGTTCCCAAAAACCAATTTGACACTGGGAATTAAAAGCAATGTGGCTTCCTTGTCTTATTAAAGAGAAGAGTCAGCAGTGATTTATGGAACCTTTGCATATTTATATGCTGGAAGAAAGTGCTGAATTYTCATCAGCCAAGCAGACATTGGCAGAAAGATGAAACCAGCAAACTCAGACTGAAATATGGCACAAATGTTAATAGTGAATGTAACTGAACTCATCAAAACATGAAGTGGATTTTCCATCATTTGAAGATCTTAAAKTGGAGTCTTTGAATTAGACAGAGAAGTGTCTTTAGAGCCTTCATTTACTGGGGCCACTACAAGACTCCCCAGGATCAAGCCAGGGTGATACAGGACTGCAGTGATCTCTTTYAGCACTTTTATCCTTTGAGGGACCTGAGAAGCCCAGGTTTGGGCTGCTGCTGTCAAAGGGCCAAACAAGAGACAAAATGTCCCTGTCATTTGGGATTTAATGGAATTACATTACACCCAGGCACACCTGGAAGTGCCCAGTGTGCCACACCCACACTGGAATCACCACCAGAAGGCTGCTCAGGCCCCTGGGCTGCAGGGCCAGTCCTTGAGCCCTGTCTCATCCAAGCTAAGCCAGAGTGTCTGCTTTATGATCCATGACAAACTCTCACAAGCCAGCTGAGGTGGGCTGTGGAGCTTCAAACAACCAGATGTCCACATCTCAGTGATTTCATCCTTGCTGACACACTCGACCACAGCATTTGCTAAGGAATTCACTGAGGCAATGAAATACGCTGGGGAAATAGTCAAAGAGTGGGAGATAACCAAATGTTTTTTGGGAAAAAACCCAAAMCAACMCAATGCCATATTTATGTCATTTCTAAAGTGCTCTTTCCCTTGATGTTGTAGTCTGATACCACATGAGTTTTGAACTTTTGTTCCTCCTTCATTTGGAAGTWATTTTTCTTAGACCTGCTATCGTGGCTCCTTTATCTCCAAGCCAGCAATCACAATCTGTATGAAATATTAGCTATCAGATTTACATCTGAGCCTTTTACCCTAGGCTAACCCAAATAATTTCACTTTTTTTTTTTTTTTTAAGAGGCCTTTTCACCTAGGTCAGAGGAATTGAACTCTCAAAATGCTACTTTCACTTCACAGAGTRTTAGAGGTTTGAACCCTAAAGTCTGGCACTCAGTAGTGTCCACATGCAGTGAACACCACCTGGGTGACACCAAGATTGCAGGGTTTGTGCTGCAGAATATCAAGAGTGTACAAGGAAGGATGTGCTGGTGACAGCAGGGTGAGAGAAATATTGAAATAAAAAAAGCTGGAATGAATAAACACAGGAGAAAGTGAGGAAAAATGGGGAGGATATAGAGGAGGGAGAATAGACATAGTTCTGGAGGAACCTGACAGAAAACATAATCCTGAGCCTGGTCTTCAGGGTTATGAGTCCTGGAAGGGGCTGTGGCAGGGGTGAAGGTGCTGGAGGAGGAAGACAGCTCGTGGAACTTCCTTCAGTTTGATTTAATTCTGTTTGAATMATCTCCCAGAGCAGCTGTCTGTCCACACAAACTGATCCTTTAGAGCTCCCCGGTCCAGCTGGTGAGAAACCATTACTCTGCCCATGCCACATCACACAGCATGGAGGGGTAGAAGCTGCTGTGTGACCAGAAGTCACTGGAGCAGATTTCTCACCCTCCCCACCSCACTCACTGTCAGCCCCAGCCCTGATCATTCAGCCAAATCTGCAGGGCAAACCCCACACAGCACTAAGCACCCAGCAGGGCTGAAATAGAACCACAGAATAGTTTGGGCAGGAAGGGAATTCAAAGGTCAGCAAATTCCAACCCTGCTTCTGCAGGCAGGGACATCTTCCAACAGACCAGGTTGCTCACAGCCCCTGGTCTTGAACACTTCCAGGGATGAGGAATTCAGAGTTTCTCAGAAGAACTTGTTCCAGTCTCTCATGATTCTCATAGGGAAGGATTTCTTCTTAATATCTAATCTAAATCTAGCCTCTTTCAGCATAAAGATATTTTTCCTTGTCCACTCACTACATGAAGGCCAAAGGACCCTCCCTTGCTCTGTTGGAGTCCACTTATGTACTGGAAGGTGCTGTAAGGTCTTCTTGGTGTCTTCTACAGGTTGAACAACTCCAACTCTCTCAGCCCTTCCTCACAGAGAGGTATCCCATCCCTCTGATCATCTTAGTGGCCTCCTCTGGACTCACTCCAACAGCTCCACATCCCTCTTATGYTGGATGGATGCTTAGGGTGAGGGGYTGGGAGTGGCTYGTCCCAACCCAACCTGGCACAGCTGAGTTCCAGGTGGTAACCAAAGCAGAGCAGAAGTTAAAGAAACATCTCAGTTCTAGTTTGGCCATCAGARTGATTCACCCACCCAGCCTGTCACATCAAGAAGAAAGGTTTGCCTACTTTTAAATTTACCTTGACACTTACTTTAACCTACAAATAAACTCTTGCATTTAAGACCTGTGAAGCTGTTAAACAGAATTTTCCTTCCCTTTGTTAGCACTTGTTTTACTTGTAATATTCTGTTTTAGTTTAAGGATGAAAGAGACTTCAAATTCTTTCAAATTCAGATTTAGAATGGTTGGGGGAAAGCCTATACCTGTGCCTAAGCAAAAGGAGAGAAATACATCAGACGTTTCTTAGCTAAAGTCAGGGCATACGTTAGTGGGGATAAAGGTGATCAGAGAGTTTGGGGTGAGGTTTGAGTTCAGGGTGGGGTTTGCACYCCCATGTACCTGGGCAATATTTGTCATGCCCACTGCTGGCACAGGATAGAAGTGTAACAGGGCTGATGCACACTCCTAAACACTGAAATCATGGAAGGGATGTGGGGCATGGCAGGGGATCGTGTGATCTGGGGTTGCTCTGTAARGAGAGGAGTCCCAAAGGAGTTGTCAGCCTGCTTCCCACAAGGTGTGCAGGACAAATGTCCTTTTGCTCTTCAAATGAAATCACTCTTTTAAAGAATCAAATACATCAAACATCTGTGGATAATTGTATACATGTCATGCCATTGATTGTAACCAGTAAAGCCAGAWCAAAGGTTTCTTGCTGTACCAGCCACACTGCCAGAGTCTGAACGCCTTCAGCAGCGTGAGGGATGAGCTCTGAGCCTTTCKGAGCTCAGCTAAAATCGCAGCGCGCTGGACCCCGGCTCTGCCGCTTCCCCTTTAAGAGCCCTTTGGCTCACGGCGATGCTCTGAAATGCAGGAGGTGGGACAACACCGCAYACAAAAATGAAGAAGTGAAGGCAGGAAAAGTTTCTCCAGAGGAAAAATGCAGGGCTTGTCCTTCACCGTGACGTCAGGTCTGTCTTTAATAAAATCCCCAAAGAGCCAAGAGAAAAAGGCAGAGTGCCTAGGCTGGGTTGCCAGTTCAGGRTTGCTCTGCATTCCCCAAAGTGGTGTTTTTGTTCAAAACGGCTCTAAATCTGGGTTCAATCAAATGTATTTAATCCCGGCTTCCAGGGATGAGGTGGCTTTTGCCCTGGATTCTAGCAGCAAGCAGCATTTTGCAGGTGAGTTTGGAAACTGCCGGGGAGAGCTGTCTTTGCAAACACACTGGGGTTTAATGCAGGGTGGGCTGCGAGAGCCGAGGGTGCTGCAGAGATTTGGGGAGGTGTGAGAGCAGGGAGGGAAAGGTGAGAGGAAAGGAAAGGAAAGGAAAGGAAAGGAAAGGAAAGGAAAGGAAAGGAAAGGAAAGGAAAGGAAAGGAAAGGAAAGGAAAGGAAAGGAAAGGANAAGGAAAGGAAAGGAAAGGAAAGGAAAGGAAAGGAAAGGAAAGGAAAGGAAAGGAAAGGAAAGGAAAGGAAAGGAAAGGAAAGGAAAGGAAAGGATGCAGAAGTGTCTCAGAGTTGAGCTCTTCTCAGCATCCAGGTGGATCAGCACAGAAAACTGTAGGGGTTTTTTCTCCTTGTATCGCTACTATTTGTGCCATGGAGCAGAAGAAGGATGAGGRGATTCCCCTCAGCAGCGCGGCTGAGGCTGTCAGGGACGGTGTGGAGGGGACAGGGCAGGTTCCCGACGGGTGCCCCGGAGCGCCGGGACCAAGGCAGCCCCGGTGCCGGAACCGGGGAGGGGGCGAAGCCGTGACGGGACCGGGATGGGGATCGGGACCGGGATGGGGACCGGGACCGGGATGGGGATCGGGTCCCGGAGGTGCCGCGGCCGCTCCCGCAGGTGGAGCCGCTCCCGCCGCAGCCTCGGGAGCGGGGTTTGATCCCCTCCCGATCTCTTGGAGCCGCTTTCCTCCCCCTCCTCTTTGGAAAAGCCTGTCCGGGGAAGCCGCTCGTTTCCCGAGTTCTGCTTTGCCTTGCCCGGTGCTTGCCGCAGCTCGGGTGAATTCCCGGGCGGGAGCCGGGGCTGGGAGCAGCCGTGGGCAGCCGAGGGTCCGGCGGGCGGAGCAGCGCCTGTGGGCGATCCCTGTCCCCATCCCCGATCCAGCGCTGCACTCGGGGCTCGGGGAGCCTCGGGGACCCCGGGGRTGAGTTCCGCTCTAACATCCCATCCCCGGCATGTCAAAGACCCGTGCGGGCTCCCCAGCTCCAGGTGGGGGTTCCCGGAGCCAGACGCGTGTCAGCGGTGCCTGAGYGCCCCAGTGCCCGGAGCGGGGAGACACCGGCTGCTCTGCGCAGGGGGTTTTGCMTCCCCTGTGCGTCGGGGGCTGGCTCGTGTTTTGTGAGATGCAGCGAGGCTCTAAACCAGGAGAGCAGCACACCTGGGTGACGGCAGATGGCACAGAGATAAGTCCTGCGTGGATGCTGATAACAGGGCGGCTTCTGTAAAATAAAACACACCGCAAAACCGACGGCAAACAAACGGCACCTCTTGTGCTCCTGCGGGAAGCTGGTTCTTACCACAGCTGATTTTTGYTCAGCAGGGAAAAAAAAATCAAAGGAGGGAGGTGCCCCCTGCCCCYCAAACCCTGTCACTAGAAGAGATCTATGCAAGCCTTGAAAATTGTGCAGTGGTTGTCCTGGGCTCTTTTGGTATCAAAGATTTTTGTAAAAAAACCTGCTGTGGCATGAAAATCTCTGTAAATGTGTCAATACATGCAGACACATGCTCTTGCTGAGGAGGGAGGCAAGTGAGTGCAATCCAGATAGTTCTAGCAGCGTGTTTGGTCTAAAGAGTATCTAAAAAGAGTTCAAAACTGTTTAAAAGTAGCCTAAAAAGTCTCCTGGGTCTCAGTTCCAGGTCAGGCTCTCCATTGACCAGAGCAGGCGAAGCTGCTCCTTGGGGCAYTCGGGGACGCTGTCACCTCCTGAACACACCCTTGGGGCTGGAACTTGGAAGGCTGTGCTTGGAAACCTCTGAGTGGGGATAATTTCTCCCCAGTAATGAACTGGCTTTCTCTGCACCCTCTCCATATGCCTGAGCTGGGATGTGCTGTGGGGTTGGTAGGCTGAGGAAAGCGGGTTTCTGTTTGTCATATACAAGGGAGTGGGGAAAAGGATGAAAATTGTACAGCATGGATCAGTGAGAGGGGGTGGGCAGAGCATCTGGGAGGGAGTATTAGCCTATGGAGTATTGAAAGGACTTTTGGGAGAAAAGAATTCTTAGTTTGGTCTGATTAAGGGCACTGTATGAAGAAATAAGGAATATTGCAATTATTTTGGGATATTGTGAATATTTAGCTGGCGCGGCCACCCTGCTCATGAGATATTTTAGAGAAGTCATGAGAGTCATAACAAATGAGTCCTGGTAAAGCTCCAACACTCTCCCAACTCGTCATCCATAGCTTTTTGTCCCTGCTGGCATCATCACAACAGTAATAAAGATCTTTCTAACTCTGCAGAGACATCCATGGAGTGGCAGCACCGGCAGGTCACTGTGCACATTGTGCAAAGCCCTGTGGTCTCCCTGGAGCCTTGTCACTCTTCACMTACAGGAAGAACTATGGGCAGAAAAAGATGTTCAGCTGGGAAAGAAGTGACCCTCTGGGTTAGATATGATATTGTTCCAGGGAGAAAGGCAGAGGAGGTAATACAGGAAGGTCAGGCAGGTCTCAAAGGCGTCTCAGAAGGCAGCTCTCAGGTTCTGCATCTCCTGGTACTGTTTGAAACTACAAGCAGTTATTCAGTTCTTAAGGAGTTTTATCAACAGGGGTTTTTATTGGGGTGAAACTGCACAGGTGATGGGCTTGTGAAGAAAATAATTACTGAACATAGCTGGAAATCTAGTCATAAGATTTGAAAATTTTCTTGAAATACTTTGTTGGCTTTTTATATATATATGGATATAAGGACAGAGACCATGGGAGCCTAAGTCCCTTCAACCAGGCTGRGATTCCTCAGTGCCTGAGTCATTTTTGCAGCAAGGACTTTAAAACTGGATGTGTTGGCTCCTTTCAGTGTTGCACATTSAGGAGTCAGAGCCAGCATCTTCAGTCTCCAGTCCTGATGACTCAGAAGTGTGAGACCACTTATTCAGAAAGGACAAAATGTCCTAAACCAGGGAGAWGATTAAAGAAACTATTCTGCACTTTGTAGAAAATTAGTAAAGGAGTTTAGGTAGGAAGAAGAGCATTGGAGGTTTCTAAAACATTTGAAGTGAAAGAATGGGTGCTGCGTGGATCTGACAATCTAAAATAAAAAAAATAATAGGGTGAATGCAAACCTGCAGATTTCTCAAATAGAGAAAGAAAGCAAAGAATCAAGTTGTTCTTCATCACATCTACTTGTAGGCAGGTATTGATTTATGACTGATGTGATGGCAGTCATGGTCCACAAACRCAATGCTTTTGGCTTTGATGGGTGGGAAGGAGGAGACAGATGCTCAAAAATGGTTTTATTTGGCACCATCTCATTTGTGTTCACCTATTTCACTACATAGTAACTGATGATGACCCAGGCTCAGGGCTGCCTCAGGCTGTGTGTTAAGAACCACAATGTGTTATTTTTCCTTCTTTTATGAGATTTATCTTACAGATATAAAGCCAAGAATTTTRTCTTTAAAATATTTGGATTTGGTAGCAGGAAAAATTTTAAAATTTCTTTGGGCTATTCCAGGAAAAACTATATTTTCATCAAACATAAACAAAAAACCAAAACAAAGCAAAGCCAAAACACAAAGAAAATAAAAAGTGACACCTTTATTCTTCCCTGCAAAAATCCCTTGGCTCTCCAGGGAAGGTGAGCTGAGCTTTACCTGTAAAGTGCCTCCTGACAGAATGCTCCTGGTTTGCACCACGGCTAATGATGCACGGATAATCTCAGGCAGCACAGGTTCAACATTGCTGTGCCTTGTCCTTCTACCCTTCCCACTATTCYCTCTTGCTTGACAACATCTGGTTACCAGAGGTAGACTGGATACACTTCTCTGAAGGGCTCTTATCCTACACTTCCATAAATTGTAGTCAGCAATTAAATTGCTCTGGTTAAAGCAGCTGAAGATTCAGCTCTGGAAATTTAACATCTTGAGGCTTGGAGCTGGCAGGCACAGCTCCCATGGGCAYGGCTGCACTGTGCACAGGGCCTTCCCAAAGCTGATCTTTCATTTGGCAGACCCCCTCACACATCCCCCTGCAGAGTGAAATCATTGCTAAGGCAACATCCTGAAGGTAGCACTGAATGTTCTTCACACGGATCAGAGGCCCACACCCAAG
>JACDOX010000049.1:2820429-2940668 GCA_014549065.1 Cardinalis cardinalis
GCTTCCCAAGCACACACACACACACAGACAGACAGACACACACACACACACACACACACACAGACACACAGACAGACAGACACACAGACACCCACAGACACACAGACACACACACACACACCCACAGACACACAGACACACAGACACACACACACACCCACAGACACACAGACACATACACACACACAGACAGACACACAGACACACACACACACACACAGACAGACACACAGACACATACACACACACAGACAGACACACACACATACACACACAGACACACACAGACACACAGACATACAGACAGACAGACACACGCACACAGAGTTTCTGCTGAGAGAAGCAGGACCTGATGCATTTTATTTCATAGTTTCTCCTGGAAGTATCTGAATTTGCTTTGACAGTGTGAAACAATATCTTCTCCAGCATCGACCACAACAGAGATGTGGACAGGGATTGGTTTCCTCACCCTCCTCACAGCTGTGCCTGTTTCTGTCCCCTGGGACAGGTCCTGTCCCCATTCCACACTGCAGCAGTCCTGCCCTCAGGGGAGGCTTCTCCAGGAGAAGGCACTAGCTAAAAGTGATAGCTGTGGATTTTAGCAAAACTGTGAGATTTATATGATGATTCTGTGTGTCTGTCCTTTCAAGGACTCATGCATGTTTAGTTTCTCCTGCCTTCCCCAGGTGCTCTGGTCTAAAATTTCAGAARTCCTCTATGCCCATATGGGACATTTGTTCTTGAGAAGCTCTGGGCTCCCATGTTAGCATGTTAAGAATTGCCTTAGCATTTTGCCAGGGCTCAGCTTACTGAAAACTGCTCCTTTCGGATGTCTCAGTGTCCCAGAGGGGTCTTGAGCATTCCTGTCTGGACAGCCCTGGCTCTCAGGCATGAGTGGAATTGAAGCTGTTTGTAAACCCAAGAAATGCATGTGAACCTGGCAGCTGTGGCCTGGCAAAACTGGACACCCACAGCTTCAGCTGAAGATACATTTGGATATTGAACCTGACAGTGTCTCATGGTGTGGGCCAGAAAGCAGGGTGAGATTTCACTCAGTCTTTCAGATTTGTCAGTAGGAGGTTTGGATCCTGGATTAATTTATTCCTCCTGCTTCCCCATTTGCTTTCATATGATATAGTTCAAGCATCCTCATTCTTATGCCACTTATCTTAAAAGCACAATTTCCCCTCTCTGTTGAGTAGAAACATTGACTGGTAGTTGATAGACCCAAAGAAATGCTACCCAGTTGTTTCCTTTCTGTGTTCTGATGTCCACCAAGTTGGACTGGACTTCCAGCACTCAATTTCATGTGTTGTGCCACCCAGGGTTTGCTGCACCCTGAGGTGAGYTCTCTTCAGCTCCCCATTGCTGTAGGAGACCACAGATCTGATTTTCACAGATGTGTTGCAGAGCCAAGGGACTCTGACTGCTGCTTTAGGAGCTCTGTGCAGGTATTCTCTCTCCAGTGCTGCTCTGAGTTTCCCAGCTGTGGGTGAGGATCACAGGTTCTTCTACAGCCTGGTGGTCTCCCAGCTTTGGGATGTACCTCTGTTGATGCCCTGTTCTTTATTTGCATCCATACTGAAACCTTTTGTGTGGTCTGGCTTCCTGGATGAAGCTTCTGGAATCCTTTTAATCCCTTGTATTTTCTCATAGACTGTTGCTGGGCTTTGTAATCCTTGCATCTGGGTGAGGGAAAGCAAAGAGGAAAAAAAGGCATTTTTACCTCTGTGGGTGCCAGCGACTGACTCTGTCCCRCAAGTAAATATTCTTATGGTTGGGGAGGAAAAGGAGAGCCTTTAGGCTGAAATAGCTGTGGAAGAAGACAGCACTTAAGCTGAACTTTGTGGCACAACTCAAATAATGAATTTCTAATACTTGGGTTGGTAATGCATTCCAGGACTCTGTGGTCATCTCAGTTCCTCTTCTYTTTCTCAATAGCTCCCACGTTGTTCTTCTGTTTTATTAGTCTGGGTCTGTCATTCCACTTAACCTATAAAGCAAATGAGAGATGAGCAAGTTGGAAGGCCAARTTTCATGAAATCCAGGATGGTGAGCAATGAGCCCAAAAGGAAACCTGAGAGGGATTTGCAGAAATAATTGTGGGCTCATCCACAGAGGGTTATGAGTCACCTGAACCCTGATGCTGCTGGACACCTGCACAGTTWAACCTCGGCTGTCACAGAGCAATTCCTGCACTGCAAAAGGACCTTATCCTATGAGCTTGCATTGCAAATTCACAGGATTTCCTTGGAAAAAATATCTCATGCTTGGTGATGGGAAGGTGCTGCAAGATCTCTTGGTCCAGCATGAAAMAAATTCCTACTCATCTCAAAGGAAACTTGCCCTTTCCCTTCCAAACACATTGAAATAATCTCCAGGGAAAAGCTTGGATGTAGATATGATGGATTGGTTTTATTATTACATCTCTAACATGCAACTGTGTGGCTTGACTCAGTTCATATTTACATTAGATTCAGAAATATGTWAATATCATGTGTAGCCATAGAATTATGGAATGGTTTGAGTTGGACAGGACTTTTAAAGGTCAAACTGTCCAACCCTGCTGCAATGAGCAGGGGCATCTCCAGCTCAACCAGGCTGCTCAGAGCCCCCCAACCTGACCACCACTGTTTTCAGAGATGGAGCACCCACCACCTTTATGGGCAACCAGTGCCAATGTTCAACCACCCTTCCAAAAATCTTCCTTCTAATCCAAATTGACCCTCCTTCAGTTTAAACCCATTACCCCTTGCATCATTGCAGTATCTGTATACAAGGAAAAGAACACAGTAAAGTCAGGAGTAACCAGTTTTTTAATTCTGTACAATGCCTGATAGAAAATTAGCTGTATGCTACCAGGAACAGTGCAGCCCACACAGGCTTCACAGCTCTGACCAAAATTGCTCTGAATGACCCACTGACTATCATTATTAAAAATAATATTTTCATAATAATGATTTTATTTTCATTAGAAGGTAGCAATAATTTGTGGCTGCATGAACTGCTGCACTGTCCCTTTTCTAGGATTTGTAAATGCAACTCACATTTGAATTTCTGCGTGGCTTAAATGTTTTGATTCTTTCCATGCTCYACCAGTTTTTCACATTACAATCAAGCTTTTCTTTTTGTTGTTTTCTCACTGAAGCTCTTTGAGTTATAAGTGATGGCAGGATGGGTAGGGGGTTGTTTTTTTTTTCTTGCTGAAGTTTCCTCTTCACACACATATCCTTGGCCTATGAAAAGAAGAATCTAGAGTAAGAAATGGAGCATGGCTTTGCTGGAACACAGTTTGATGCCTTTTGGTGTCAGGACTAATCACCCAAAGCAATGACTCTGGTGGRCTTGTTTTATCCATGTAGGGACCAGACTTCTTGCATTGTGTGAACAGTAATATACCAGGGCTCTGCAGAGAGACTGGGAACTTCTCCAGAAAGGGCCATGACTATCCCATAGCATGTCCTGGCTGTGCTCTACATCCCTGTGCCATCGTCACTGCCATGCCTGATGTGTCCTTGGCATTCTCACAGCTGTGGGCACRTGAGGTCACTCTGTAGCTGAGGTTTTGGACTTGCAAATCCTCATTTCTGGTTTTTTCAAGTCCACCAGTAAATTCCTGGCTGTATGTGATGACCAAGCAGGCCATAGCTCACACTTATGGTCACCARCTTGTATCAGCTGTGACAAAGGGAACTCTGTATCTGGGCTGATAAGGAGGCAGAGACATTGAAATCCACACGGGGAGAATTAAATTCTCCTCTGAATGGCTGGCACATGTTCCTGGCTGCCCCCARGCTACCAATTCCTGGGGTTGAGACTAACAGCTGGGTCATTTTAGCTGTTTAGCAAGGAAGGACCAAACCACAAAAACTGCAGCCAGTGCTGAGAATCTGCAAATGGATTACACGATAAAACTCTTCAGTTACATTTTAATGAGGGGGGAAAAAAGGCTGGAAAACAATAATAAGGAAAATGGCCAGGTTTCATTAACTACTTTGGCCATTCAGCAGGTGATTTATTGATAAGTACTGCTGGCAATATCTCCTGTAAGATCTTGGACTTAAAGGACTGGATCATACCCACAGCATCTGTGTGTGGGCTGACAAACACTGAAGTAAGAGAGTGAGGGCAAATTCATTTGGCTCCTTTCTGTGAGTTTTATTTCCACATTTGACCCTAGCAGTTAAATATAAAATGACATCCCTGCTATTTAAYACTGCAGTTCATTTATGGAGACTGTTCACTATTAATTTTCACTGTYCTAGTGGCGTCCCAAGGGCACATTTTTAAAATGACATTTATTCTATGAGGCACAGCAGTCCTGGAGCCTGACAAAGGGATCATAGGTAGTGGAATCTGGAAGATTGCTTGACTTATATTTGCAGATTTTGCATCAAAACCTGTGCTGTTGTTGCTCAGTGCACTGGGGTTCCCCACAGGAGTGGTATGATCCTGCTTATGAAGGCTGGTGAATTCCTTGCCCACCAAACATGCCTGGGTGGGGGTGAGATCCCGGGTTTGTGGTGGAACAATGCATTACATACCCAGTTTCAGGCTCACAAAAGATGCTTCTGCTTTTTGAAGATGATATGTTTAATTTTGTGTGGTTTACATGTGTGTATGTGTGTGTATATATAGTACATATATGCATACTCCACTCCCTTTGTATTTTTTGGKTTGTGTCAGTTTTTCCATACATATMATACAGAGAGTCTGCTTGCACTTGAGGAGATGTTTGTGCTGTATTATTCACTGTTTCTATACTATAGAAACTATATTAAATATATTAAAATGCTTACCAGAGTATCATCTGGGAGTCTGGAGTATTTGATTAGAGGAGTAAATGGATACTGCAGCAGCAAAGTTGAGATTCCTTTAAAACCTCTGCATCCTCAATAACTGTAACATTTTATAGAGCAATTATTAAATAATTGAATTTGTTTCATTCCCATGTGACTATATGACTGTAATGGGCTTGATCAGGGTTTCGCTGTTCACCCTCTAACACACAAGGGAAACCTCCTTAGAAAAACTGCCTCTGCAGTGGGAGCTGACAGGATATAAATAACCTGGCTTAAACCTCCCATCCCCTCCCCATTGCCTTCTCCAATGTGGTTTTTCTGGCACAAATGGTGTCCGTGGAGCAGCCTCGGCCCGGGGGATGCTCYGCTGGGAGCACCATTCGTGCACCAACACTGCCCTCGCGTGTCGGGGCTGTGGGAGACCAAAACGTTGGTAACCACATCATCAGCAATTCATCTTCATCCTCCGCGAGACAGCTCACTCAGCTGCCGCTCCCCTCCACGGGTGCAAGCAGCAGCGTTAACTCTTTAAGGGCTGAGATGTTGCCACTTTCCAGGCTGGCATGGTTTGGGAGGGGGAAGTGGCAGCAATACCCTGGCCTGAGCAAAGKTCTATTTTGTTTTGCTTTGTTTTGYTCTGTGTTATGACATTGACAGTGTCAGCAGGTCTCTGGATCACAAACAGGAATTTTGTCACCTGCTTGGTTTAGCCTCAGCAGTATCAGAGCTGCCTGCAAGCAAGAGGGAATCGTGTGAAAGACCCATTTCATCACTCTGCACAGATCCATTGAGCTATAAACTGCTGATCAACGCTGATGTGTGGGAGCTGAAGGTGTTGGAGAGGTGAAAGTGTTCTGCCCTTTTGCAGGCAGCATCAGGTGCATGTGAGGGTTGAAAGCCAAACACTAAGAATCTGGCTTTGCTGAGCTGACAGCACCTGAGAGGCAGCTCAGTGGAACGATTTCTCTTTTGCATCCAGTAAGAACTCAGTTTATTAGCTGTGTGTAGGGGGAGGGATCATGGTATGGTTGCAGTGTAGGAACAAGAAATCCAACTGCTATTTCTGGCTCTGCCACAGATATCCTGTCTGCCTGTGGGACAGTCACTTCACCTCTGGGGCCCCAGATTAAAACAGGATCATTTAATAATATCGCCCTCATGAAAGTTGCTTCTTTCCACCATGAGTAATCCCTCCTAGAAACAGAATGTGACACCCTCTTCTTGCTTGTGCATGTGATGTATGTGCATTCCAAGCTGGAGAGGTGATACCTTTAAGTATATCAGCCTTCATATTTAATTCTTGCATCAGTTTTTTAGGTTGACTCTCTGGCATATCTTTTTACCAAAGCTCTGAATTTCAGTTCTGTTTCCACTGACCTTGGGATCCAAGGGATTAATTCTCCAGCTCAATTCATCCTTTTTCTATATTTATAATTTCACTCCTTTTCTTTTTTTTAGTGAATTTGTGCCAGGAAGTGTTCCCTTTTCCTTACTTGTAATTTCCACTGTATTTAATTCAAAAGCTATGGTTTTGCCCCTAAAGTCTTGTAAAAGTCAAGGCCTCTCTCTATTTTCTTTCTTCCACATTTGCAGTGTGTCAGCTTTTGTTACAGATGGTAGGGAATGTACAGCTGCTTTTTGGGGCTTTCTGTTGTGTATTAAAAGAGGATCTGATCTTCAGGCATATTTGGTTTAAGGCTGCAGTGCAAAGTCCAGGCTGGCTCAAGAGCTGCTCTGACTTCTTCTAAGCCCCCCTCACTCCCACTGCACAAATTTGCTCTTTTTGCTCTTTCTAGGCCAGATCTTCAGGAAGAGCCCATTCTCCCTGTTCAGGGACTCATCACCCCCACTTCCTTCTCTTTCATGGCACATGGGACAAGAAGCTTCCCACAGCCATCACTCTGCTGACTGCTCCTCCAGAGCAGTTCTCACTGAAGAGAAAAAAAATCCCTTAGAAAAATTGTTTGGATCAGCCCATCTCCCAGGCCTCACAGGGGATACTTATCCAGGTGATCTCTCCAAGCTCCCTTTGGCTCTGTCTCCCTGCTGGCTTCTCCCCCTTGATGCTGTGCTCAGCTGCTGCTCTGGGCAGCCAAAACGTGGCTGAGAGAACCCTGTGGGGCTCTCCTGTCAGCAGCAGGGACTCTTTGTCTCCAGGGCCACAGTGTGGGGCTGCCAAGGCAGATGAACCCCAGGTGGTGACCTCAGGCCCTGGGCACCCACAGCCCCAACTGTGGTGACCACATTCTCTGAAAAAATTCCTTCACCCAGGATTTTTCTCCTGGGAAGCTGAGAGGCCTCAGCAAAAAGGAAAACAATTCTTATCTCATTTGCTTCTCCTGTGTTGTGCTGGTCTGGAATGTGTTTGGAGATTGTTTACCCACAGGTGGTTGTTTCATTGGATTCTGGTGTGAGTTGTTTTGACTCTTTGGCCAATTGGGGCCAAGCTGTGTCAGGACTCTGGAAAGAGTCACGAATTTTCATTATTATCTTTTTAGCATTCAGTATCTTTTCTGTATTCTTTAGTATAGTAGAGTATTCTTTAATATCATATAGTATAATAAAGTAATAAATTAGGCTTCTGAGAACAGGGAGTCAGATGCATCATTCCTGCCTTTGTTAGGGCATTCCCTGCAAACTCAATACCCAGTGGGCTCCCCTTGACGTGGGCTCCAGGATAGGAGCAAACACCTGATTCAGAGCTGCCACAATGCACTGGCCCTGGGAGCTGACCACCTTCCCAACCACCTTCCCAACCACCTTTATAACCAGCTTTATCCAAGCCTTGCATGCCAAACATTCTCAGCCAAGTGCTGCTGATTTTCAGAAAGGGAAAGAATTCTTTTCCCAGCCATGAGCTAGCAGCCAAAAGAAGGAACTTTCCCGTGCCAGGTCTGTTGAATTTTAAATGTGAGCTCTATGGAAATCCAGACCGACACAGACCAGATGTGGTGAAATTGCCCGTGACAAAGTAAGGAAACTTTACAAATCTGAGAGAACRTCAAGGTGAAAATTTTGAATCTGAATTCAAGGGGTTTTTTTTTAAAGAATGTTATCAAGTAGCCAAACTATTAAAAAGAGATTTCCCTTAAACCTGAGATGCAGAGACCCTCTCAGAACATCTGTTGATGGGAACTTCCTCATGAACTCCAGTTCAGTGCTGAGGAAATACTGCTTTGGAACAAAACCATTCTTTTATTCCCTTCTCACGAACATTGAATAAATCTTTCTGAGATATTTGAATAGCAGACATTCTGAATGATCTTAATGTTATGAGCATACCTGCTGCCTCCTGSCTCTTGCCCTGGATTTTCAGCCTCTGCCTGTGGAAACCCCTGGTTCTTCTGGGTATTTTTTAAATCTCATATTTTGTGATCATCTTATTTCCCTTTGCTGCTATTGAAATGTAAGACAATGTTTGGTTTTGGGGTGGKTTTTTTTTKKTTTTTTKGGGGTTTTTGTTTGTTTTTGGGGAGGGTTTGTTTGTTTGTTTGTTTKTTGGGKTTTTTTTGGGTCAATCTATGTGGATTATTTGATGCTATTAAAATCTATGGCATGAAATGATACATCAGAATTTCCTCTGAGCTGAATAACTACCTGAAATAAAACCCCCAAAGAAACAGGACTTGGATCTAAATCCCTCTTAATGATTGAAAAGAAGGTAAAAATGTGGCAGAGTGACTGTGAAACCCAGGCATGCTCTCTCCACAGCCACTACCAAGCAGGCAGCATCTGTTTTCTCTTCCAACCTGGGGAGTTAATGGTTGTGGGCTCTGTGAACATGGGGGGTGAGACTCTGGTCCCTAAAGTTCAGCCTTAAACTCACCCCAGCCACCACGCAGTTTGTAGCAGACTTGAAATCATTAATTCTTGACTTGCAAAATGAGTATATTTGGAAAAATAAAATGTTGTTTCTTCTCATTTTGCATCAGTCTCTGTAACAGGCTGSCTTGCTTGTGTGTCTGTATTTTGTTTTTTTCTAATAAAAGAGACTSAGTAGGAAGGACTCTCCAAGTGCCCTGTAACAAAATTTGCAGGTTTTTTACTCCCTTCTGATAAAATGCTAATGCACTTCCTGCCATTTTTGTAGAGTTGTGATGAACTGTATCAGAAATGGAGGGTGGAGGAAGAGGAGGAACAGGAAGAAAAGTCCTTTTGTATTACAGTTAAAATGCAGAATTCCACTGTTTACTTGAAAAGCTAATGGGAGCTCTGGGTAGGGTCAGGAACCTGATCCACACCAATATTCTAACATCTCTTTATTTTTCTCTACTTTTTGTCTGAGTTTTATATTAAAACCAGTAAGAGTTGGACACTCCTCTGGGGCTGGGAGCTTGGCTGAAGGAATTGAGAAAATACAAAATTGAAATTATAACTTCTTAAGGGTATTCAGCCACAGAGAGTAGGGGAGAGAGGAGAAAAGTGCCCTGKAGGCCAGGCAAAATGTGGGGGTGTATGCTGAGATGGACAGCCTTGGAGGCCTGGTCCACACAACTTTGGCTGCTTCTGGCTCAGCTCGACCCAAGGGCCTGTCAGTYATCCCCATGTCAGTAAATTCCCATCATCTGAGGCTTTCTAAGCCTTGAATAGGCTTTATGTCTTCATGGTGGGCTGGAAAGTGGATGCTACTGCTGATACATGCTGTGCCAGTGCATTGGATCCGCCCTCTCCCCTCTCTGTCCTTCGCTGCTACAGAGCGTGCACRCTTGAGGTCTTTCTTTTTTGTGTTAAATCTCCACTGTTAATCTCCTTGGTAGGTTTGAGAAAGAAAAGGACAARTTTAAAAATGCACTTCTGACTCCAGATTCCACTTCCTGTTGATACAGCTGTGTTTCCTACTGAATGGCTCTGTAAACACAGAGTTTAACCCTTCAGATCTTGCAGTTATGTTGCTTCAGCATCACCACTTTCTCTCCTTAAAGGAAATTTCTAATTTCTCTGTCCAGAGCATCCTTTTCTCCCTCCTTCTTCTTTTTGCATATTCCACACATTAMATATCCTGCTGTAGCTTAACAGTTTATTCAAAAGGAACAGGATTTCCTCTTGCTGTTGGTGAAAACACTTCTGTCCTTCACAATCCCCRTTTTGTCATGTTGTTTTTGTGGAGGGGAAATAATTGAATCTTCTAAGTTTAATCCACAGTAATTGATATTATTAAATTCCCTGGCAAGAACACCAGCAGAAAACCAATGTACCAGAATTCTGTAAAGAGAATTTTTAGTGCATGAGATGAGAAAGTGTCTAATAGACCTCAGCTTGGGATAAACTACATTCTAGGGGTGTTTCAGCTCTTCATACCAGAACAAAATCTTCACCTGTGTCTGTTTTCATTCTGGGTCTGCACACTATTTAATAGATGGCATTGGGGGTATCACACCCTATTTAATTGATGGCATTTGTGATATCAAACCCATTGGTGAGGACCTGGTTGCATTGACTCTGCCATCCTGAGTGAAACCTCTCTGCTGCTGGAGCTACAGGCATAYCCAGCCTGAGGAATGTCCTGGCTGCCTGATCGTGGTTCCTCTTAAGTGAAGAAAATGGAGAAACCCTTTTTTTCTAAAGCAGGTTTCTTGAAGGTGTTCAACTGTTGTGTTCCACCATATTTGAGCTCTTCCAGACACATCTGAAAGTCATATTCAGATAAAATCACATGCTAAAAGCTGAATAAGGACATTTCTGTGGGTGAGTGGRTAGAAATTTGTTCTTCCCAGGTGCAGCACCAGCAAAGCCCCGAGGTTCTAGCCCTTGTAGCAGCTCTGAGTTTCCTACCTCTCCCTGTCCATACTGATATCTTCATAGGGAACTCATCCATCACCTGCATTCATTCTCCTCTCCCTGGCAGCTGCATCTTCCTCTGTGGTCTGGGCAGCTCACAGTCTTCAGAGTTTGTTCCTTGTAGCAAAAGAATTGTTACCATTCCTGTTCTGCAGACACAGAGAGGTTAAAGCTGAGTTCAAACAGCAAAGTCATGCTCTACTCTTCCAAYGTAGAGTTTATATTCTCTACCTTTGGCTGCATTAAAATCAGGCATTTTATGCAGAGTTGTCAAGACTCCTGTGAGGTCAATGCAATGATGCCCTCTGCATTTAGCAGAGAGGGGCCCAGGGCTTGCACCCAGCAGCTGTGAATGCAGCTCCTCGTCAGAGAACCTGAGGAGGGTGGGTAGGTTTTGACACATTTCTGATACCAGTGCCAAAGATCCCAGTGACCTACTCAGTGTCTCACAAGTGTGGTTATTGCTTATAACCAAACCTGAAATCTACAGCACTGCACAGAGCTGGTGACTTGCTCCAGCACAGTTTTGGAGCCAAAAGACGCTCATACATTTGACTGCCCGGAGATTTATTTTGCGGACTMGATCAAATTAATTTGTCAGTGCAAATTATCTGACTTTTATTAGCATAAATATTCTCTTAAGGCATTGCTATTTTAGTCATKCTGTTCTGCCTGTCATTTATCCTTTGCAGTGACTATGAGAAGTGAACAAGATGCATCCATGTGCAATTACCACGTGCCTTTGTGGTCTACATTAGAAAAGGAACTTCTCTTTTATAGTCTTATTTGTAACTGCATGGGCATCTCCAGGTCCCARTTGAAACTGATTTCCTCCATTTCTCCTCCTCTCTCCAGCTCTGTCTCTCCAGCTGAAAGATTTTGGGTTGTTCAGCCCGGAAAAGAGAAAGCTTCATGGTGGAGTCATTGTAGCCTTCCATGACTTATAAAAACAGCTTATAAAAAGAGAGACTGAGACTTTTTACATGGTCAGGTAGTGACAGGACAAGGGGGAACAGGTTTAAATCAGAAGAGGAGACATTTACACTAAATATTAGGGAGAAATCCTTTGCTGTGAGGGTGGTAAAGCACAGACACAGTTGCCCAGAGAAGTTTTGGACACACTGTCTCTGGGAGTGATCAAGACCAGGCTGGATGGGGCTCTGAGCAACCTGCTCTGCTGGATTCTTGACTTTTCTGGGGGAAATCTGGTCAGATGTCTTCTTGGATGTGTAAGAAATGAGTAGCTTCTACATTCCCAGAGAAGAAAAATGTTTAGTTTTATACCTTTTATGGGATAGATTGACCCTCAAATGACTGCATGCCCCAAAACTTTTCCCTCCTGATGGGCTTGTCTTGAAAGTAGATTTATTTCTTTCTTAAAGAAAAAGTGGAGGTTGGTTTGTTTGTGATTTTGCTTGTAGCTCRCATGAAATTTATGAAAGCACTAAGAAAATTAATAATATGTAAAAACATTTTGTGTTTTGACATGTCTTATTAGCTGCTCTCTTGGAAAAGCAGTGCTGATGTTGATTTCCTAGCATGATCCCCAGATAGGTTAAAGTCTGTCACAAAGAACTCATCTGTCCCAGACTGATGCCAGCTTTAGGGGGTAATTTTCACTCTAGATGGCATTCAGTCTGTGGGCTTCTGATGTCCTTTTGCACATCTCCTAATTCAGGTACTGTACAGCATTTCACACCTGACCACCACTGAGACTGAGTTGAGCAGCTGGGTAATATCACTTGRCTGTTTTCCTAGATTTCAAAAAAAGAGGATGCTTCTTTCTGAAATTGTCTGTTTTGGTAGACTACAAACTACCTGTGCAGGCCTGACACTTGTAACAGATCATAAAAAACTGAGCACAGAGTTGCCCTGGATCTGGTACATCTGGGGATGAGTACATTGGGTATCTGAAATTTACAGTCTCTTCCTTTCTGCTTACAAAACCTGTGCTACAATCTTCTTCAGTGTCTCAACTACCATCTAGAAAAGTTAACAAATTACAGATTTTTTAGTTTTCCTTTCCATCCTCATGGCTTTAGGCCTAATGCTCTTTGATATCATCATTGGGAAGGGTTGTTGTGTACATGTTTTGGCACATAATGTCTTTGCTCCACATGTTGAGCTWGTAAATTTCTTCAGATAGGCTGGGCTTGTTCCAAGGATTTAGGCAGATAAGTTCAGCAAAGCTTGGGAAAAGCAGGCCTCCAGCTAATCACTGTGCTCCTGCTAAATGATCTCACCATAAAATTGGCAAGGTTGTTTGTGCTGATCTCAGTTTAGCTTCTAATATGAGCTTAGAGCAATTCATCATTTCTCTAGCTTATGGACCACCCCGTGTCTGGCTTGCTGCCTACCTGCTGTGCCTGGGCTCGGACTCCCTTCCAACCATGGTCTTCTGTACATTTGATCTCATGCAATGCTTGCAGCTACATTTACACTGAATTTACTGGTTTTATTTAAAAATCTTAAGTCTATTTTTGCATCTCTGTGTTGTTGTTTTGTAGATTTCTGCTTTTCAAGTCAGAAGAAAAAATGCTCAGGAGACTTGTGTGAGCATTCTGCTGCTTGCTCCTCTTTTTAGGCATCACTGCTGCAGAGGACTTCAAATTTCCTTTGGAGAACCTTTTCTACACATTCTAAAGCACAATGACAAAATACATAATTAAATCTGTTGGGGSGATTTTAAGAGGCAGTTGTTTGACATTGGTACCCTGTGATACGGCTAAAAGCTTGATACAAGCTTTAGGAAGTAAACAGATTAGGAAGATAATGTCTCCCTAGGGAATTCTCTACTTCAGTTCCTCTAGGAYGTGATTTAAAGCAGCATCTGCTCTGTGCTGTGTGCTGTTTTATACTTTCCTTCAGATCCCTGAACTGAAGATTGCTTAGATGTGTGTCTGAGTGAATCATTTCACACCGTAGTATAGAGAAATGTCCTGGGAATTCTGTCTGGGATTTTAAAAGAGGCAGAAGGGACTTACATGGTGTCCCTTCTAAGAAAGGGGAGCACCCAAGATTTGCAGGTGTTCATGTTGACAAAAAATGACAGAAGTCCATGAAAATTGACAAAGTTTGATTGGTAAATTGCTCACTTTGCATGGAAATTGGTGTTAGACCCTGTTCTCCTAGAGTAAGCACACAGCAGTGGGGTTTGGGTAAAGGTATAGGGTGGTAGAGAAAAGAGAGAGATGGATTGGATTAAGGAAGGGGAGAGAGGGAAGGGAAGAGAGACATCACCAGTCCTGGTGATCCATCTGATAGAGTGTCCAGGTTCCTGGGGGGGCACACACACCAGGGCTTTGTGGGGGCACTRTTTTATTGATAAATCTTCCCTGCCCTGGAAATAAGTTTCTAATTTTCTATGGAAATTATTTAGCWTCACAGGCAGTCTGTTCTTCTTGACTTTTCTGAAAATGGGTTGGAGGGTTATGGGGGTATTTAGTGGTCTTGATTCCCCCTGAGCCTGTTCCTCATCCTCCCCTTGTTCTGTACTGCATTGTGTTAATCTCCAGAGCCAGAACAAGGACATTTATCCCAGAAATGTACTGTCCCTAGGTGCCTATGATCCCTGCTCCAGCCACCTCCTGTTCTTTCTCACAGTGTGTTATTACCAACACCTTTGGTTGGCTCCACAGCTGTTTGGCTGTTGGTATTTRAGACATCCACATTAGCCCCTCATCWTCTGTGATTCCMTGACTTATATGACAGTGAGGGCAGAAAACCAAACCCTTGGAAGTAGCACAGGCCATGGTGCTGTCTCTGTGCTGCTGTCAGTGTGATCAGATGCCCCCAGAGGGTGATGRGGGGGAAATTAGAAGGTGTTCAGTTCCCCTTTTCTTCTTTGTGACAACCTGAGCCCTACAGTTGCCTCATGTTCATGGTTTGTCCCTCACACTGCCTTAACCATGTCAATGACTTTAACTCACAGGGAGGTTTTGTGGTTTGTCTTCTGTGTGAGTTTCTCTTTCCTCTGCACCCTCAGTGTGATGACAACACTTATTCACTTCCCAGATGTCTTAGCATTGCCATGGTCCTGTTTTCAGGGATTTCCAGATGCCTGCTGCTTGTTCAGAACATCAGTCAGACCTCGCTGTCTGGATGCATCTTTAAGTCATGTTTCCCTTCTTTCATTTAAATGCTCTTCCATTTGATCTTTGGAATTTGATCTGGTKTTTTCTCAGAGGAACTCATGGTGGGCGATATCAGCTGAATTTTTCACAACACAGATTTGAAAGTATCACAAGCTGAGCTGAGCTGTGGTGGAGACCATAGTGCAAGTCTTGTCCTTGCAAGCACAACACAGCAATCACATGGATGGGGTTTGTCATTGCTAGCACTTGCAATTGCACTCTTGCCATTATTCTTTTCTCCTGCTTGGTGTAAGATAAAATCTGATTATACTCCTCTCCTACTCTGTATTTCCCAGCTTTCCTGATTTGGTTTTCTAGAAAGAGCCACAGGCTCCAGTTAAAGACTGGTAGATTATTTGGATTCCATGATTCTGCGAAGAGRAGCTGCTCTGTCACAGAAGTATGGCCAGACCACACCCAGATCAGGCCACCATCCACTGTGCTGGGGGTGCCTTTGCTTCACATGTACAAATGCTGCTTTACTGATCATTTTGCTCACACAGAACCAGCTCACTTCAGACGCTACAAGAGACTTGTGCCATGACTTTGCCTGGCAAAGGGTGAGATAGCACATATCACCTCAAGTTGGATCATAATGTTCTGCAATGGGACTCAGGATTAGTTTCAGGWCCTCCTCAAGTATGCAGAAGTCTGGCATTTTCTGTTGGCCCTAAGGATTTTGCTGATCTCTGTCTTCCATCTGCATTTTCTAGCAGATCTCATAATATATTATGAGTCACAGTTACCAAAATATGCCACACTTKGCACAAAATACCCTTTTGTGATGGGACTCTGTATCTGGAAATGCTGCTGTTTATTCAGACAAGTTGTAGGCTCCATCTCTTTTTTACTTAACCACAGGGATGTAGCAGTGCAAAGACTGCTCATCTTTCATTGAGAGTTTTGAGGTGGCTTTGATATAGTGATATAACACTGTATTAAATGGCAGCTATGTTTTTTTGGATGAAGCCAGGCATGCCATGTGTTCCAAAGGGGCCATTAAAGTAGCAGTAGCAGCAGCTTCTTTTTCCTTCCAGCTACAAAACCAGAYTTATGGTATGTTTCCTGTCATCAAATAAAATAATAATCTGTCAAATAGCTTTTGTTTGGCTGGGCTTATGATAGGAGATCGGATGGTCTTGAAAAATAGAATTCTTTTAATTGCTTTATATGCACCGTTTAACAAATAGATCAGTTTTTATTCCATTTATGAGCCAGAAGCAGATTTTAGGTGGCACAATGCAGAACTGAACTGGGGAAGATGCCCTGCAGGTGGTTTGGGTTTGGGGGCATTTTCATGTGTGGATTTGGCAAGGTGTGCATGCACAGGCTGCCAGGAATGCTTTCTGTCCTTGCCCTCTGAGTGCAACACGTGAGGATGGAGAATCCAGAGCCTCCCTGGACGACCTGTCCTGGCGGTGCTTTGCTCTGCTGGTAAAGAAGTTGTGTTCAGAACCTCCCCAAATATATTTTGTGGCTTCTGCCCMTTGTTTCACCCTCTGCTACCACTGGGAAGAGTGGACTGAGAGCAGCCCAGCTCCCTCAGTGTCTTCTCCTTTTGATCTCTGACCATCTTGGTTGCCATGCTCTAGACTGCAAATTCCCAGGTAGACCATTTGAAGTGAGAGYTCAAGACTGTAGTCCAGGAAATTAATTGTTCTATTGATATCTCACCAAAACCAGATTCTTTTCCATATTGCATCTAAATAAACTTATTAACGCAACAATTGCRAAGTGAGAGCACTTAATATGGATTTCAAGGAGGAAGAAACTTTGATAGTTGGAAAATAAAGTGACCAACTCAGAAATTCAGAGTTAGAGAGAAATGGTTGTGAAAACTTGATATGRAGGGAAAATTATTATTTAAGAGAGATAGGGATGCATGACTTAATCAGTTAATTAGCAACTCTAAGGAGGAGCAGATTTTAGGTCAAGCAAATTGTTTCAGATTAGAGAATTTAAATAACATTGAAATTTAAAAATGAAAAGTTGCTTTAAGTCAAAATTCTCTGCCTTGGAACAGAAATAGAAAATTCAGGATACTTGAAAATGCATATTTATKCTTTTAAAAAATCATGAAAACCAAGATAATATTGAAGAACTTAATGAAATCTGGACTACTCTTGCCATGGGAAAGACACCACAACCAAACAAATAAGTGGAGCTTTTAAATTTTTCTTTACTTTTTATGCACAKCTTGGAAGAATGTCCCCAAGAGGGTAAGAAGATGAAAAGGATCTTCCTTTTGATTTCACAGCCATGACTGAAAAGGAGATAAGCAAATGCAGAACAAGGCCACTTGTAAAGTAAAACCTCTGCCAAAGCACTCTGCTCCTGTCTGGCTGCTGGAACTGATACTGGTTTTGCTACCCAGCTTTTGGCTGGTAGAGCCATATCTTGTACTGTGCAGTTTTAGGATGGTTTCAAACTCTGTGATCTTGGATGGTCCACACACCTTTTCCCTTTCTTAAAACTGAAGTCTGTCTGCTTGTACCTTCTGGAGACTTTTCTCATTACTCCTCCAGATGTTCCTGTTACTTTTTAAACTCCAGTTCAAGCTTCCTTCACGGGATGAGCTCATTGCAGCGCAGACATTAGAATGTTCTTAGAGCACATAAATTGCCGTTCAATATCTCTATTTGTGGAGTCGKTGGTGGTAGTGTCAATTTGTTAATGATGCCCAAACATTTTTAGGTCACCCTATTCTAAATAAGTACTTCTACAGGGGGCAACAGTTATAAAACATCAGGTTGCTTTCTAACAGGGAAGATTTTTTCCCTCTGAATACTCAATGGAAAAATATGAAGAAAAGGGGAGGTCACACTGAGTTTGCCAGTATAAGCAATCTTTTGGCAAAGAGATGAATGTATGTAATCTTTACTCTGTAATTGTCTAAACKGAGTTAGAAAAGGCTATTCCAAACATCTGTCTACATTCTTCCCACAGATACATTTCCCAAAATAAAGTTACAGGAAGCTGATTGCTCATCATTCATGGATCCACAGACATATAATGGTTGGCTCACTGGGGATATTTTATTTTCTTAGGCTATTGGGTGTTTTCCTTCATGCAGAATGTTCTTTTCTGCTCAACMTACCATGCACAGTAAGAATAAATCCAGCTGGCACCTGACATCTTTAAAACTGTCTTATATTTTCTGGGTTCAGAGTCTGTTATTTCATAATATGTCCAGGAGATTTCAAGACTGGGATCAATTTTAATGAGGTATCTAGACCCTCATGCGTGGGGAAGCTGARCCCTGCATAATCATATTTTCCTCTGACCATTAAATTACGTGTCCTGCAGAATCAGATTTATATCTCTGTCCTGATGCTACTTGTCCCTAGCATTAGCTTGTGACAATTTATGAGCATTCATGGGGACTTAGGGATTTGTTTCAAGAGTTTAACAGCCAGGAAGTCCTGATGGTACTGTGATTACTGCTGATCTCCCTGTAAGAACTGACTCTCTGTTAACCCATCTGTTTTGGGTATAATAATAATGCAAATATTCAGAAATATTCAGCACAGAAGTTTCAGCTGAGCAAAATCAAGAACAAATGTCTACCCTGAGGGCCTGATTTAAGCCCACTGATGTAAGCCAGGTCCTGTTTTACATTGCCATCTCTCTGACAAGCATTATGAGTTTTTAACTTCTGTCAGTTCTGGAATGAAACTAAGCATCCTCTATGCTTGTCCAGAAATACAACTGAGGGATGGAAAGCTATGTGGCTTTATTTAAAGGATTGTTTATATTTCATTTTGTCTTTTTATTTTTTASTTATTTATTGAGCTGCAGATGCTGTGTTCTCCTGGGAATGTGCTACATCAGATTAGTTCAAGAAACTCTGGGAATGTGCATGAGTCTCCTGGGGTGTCTTTAAAATAATTTTGGCTAATGGGAATACTTAGGGTGGTTCTTGGAACTGGAATTGACTCTACAGGCATTTCTGCTTGTGCTGTCTCAATAGTTCAGCCAGTAGGTGGAACCAGGGGAAAGCAGATGTGTGTTATGCACAAGTGCTCAGCCCTTTCCTAGGAGATGCATCCCAAATTATCAGCATAAAACTGCGTTCTTAACTTCAGTGTTCTTGTTTAGAACAGTCAAACTCCAAATCTGCACTTACTTCTAAACAGTGACAGGATGATGTCAGACCTTGTAGTACAGAGAATGTTTTAATAAAATTTCCTCACTAATCATTTTCACTTGTGAGTATGTCAGAGATAGAGAACAGGATAATCCAGATCACATCATATCCCCCCATCAACAACATCTGGCATTTGCTCAGAAAGGCAGTATCAGAAATGTAGGTTAAAACTACTTCTTTAATGTGTTCTGTGAGAAATTAAATKGAGTCCACCCATCAACATGTATCCTGCAAAACACAGCTTGGGCAGCTCTGACTGAAATATAAAGTTCTCCTTTGAGACTAAATTACCACCAAGGAGAAAACAGTGGAAGCTGATAAAGTACCAAGGTTTCTGCTGCTATGGAACTATTTCTCCAGCTCTCTTGGTAGCCAAAAGAATCCAATTTAGAAGTCACCATCCTRTCTGAACATTTCCCATCAATAAACTGGAAGGGAAGAACAGGGATAACTTCTCTCTGCCTTCACT
Source organism: Cardinalis cardinalis (assembly GCA_014549065.1). Taxonomy (NCBI): domain Eukaryota; kingdom Metazoa; phylum Chordata; class Aves; order Passeriformes; family Cardinalidae; genus Cardinalis; species Cardinalis cardinalis. The sequence continues at coordinate 2,839,759 of JACDOX010000049.1, forward strand.
CAGCTGATGAGAAAAATACTTGAAAGAAAAAGGTTTTAAGAGTGAGACATTTCAGCTTTTTTTTACTGAAACAGTAAAATCAATACACATTAATATATTTTTAACCATCTGTAAAAGCTGGAAGCAAAGGGGTATATTGTGATGCTTTGCTGCTTTAAAGCAAAGGTAGAGGTTTCTCAGGTACTATGTAAAAGTTCTGCAAAAAGACTGCCTAGCTTGTAGTTTGGGCTTCATAMACTGCTTTCAGCACCATATCTTGGTTCTTCCAGTTTTCAAAACCAAAACATACTTACAATTGAAGTATTTTCCAGCATATTGAATATATGTGCTGCCAGTAGGAAGAATGTGCTGCTAAAATGCTGCTTTCCACTTTATATCTTGAAACTTGGTAGTAAAACTCCTGGCTATTAAAAATACTGAGTTTGTGGCTATGGCAGACAGTAGGTAATTTTTCCTTCTTTTTTCTTGAATGTGAAGACAGAAATTAGCTGGGAATTGTTGCTAGCAATCTGCTCTGCAGATGCAAAAAAAAAGTAATTTTGGAGCTTGCCAAGCATAAATCAGGAGTGACTTTAATAGAGAATTATCAGGCACAGCAGGGTGAGAAAGGCTTCATCTTGTTTTAATGAGGATGGGCTTGTATCTCCAGAAGCAGGAAAATTAGAACTCATGAATAATTTTKGTGGTATATTTTCTCCTTGGCACCCAAGATAACAAATCTGCAGACTCCAAGATTAAAGAATAATTAAATGAAACAAGTTAATTACCAGTAGTTCAGAAAATTAATTTCCTAACAGGCATATTCTTTTATCTTTCTGATATTTTGAAATAAGCTTGTCAAATACCCACTACTGTGACTTTTGGTGTTCCTTTTCTCTTTGCTCTTTTCACTTTCTTAATGGGAAATCTTATTTCAGATTTCTTACAAAATCATTGTCCTCCTCTGCATCATACTGACCCCAAATACATGATTCCTGAAACTTTAAATTACATGGGTGGATTTTTTKGGGTTTTTTTAGGGTTTATTTCTAATGAAGAACAGCCATTGGGGAAGGCTGTTACAGTGTGATTTCCTGTTGWTAGCACTTGTGGAAAGCATTAGTCATGATGATTTAACCAATATACTCATTAAAATGGAAGGGTCTGTTTTCTAAAATGGTCTGGGACATTGAAGYAGTAGGGCTGAATGACTTTTCCAAAGATACTTAGGTATTCCAGTGACCACAGAAATGGGAAACCCAATAATTTTATTAATCTACAGAATGGTTTTTCCCTCAGTGAAAGTCTGAGGGGTTTAGGAGAGGAGAGGAGGAGAGCCCRCAAGGCTGTATAGGTTGCACACTTTTAAAGGCTCCAGTGGAAAACAGTTTCCAAAGGCTGGGTTTTGCTTAGGTGGTGATGGAGCCCAGGACACGATGCCAACCCCATCACTCCATGCCTTCCCCATTTGTAAAATCCAGGAGTGATGGTACTGTGATGCCTGTCCACACTGATTATCTGAAGATGCTCTTGTAGCCCACACTATCCATCCGAGGGACTCAGCCACACCTCTGGACAATTCAGCCAGCACATCCACAACAAAACCCTAGCCCTTGATTTTTATCATGTTCACTTCATGACTCACTTTCTCTTTAATCATCCAACCCAAACTTCTGTCATTCGTGTCAATAAATCCCCCCTCTAGCAAACCACTCATCGCTCCAAGCACTACCCCCGAACCTGACCTTGAACTTGAGCTTCTTCAACCAATTTTCAAGCCCATCCTTCCTAGGAATCCCACTAATCCTCATCTCAATAACATTCCCAGCTCTCTTACTACCCTCCCTAGACAATTGATGAAATACTAACTGACTCTCAACTCTCCAACTATGATTTATCAACCTAGTCACAAAACAGCTAATAATACCCCTAGACAAAAAAGGACACAAATGAGCCCTAATTTTAACATCCCTCATAATCTTCCTCCTACTCATTAATCTTCTAGGCCTACTGCCTTATACATTTACCCCAATCACCCAACTATCTATAAACTTAGCCCTAGCTCRCTGTAAGGACACTGGAAAGGCTTCCCTGGCCAGCTCAGGTGTCAGACCTAGAGGAAAGGCTGTTGAATAATTTACTCTAAACTCCTGTTTTTCACAAGCCACCAAATGTCTCCCAGCTGTTCTGTGCTTTACAAGAACTCAGCCTCAGCCCTTCACTATTAACTAAAYCCACAGAAGCATGAGGGCTCCTCTTTGCTACGTGTGCTGGCTCACAGACACATTCTCATCTGCACAGGGAGAAGCTGCTTGCTCATGTTGACAGTAGAAACAAGGGATGGTGAAGGGATTTACTTACAGGGCTGGGCTGTGGCAATGAGCTCTTTAAATAGCTGTGTGASTTTTGTCTGTATATCTGGACCTGATTATTAATCACTTTTTTTAATTATCAGCAACAAAGTAAATAGGTTTATGGCACTCGAGGAGGACTCTCTTCTCAAGTGGCAGATTATTGCACCTACTCAAATGATTGTGAGTGGAATGAAAAATCCTGGGATTGAAAGGCCAGGGCTTTTCAGCAATCTGAATGTTCCTCTTTTAAAAACTCTGACAGCATCAAGGAGCCTTAAAGTGGGAGTAAATTATATTGGTATGTTTTAGTTTAAACAACAGTTTAAAGGTGTTTTTAAACCTTTGTAAAGGGGGCCTTAATGGAATTGGGAATTATGCCCAGAGCAAACTCATTGTTTATTTGGCAGTGATTAGCAATGTGTTCACAATTTAGTGTTCTAAATATAGGWTAACCAGTTTCCAAGATATTTAAATACACCTTCAGATACATCAGTAGCAGGCTTAGAAATGTAATGAAATCTGAGCCTGCTAACAAAGAAACTGTAAAAGACAGTAAAGGCACTTTGCAAAGATATCCTGAWGGATAGCTCACCAGCTGTGGGGCCTTAAGTCTTTTCCCACAAACTCTTGGGTGAGGCATTTTTGTCATGGAGRGTTTTTGGAAAACCTTTTGTTTGAGACATCTCAAATGGCAAAGAGGAAWAACACTGGGGATATAAAGTACAGTACGGGGAAGGCAGCAATGGAAGGAATTGCCTTAGCAATTTCTAGAGTCTGACTTTCCTTCTTTGTAGTTTTCAGGGTTGTTCACTTATTTTTTGCAGCACTAGAAAGGGCTTCTAGGCCACATGTGCCCAAGCAGTGCTATGCTCCTCCTCCTACATGTTGACCCCATGTGAATAACTCCATTTGTCTCTGTGCCTGAGATACTGTGCCCTGCTTGACCCTCATGTACAGCCCAGGTTTTCTTTGCAGTGATCCTCTTAGAAAAATGAAATCTTTGCTTTGTCACTTGCCCAATTTGCACCCTTCCTGCACCACAAGCATGGCCGGTGCTGTAAATGTCATCCAGAGTTTGTTGTCTAGGGATTTGAGAGCTCAGAATGCAATGAGCCTCTACCTTCTGTGGGTTTTGATATGAACTAYGGCATCCCAGTAYTCCACAATCTCAGTAATAGTGACCTGGAATGGCAGCACTCTGTTACATGAAATCCCTCTCCTACCTTGATTAACCTTGATCAGGTTTTTTATCTGATTATCAGATTTTGAATTTGATAATTCATTGATAATGAATAATTGAATAATGAATAAGGAATAATTAACTTGCAGGCTCGGTTTGTTGACGTTTCTTTTGTTTACTCATGAGACCTGAGGGGATTTTAACTGAGGACTAAGCAGCGCAGGGTTTGCAGCRCAGAGTTTGCAGCACAGGGTTGGCAGCCCCCATTTCTGTGTAACGCTCTCCAAGCTGTGTTTCTTTGTTTGCAGGCCACTGGCCAGACCTCCCTCAGCATGARCAGCCCTGTCCCAGCCACGGCAGAGCCCTACACACGGACTCAGTACTGCAGGTGGCCCTGCGAGTGCCCCAAGTCCCCGCCGCGGTGCGCGGCCGGCGTCAGCCTGGTCACGGACGGCTGTGAGTGCTGCAAGACCTGTGCCAAGCAGAGAGGGGAGAGCTGCACAGAGGCTGACACCTGTGACTTCCACAGGGGCCTGTACTGTGACTACAGTGGAGACAGACCTAGGTACGAAATAGGAGTATGTGCACGTAAGTGATGTACATATATTTTTGATTAGATATACGCTGGCAGCTCAGCTGGCTGAGCAAGGGTTGAGATTTATCTCGTTTTAGACGCCTGGCTTCATGCTTATCAGCTCCTCCATGCAGCATCTTCCATTCTCTCGTAGCTGTCTTTGTTCTCAGGGCAGTTGGCTTGATGAGAAATGACATCTGATTTCCTGCCTTTTGATTTGGCTGCATCCAAGAGCAAAGACCAACCAGCATTTGAAAGTCTCCATATGTGTAAACAGATTATTCTGTAACAGGAGGAGGTGCTGTAGCAGGTTGGGGATGAAGGAAGGATAGACAGGTGGCTGGATTTAAAGACAGGCAATATGGGCCCCTACATGAAAGCCATGGCATTAAGGGGACACTTTTGGCAAATTCCCTATAGAGGATACCTTAGAAGGATAGCACCTGGTCTGTAGAATATCCTGTCAAGATGGTCGGGAATGAATCACCTCCTATCAGAAATTGTCAGCTACAAGGTTTTAAGCCTCAATTTTACAATAGTTACAATCACATTAGCTGTCATGAGGCACCAGGATTTCTTCCTGCCTCTGATAGCAAGCTCTTGGTTCCATGACACTGGAATGCTTTTCAAGAAAAAGCGCAAAAATAAATTAGGTAGTGGTTTATGTGTTAAGAGTATATTCATTTGTTATGTGTTCCAGAACATGAGGGGACTCTGACCCTCTCATTAAAGTCAGAAATTATTGAAAATTATTACTCTGGGAATGATTAAAAGTGAAAGGAGCATCAGCCCAGCCACATATATAGCTGATCAGAAAGGCTGCTTTTAGTAAGTTATTAGAGCATATGGTCATGGCTTTAGGTTCATAAACAGGAAAAACCATTCAAATGAAGGGGCTTCTGGACTGGAACATAAAAACAAATGATTTAAAAGAAAATGTGAAGGTGAAAGGAAACCRGGAAGAGAGCTGACTGTGAGATGGACTGATAGAACAACTGATCCACAGAAGAGGAAAAAGCTCGCAAACTGTGGGCTTCAATAAGCTTAGAACATGAGCAGAGGTTACACAAAGGACAGGTTTGAGGAGTTAAGAAATTCAGGGTAAGCTGGCAGAATCTCACAAAAGTGATACTAGGCATTGCTCTTCCTCAGCAGAAGGGTGGGAAGTCTAGTAAGAAATTACCTTGGATTTGCACTGGCTCAGACACAAAAGAAAAAAAAAAAGCAAGAATGTAAAAAGTGCAGTCTGACCAGATTTTTGTAGGATACAAGCGAAACAACAACAAGAGAAGTTACGTGCTAGGAGCTGTAAGCTTAAACAGTGATTTTCAAGATTAGAAAAGATTAAGGTTAAGAAAAGAGGATATGAGATCATTTAAATGCATTGTCTGGAGTGTGTGTGGAGCATTCATGAGAGGTCTGCAAGAGCAGGTTAGACAAACATTGTCAAGAATGACATCGTTACAGCTGGCCCTGTGCTGGGAGAGGAAAACAGGCTGGATGTTGTCTCAAAGCTATCAGGCTTCCTAGGCCTCTTTAAAGGCCCTCATGCTGCTTTGCATCTGTTTATTTATTTAAATKATTGTTTTCTTAGTTGGATATCTTCTGGTCTTTGCAGTCCTCCCACACATCCCAGGCACTTGCTGTGCCAGGGGCAGGAGCCCTGTGCTGAAGGAACACTGACCCCAGCTCCTCCAGTGAGCTCTGGAGGCATTCCCAGTCTGTGCTTTCACTTCCCTACTGCCATGACAACATGTGACATTTGTGGTTATGTGACATTTATGGGTTTTTGGGGAGCAGCATTACAGCGTGCACAGCTGAAGGGAGCAAGAGGAAGCTCTTTCCATGGGTAGAATGTGAGGCAGATTGTCTCTGCCTGCCAGAAAAACCTGTGCCCTTTCCTTTGTTTTCAGCACCCAGGCAGAGATACAGGACAGGGTCTGCTGATGTGTTCTTTCTGTACCCTGGGCCACACAGAGGCTGCATCACCCTGCTCTGAGCCCAACAGCTTCTGYCCTGACCTGGGGGCTGAAAGCTCCTGTAAGTGGGAATCCTGTGCTGGGTGTTGGGGATTAACTGCTGTGAAGAACTGGATTTGCATATGGATGCTTTTGGCTGGATCTAGAGAATCCAGGGTGTGAAGGGCCACAGAAACAATGTAATTTATGGAAACTGAAGACCCTGAAAGAGTCAGGAATATGTGCTGGGAAAGGGAGTGAGGTCAAACTGGAGGAAATTCAGTCTGTATCTGGACTGCYATGCTGAGGTGTGCCCCAGGATTTAATCTCACAGATGTGAAATAGGAATCTGCTGGGAGCCACTGCAGCTCTCCTTTTGTTGTTGGCTTTTCTCTGCAGCAAAGCAGAGGCAGCAGGTGCTGGGCACAGGCCCAGGGGGTTGTGCAGGTGTTGTGCATGTGGGGCTGGGAATAGAGATGKGCTTCCAAATTGCTTTATTTTGATGCAGACTCAGTGAGGTTCTTCATGAAGACATTCAACAGCCCCTTTGTCTGTGTTTGGAATGTTCTCATGGTGATCCTCTTGGTTTATGAGACCTGCAGGAGACTAACATAATCCAGGAGGAATATGCTCATAGGAAAGCACCAGGAGATTCAGCATTTTTTGAACTGTCATGATCTGTGTTCATACCTAGAAGTGTCTCTGAATTCTCAGGCCCAGCTCCAGCACTGAGTGATTGCATTTTCAGCACAAAGGCTGAAGCATTACAAAAACTGAAGCTGAGTGTGAAGGGGAGATTGATATCTGTGCTTGAAATTCCAACAGCTCTCATTTTTGTGCAGAAGAAGGGATTTGTGCTTGATGTTTTCATGTAGCTTATTCTAAAAATAGGAAGCCTTTGMAAAATTTAAATCCAGCATTTCAATTTGTGTTTTCTTGAAGCAGCTCCATTTTTGATCAGAATCAAAACATAAGCAGTGCGTGAGCAGTGCCTCCATGTGACTAAACAAGAGATTGAAGTTTGAATTTTCCATTGAAAGCCATTGCTTCCAAATAACTGTCTATAATTTGAAACAAACAAACAAAAAATGCTGCTCTGTGATTCCTGTTCATGAGCAATCAGAAGGCTTGACTTTTTACAGTGATTTTATATAAAAAATTATATGTCAAATATTTATTTTTATGGCTTTACAACATGTACTTCATTTTCCAAGAAAACTGCTCTGTGATAAACTATATAAGATCCAGTTTCCTAAATATAGGAATCCAGTGCCATTTGGGTGCTCCTTTTGCTCCCTTGTTTGTTCTCCCTTTTTGCTTCAGATATACACAGGTGTTGTGAACAGCTGTGTCATATGAGCAATTCCATGAATGTCTCATATGTCTCTGAAAACCTCAAATTTCACTAAGTATTTTTTTAATTACTTTGATTTCTCCCCCTGTGAGTAATTCCTACCACCACGCTATGAAATGTTCTTGGATTTTTTAAGTAAGAATTTGTGGATAAATCTTGTTTTATTTTCTAACTTATTTTTTCATTGAAGCATTAAAAGATTCTCTTTTTTTGCTGGGATTTAGAATGGAAACAGTTTCCTAGATGGTGTGACTACACATGGTGCAGCATCAGGCTGAACACTTGGCTCCACAGCACTGCCAGCCCAGGGATCAGCTTGGTAAAGGAACACATTGGAGCTGTTTGTTGCCAGCATTATTTTAATGGTGCTCTGTGTGTTTTTGTCTCTTTTTCTTTCTTTTCAGAGATTGTTGGTGTAGGATGTGTCCTCAATGGAGTGAGGTACAAGAATGGGGAGACATTTCAGCCCAACTGCAAATACAACTGCACGTGYATTAATGGGGCTGTGGGCTGTGTTCCCATGTGCACAAACTCACGTCCTCCACTTGTCTGGTGCCCAAACCCAAAGCTGATTAAGATGACAGGGAAGTGCTGCGAGCAGTGGGTTTGTGATGACTCCAGGAAAATCAGGAAGACATCTCCACGCCACATCTCCTCTGCAGGTACAGTGGGAATGAGGCAGATCTCTCCTTTGCCAAGGCAGATCTCTCCTTTGCCATCTGGCAGAGTCTACAAGCAGAGGATCAGCTTGTACTGCCAGTCCTGGCAGGTGTCTAACCTTTGTGAGGGAGACATAGCCTCCCACACAGCATGTGCTGAAGAACAGGGCAGGCAAACAGCAGTGGAACTCATTAACAGCAATATGGATTTGGATGCCCCATCCSTGGTGGTGGTCAAGACCAGACTGGATGGGGCCCTAAACAATCTGATCTAGTGGGGGCTACCCCTGGCCATGGCAGGGGAGGTCATTGAGATGATCTTTAAGGTCCTTTCCAACACAAACTATCTCATGATTCCATGAATACAATATTCATCAAACRTGCTTGTGCAACCATTCTGGAATTCTGTGTGCCAAAGCTTCCTTTGAAGGATATGTCTGCTGGAACTCTGAAGATATCAAAAGTCCTTTTTAATTCTTCATATTATTTTTTTYCCTCAGTCTAGACCCTCTGGGAAAGCAAATAGACTCAGTTTAATTTGGGACCGAGGCTTTCTGTCCAGGTTATATTGCTATTGTAGTGCAATTTTAAAGCCCCTGTACATTAGGATAGGACTTAGGAGTCTCAAACTTACACAACATCTTGAAGGCAGCTATTGTGTGGAAATTTCACTGTGAACTGGACTAAGGTATCTTCATGGTAATACAACTTTCCATAAATTTTGAACTGATGGCATCATTAAACATCTGTTCTCACACTCACATTTATAGCAATGACCACTTAACCCRCAGCACACAGGTGCTATCATTTGCCTCAAACATGGTTCCAAATGCTTAAGATTTATTCAACTTGCCATATRTGTTAAAATTATTGTCAAAATGCCCTGTGACACACTGTAGTGACMTCAGCCACATTATCTTCATGTTTTAGACCATCTCACAAAAGCAGAACTCAAGGAAAGATAGGATTGTTGTAAACAAAGATTTTGTCTCCTTGGTGGGAAGAGCTTTTCCTCAAACCTTGGTCTTTTGTTGCACAAAAAAAAAAATCCTTGGTCTTCATTTGTGAGTTAAAACCACCAGAGTTTAGCCCTTGCTTCTATGTCCCTGATAGCTCTGAAATGTGGGGTGGGTCSAAATTCAGAATATCTGCTACTGAAACTGGCCTTATGTCCTCATGGCCTGTGTCCCAAAATGGGCAAAACAGAACTTTGCTTTCCTGACTTTTCTCCTCTAAGGAGAAGTCTTATAGAAGTCAGAGTAGCAATTATTACATTTAATATAATAATTAATATAATAACAAATGTAACAGYGAGCAAGCTCAGTGCAGCAGTTTCTATCAGAATTTTGCCTGTGGACTGTCCTGTGAGCTGTAAAGCAGTGGGGACTTTGGCTGAGGCTGGGACAGAACCATAACTGGGGTTGTTGGCTGCTTTCAAAACAGAGCCCACCCTTTCTCCAAATGGCTGCTGAGCTATCTGAGAGCTGTTGAAGCTGTTCCTCCTCCCAGTGAAAGGCTGTGTCTGATTCCCAAGCCTTCTGCCATCCAGCAGAGACTGTTGACCACTTTCTTCTATGGGGAACCAACTGAATGGGCTCAGAAATAAACCTTCATGATGAGATCAGATCTCATCCCCTCTGTCCACCCGCTGGCTCAGGCTTCTGTAATTGTTTATACTGTGGCAGCACCTGGGGGTCCCAGACAAGGACCTCCTTGTGTGAGGCTGTGAGGGGGAATAAAGAAATGAGCCGYGGCCCCGAGCGCTCGCAGCGATGGAGAGTCTGACACAAGTAGGTCAGCACAAAGGGGGTGGGATGCTCACAGGAATGCTGGGCCACTTTGCTGTGGTTTAGTTATTTGGGTTAGTGGCCTGAATGTGCAATGAGCTGRGGAGAGGGTGTTTAATATGTAAATCTGCCCAGGCTGAATAACGTGGGGTTAATCTGTTTCCACAGCGTACGAGGGAGAGGAGGAGGCCTGGCAGAAGAACTGCATTGTGCACACCTCACCCTGGAGTCCCTGCTCCAAGACCTGCGGGCTGGGCATCTCCACCCGGATCTCCAATGACAACGAGCAGTGCCGGCTGCTGAAGGAGAGCCGCCTGTGCAACATGAGGCCCTGTGAGGTGGATATAACCCAGCACATCAAGGTGGGGGCTGCTCCTTTGTGCACCCCATGGACACTGAGTCAGCCTTTGTTTGGCAGCATTCAGGCCTCATGAGGCTGCACTTGTACATGGACTTACTGTGCTGCACAGAGTTCCAAAATACGTCCTGCCTGTGTTGATATGAAAACCTTTCCCTGAGAGTCTCAGCTCCAGCCAAAAGGTCCTTGCAAGGAAAGCCAAGCCAAGCCTGCTGCGCTTGATGCTGGCTCGGACAGCCCTGAACTCGGCAGAAAAGCAATGCTGCACTCCTGGTCATGGCTATGAACTCTATTGTGCAAGTATCCCACTTGCAGCTTTTTGGTTCCTGTGTTTAAACACGTAAATCTTTCACACCACCTAGGTCAGGGCTGTAAAAGTTTTCCTAATAGCTACAAATCCCTTTAAACCCAGGAATCGTAGAATAGAATATTGGAATCCTTAAAGTTGGAAAGGATGTCCAAGACCAGTAAGCCCAGCCTTTGACTGAATACCACCATGCTTGATAAACCACACTACAAAGTGCCATGTSTGTTTGTTTTTTGAATACCTCCAGAGATGGTGACTCCATCACTTCCCTGGGCAGGTTTTTCAAATGCTTAACCACTCTTTCAGTGAAAAAAATTTTCCTGATATCCAGCCTGAACCCCTCATGGCMCAATTTGAGGCCATTTCTCTTTGTCCTACCACTGTTTACCTGGTAGAAGAAGCTGAGCCCCCCATCCCCCCTGTCTCCCCTTCCTTGCCACAGCCTCCTTACAGCAAGTTGGGTTTTATTTCCTACGTGTATCAGCACTGAATATTAACCTCTTTGTTTTTATTTTCTTCTCTGCTTTAGCCTGGGAAGAAATGCTTGGCTGTCTACAGGGCGAATGAGCCCATGAACTACACCATCTCTGGATGTGTGAGCAGAAGTCCCTACAGGCCCAAGTACTGCGGTGTCTGCACAGACAACAGGTGCTGCACGCCCTACAAGTCCAAGACTATTGAAGTGAGCTTTCAGTGCCCAGATGGAACTGAGTTTTCCTGGAAAATTATGTGGATCAATGCTTGTTTTTGCAACCTGAACTGCAGGAACCCCAATGACATCTTTGCTGACTTGGCTCATTACTATGATTACTCTGAAATCGCTAATTAAATTGGCTGAATGCTGGAATTGACCCTTTGCTCTGATTTTACAGAGGTTTTAAAATAAAAGGAGAATCTTCATCCATTGCCAATGTGCAATTTGTTTTTTTCCCGAGTTAGGAGGTTGATGTCTTGAGAGGCTACCTAGAACAGAGKCTAGACAGTGTTAAAGGAATAAAGTATTTATTTAAAGGTATTTATTAAAAAGGCCTTCAAAGAATACACCTGGGCAGTACAAGAGCCTGGCTGAGGCTAAACCCAAGATGGACAACTGGTCATGTGTTTTCACTTTTCACAACTTTTATAAGTTGTGACCCAATTACATATTGGGTTAATTGTCCAATCACAGCTTCAGGTTATGAAGTCCCATCCTCCCAGTTTGCTCTTCTCAGTTCGATGTTTTTTTATACTTTTTGGGCCTGAGGCTGCAACGGTGTCCTTGGTTCTCGGGCTGGGAAAGAATTGTTTTGTCTGACAAAACTGTGAAGAGAACTTGCTAACACTTTACATGAAGTTCAGAGTTATAAACTAATGTAGTACAGAATCTGGAAAATATGAAAGCTAAAGCCTAAGGCATCAATGTTAAGTCTCTTTGTTTTGTCACACTGTTTTTGAAGAGGCCTTGAACAAACAAGATTTTTGATAGATCTTCATCCATTAACAGTAGCCAGAAATTCCTTTATGCACTGATGCTGGGACTTAAATTACAGTTCTGTTGGCACTGTCATTTACTAAGCCAGCAGTTTAATTGCCCATAGGAAAGAACAGTACACTAATATGACAGCAAAAGTATGGCTGTCATTAGCTTAGACATGAGATTCAGACATCCTTACTGTCATTTCTTGAATGTTATTGTCTAAGCTGGAAAACTGATGTAAATGTTTCATATTCAACATTATACATCAGGATTTGATGGTCTGACCCTTGCAGCTAAAGTCTAACATCTGTCACACTGAGATCAGTCCTAGAATCACCCCTCTGTTATTCTCATCAGATTTTACTGCATGGTRAATTTTATGGGAAAGCCTAGGGGGAAGAATGTTTCTCCTGAAWTCTCTGTGTGATGTTTCTGTTTCTCACTGCAAAGGCTGGGTCCAAGAACTTCTGTGTCCTGCTCTCCTTGGARTCACCTCAAACTCTTGGAGTATCTTGTGCCAGGAACATTTTCACAGTTCTCTGCATTCTCTGATCTTGAATAKCTTGACTGAACCCAAAACAGCCACTCCAGAGCTCATGTTTTCAGGATCCATCTAATCCACAGGTGATGCATTGCTCCTAGGACATCTCTGCAGTTGAAATGTAGAGAGCCAGATAAGAAGTGAAGGACAAAACCTTTTGCATCCATTTATTCTGATAAAAATAGAAATTGTGTTGCCTGTGCTTGGGGACCACCAGCACCTCCTGCTCCCCAAGGTGTTTACCAGCACACAGGTGCCTCTTCCCACTGCCACCTTTCCAGTGACACAAATCATTGTTTTACATGACTGGGGAAGAGGAAAGGGGACATGTTAARTGAGAAAACAGATGTTAGGCTTCACATCAGCTCTGAAAATGTGCGGATGCAGAAGGAGAGGCAACTCTTGGCGTAGCTTCTGGTGCATTCATTCCAGCTGGACTGATGTTTAAACATCAATGTAAACATTTTCTACAGAAGTGGTTTCACATGCAAATGTCAGCTAAGAGAAAAAAGAAAGAACCCTGTCATTACCTTTCCAGGTAAGAAATTTATCATCACTGAAGGATGTTGGAGCCARTTTTATCTCCAATAAATTTTTAGTACAGCAGCCATGTCCCATGGCATGTTTGCTGTTGCTTCAGTTGGCAGAGCAGAATTGTGTTTCTGTATGAGCAAGAGAACTGCTGTATCCACTTCAAAAATCCCTGGTGGCACAGTAGAACTGCTGAGTGAMACATGATCTGGAGATCTGGCCAATACAGGGCTGAACTTGGGGTGATGCAGTTATTTTGCTTTACTTTCAGCTGGCAAATTGTCTGTCTTCATCTTAATAACCCWGCAGAATCTTGATTAGTTTCTGGGAGACATAAATTTTTCTGGCTATGATGAGTTAAAAGTTCTTGTGAGTGGCCTGRAAATGATACCATGCCTATGTAAAAACAATTAGGAAAAATGTTGTATATCTTCAAAAGCTGTTAACACCAATAGCATCCTAATACGCATACAAGGATTTGGCCGATATGTTCTTTGTAGACCTAGGTCATTCCTGAATTAAAAGCTTTATTTCTTTTTTGGAACTTCCGTGAAATCTCTAGTGGCAGAAAGGAAGGGTGATCCCTGCCCACATGTTCCAATGCAGGTGCAAAGCCCCTCTTCCCTTTGTTTCTCTGGTCTAAGGAACCTGAGGCCACCACATTTTGCCAGATTCAACCTCATGACTGCCAGGGCCTGGATGATGTGACAGCATAATTCATACCTGACTTATTTGCCTTCAGTCAATCAAGACCTCAGCACTTGCAAGAATGAGAATGTTACATTTCAAACTCCATCCCTTGATAAAAAAAGTTCCATGTGAACATACAGACATGGTCAAGAATTTGACAATGTTTTCCAAAAGGGAAAATGGTTTTGTATTAAGAAGTTATAGGGAAGACATACTAGGACCTCTTTCTCAATCAGGTCCCCAAAATATGACTTGGAACCCTGTGTTCTAATTCTTGCCCATCTTAAAATGCCATATATATGCATGTGTGTATACACATAAATAAAGAATAAATAAATAAAAATAAACACACATATATACATTTATATGTAGATGGATACACACCTATAAAAGATTATGTGCAGTCATCTATATAATATTGTATATAATATTATATTTAAAACCTTATGGAAACATGCCCATGATAATATATATATGTGTATATTTACATATATGTATTCCTATGGTGCATAAAAAGCAGTGCATGTATAATGTGTGTTTATAAATACACCAGTCTTTCTCTGTCTTACATGTACACATAAGGAAGCAAGAAAACAGGACCAGATCATGTATGAAAAACTCTGTCCCTTAACTGGCTTGCTCTGCTTGCAATTAGTTAATGCTGTAACCACAGCAATCAAACGCTGCAGCGGCTGTAACACWAGGCTTTCTCTGAGAGATAAAAGAAGCTATTGAGAGCTAATGCATGACCAGCAGCTCCAGTGTGTGTCAGTTTTTAGTGAAGTGAATGCCTGGAAACCGCAGATCTTGCCCAATGCACCCAAGATGTTTTTGTCTCTAGCCTGGTTTCCTAAGGAAACTGAGTGTACGCAGCCATACTGTTCATTTGTGTGTCTGTCAGGCAGCCCCTTTGTGGGAAATGTCAAACAAAGCAGGCAGAAGTGTAAAGATCCCAGAAGCCTTGCAATTCCTGCAATAAAACATGAAATCAAGGAGCGGGGCAGGGAAGAGGCTGACCACATTGTCCCTGCCAAGGCCAAGCACACCTGCCAGGCAGTCACTGCACCCAACACGTCTGCAGTGTGGCCAACCACCCCAGCAGCAGCACAAAAAGGGGTTTTAAACAGATTTGCAGCCTGGAAATGAGTAGCCATGGAGGAGGCAGAGCTGAAGGAATCACAGATGGGGAATAGGGGTTATTGCACTGCTGTAAAGGAGTTTTGTGGGGACATTRGACACAAACCTGTAGGAAACCAAGCGCTGTTAGCTCTACTACTCTGCTTGTGCCACTGGTTGTCTGTCCAGTGGCTCTGAATGGGAAAGGACATCACTTGTAGCCAATTACTTTGATCTGCAGTCTGTGGTGCATTTGAGATCCTTTGTTTTAGTGGTGTTTACAAGCAGATTAGCCCTAGGACTGAGGCAACAGTCCAGCTTTAGATTCAGTTCCCTGGCTCCCTCTGTGCCTGGRGAAATCATGTATCTTTCACAAAAGTACTTTTGTGGTTACTGTTTGAATTCATTGAAGATCTAGACCCCCAAAGGCTTTCATGGATCCAGCTTCACTTTTCCTCAGGATTTCAGAGCCAGAACAAGGCCCTACTGTTCATTGCCTCCTCCAGCAGGAGCTGATGCTCATTGTACATTTGTGCAATGGGCCCAGGTCTCTGCTGGGACCTGAAAGTGAWGCCACCTTTGACAATTATAGCATTGAGGAGGTACCAGGGTCAGACCTCTCTCCTGCAATGGGCAAGTGAAAGGCTAAAGAAAGGATGAGAGGGACAATTTTGCAATCCACCTAAGCAAAGACTGTTTGATACATACTCAGCTCATAGTGATCATCCTGTCGGTCCTCTAGGCTGGGTCAAGGATGAAGGGTGGGATTTTGAAGGTCTGGTCATGCTGGTATGAAAGCAGGCATGAGACTTATTAAAATGCCTTTGCATGGAGTGTTGGCTGGAATTTAAAACACCAGTTTGGTGYGCATGCAACTGGAAACAGGGAGTAGTGCAGTTGCCATGTTTTTGAGGTGTTCAGGGTTGTGTTGTGTATATTCCAGGAAAACCACAACATTTAGAAAGACTGTGTCATTTTGTACATTAAACCCTGGGATTTTTCTTGTCCCAGCTTTCTTGAAGAAAATTTGAAACAAACAATTTCTTAAATGGATAGAGACAGTGTTCTCACTATCTAGAGTCATATCTCCATATATTGACCTTCTCAAACTGTGAGTTTCTAGTTTTAACATTTCTATAGAGTTATTTCTGTAAACTTCATATATTGAAATATATGAAAAAATAATGAGAAAACCAGATTGGTTTGGCAGTCTGAGTTACTCCAGCTATATAACACATTACTTGTTTGTAAAGCATCCTGGTGAGGTTTTTTAAGATGGCACATTGCTGCTGTGGTTTAAAGATATTAAATAAGTGGCAAATGATTAATGAATCTGTGACTGGCACCTCATTAGGAACTTTAGGCAAGCAAATGAAGGTGAAATATATCTGTGACTGAAATTTCCTTTTCCCATCTTCTTGCCTGGCCAATGTCCAAGTGGGCATTTGCAATCTGTGACAAAGCTGGGAACTGGAGGACACAGAAAAGTAAAGAGCCTGCACTGAAATGTGGTAAAAAAAGATKATTTGAGAGCATTTCCTTAATTTTGAATATTTTGGCAGATGAAAAAGCAAGCTGTTTCCCAACTTACATTTCTTTGCTGGTCTGTTTCTGGCTCAACATTTGTTTGTTTTTTTCCTGTAACACTCTTATTGGACTTGGGACAGAGGTCTAGAGTATTTGAGCAAAGTGAATTGTATTACTCAACCTGCCTAAGCATGACTTCATTATCAGTTCTCTTGAGAAATTGCAGGAGTAACCTGTTTGCAAAAGCCATACACACTGAGATTGTTCAAACAAGGTTATTAAAGACATGGGGAAAAGCATTTAAATTAAAGAATCCCTGTTTTGTATCCCTTCACTTTCATACCTCCAGAACTAACCCAGTAAGGATTCTACCTTTTAATTCTATAAAAAAAATACCCTATAGTGTTTTCCAACAAATCAAGCTTGCCTTCCAGCCTAAAGTACATTCCTTGCCTTCATAGGAACATAAACACTTTGAGTGGCCTCCTGTCCTGGACTGAGATTGGTTGGTTGGGCTTGTTTATGACAAGAAAGCACCTTCTCCTCATTCTCCCCAACCTTCTCCTCCAGTGTGCCTTTTTTATACTCTTTTTTTTCTTTTTCCCCCAGGAAGGRCAGTCCTCTACATTTTTAAGCATTTTCCAGCCACCTGTGCCGCTGGCAATAGCTTTTCACAAAGGTACCATATTTCCCTGCTGTCTCTACAGAAGTCCCATCTGCCCTCTGCAACCTCTGCTCAGCCACGTGGCAGCTGCCCAGCACACAATCCTGCATGGAGGGCCTCCTGGCTGCTTTCACTAATCTGGGAATGCCATCATCCCCTCAGTACTTGGCACTTTCCAAATGAAGTGCTGACCCTTTGTGAGGCTCTGCTTCTGTAGGATCTCTGCCCCAAACACTCATRAGCAGCAGAGAGGGAATGGCCACAGGACCAGATCAATGTTTAACATTGGCAGCTGGTGATAAAGAACTAAGATTTTTTTTTATTTGGTCATATTATCATTAAAAATAAATGAAACCATGTTGCAGTCATTCAGCAAATGACAATTTCCTAGCTGGAGAGATCTGTGTGGGTCTGAGGTCCAGCAGGGTGGTGGGCCAGTGCACATCTCACCGCTGTGTGCGGGGCTGGGCAGCATCTTTGCATGGGGTGGGCTTGCCAAATCCCACAAGCAGGTTGGCTATTCCCTGTGCCAATGGCAGGTCCAAAGGGTGGGGCAGACCCACRRCTCAGCAGCCCCATCCTCCCTGYCCATGGTGCTGCTGAGCCTCRTGGGGATTTGTGCACACACAGAGGTCCATACACACACAGGTACATAAATACACAGAGCCAGGGCATGGAAAGCCCAGGCTGGTGGTG
This sequence comes from Cardinalis cardinalis, assembly GCA_014549065.1. Lineage (NCBI taxonomy): Eukaryota > Metazoa > Chordata > Aves > Passeriformes > Cardinalidae > Cardinalis > Cardinalis cardinalis. Next base: position 2,857,490 of record JACDOX010000049.1, read on the forward strand.
TGTCCTGCTCTTTTCCAAGTGCCCTGGCTCATGCAGGCTTTGCCTGGAGCTGCCCCAGCCCTTCTCTAGTGCTGCTGCCCAGCAAACAGCCCTGCCCTCCCCCAGCCCCCTCCACGCACTGACCTTGACCTGAATCCCATAATCCACTCCAGCCAGAAGCAATTGCAGAGAGTGGCAGGTCACCCAGGGATAGTTGCTGCAGCTCTACTGCAGGTCACAGCCCACTATGGTGCAGCTGCTTGTGAGGAAAATTGCCTGCCATCCCCTTTCCCAAYCCTTGGGCTCTATCACATGCCCAGGGGTGTCTGCATCCAGTGTTTGATGCACATGCCACCAGTGCCAAAGCATGTAGGGGTCCATGGGATGTGGGGCTGCCTCTTTAACGACATCAAAACAATGACTCTCCTCCAGCCCATAGGAGTGCTGGGTAAGCAAATGATCCCCACGCTGAGTTGCAGAGAACAGACATTGAACTGTCTGGCWGTTGCAATCAGAAGCCTTTTTTTTCCTTTTTCTTCCCCCGTAACACTGGTCAGCAGCTGTGTTGTTTATAAAATGAATGGAGCCCTTAATGAAGCAATAGAYAGAAACAGTGAGAGGCTGTGTCTGTCTGTTACAAAGGGCTGAGGGGGAAGGGTTGARCTCTTAAAATACCCTGACATCCTTTTTGTCACTTATTTAAACATTAGGCATAGCAGTGATCAGCTACCATCATAAAGTCTATATTTGGTTCAGTGGAAATGCTAAATCCACACATCAAACCAGCTGTTCATATAGACAGACAGGGAGAGGTTTCTGTGCCTGTGAATGTAAAACAGTGCAAAATAGTGCAAAGAAAAWGAAGCAGACAGCATGTGGGAAGGGGGAGGGCCAAGCTGCAAGCAACACTGCTCAGTGTGTTGCATTGGTGGATGCAACAGACCCCATCACAGGCACATGGAGGATTGCAGCTGATACTCTGCCCAAGATGCAAAAGCAAACAGGGAGAGGATTCCAGCCCTGGGGAGAGAAAATAAGCAGCTTTGCTATAAACAGTTTTCACTCCAGCTCAGTGCATCACTCACAACACATGACATTAATCATAAACCTTGGAAACACATCTAGGTTAAAGTTTCCAGCTGTTCAGTCAATAGAGACTTTTGAAGAGGAAAGCAGCAGCATCCYTCAGCACAAAAGTCCTGCTGCCACCACGTGGGGTTGGCACATCCTCTCCCACTCCCCCTCTGCAAGGACAGGGAGGGGCAAGGATAGCATGAAGTTTAGCCAGATTTTTATACAGTAGATGTCAAGGCCTAGGCAGAGGTGGAAATAACTTGTATTTCAGCAATGACATCCCTTCTATTAGTGATTTTGAAGAGTACCACTGCAGAAAGATTTGGCATTGAGATACAATAATGCAATCAGGAAGCCTCATGGTCCCTGGGAGCCCATCCTCTTTTGTTTCTTTATAGCCCCAAAAGCACTRTGAGGAGTGAACTGGTTATTTTCTGGAAACCTCCAGAAAGTCAGMATTTCCTCTATGCCACAGTAGCTCCCTAGTGGCCATTCAGACTTGAGACCCCAGCTCCTGTTTTCCAGGTTAATGACTCTACAATATCCAGGCTATTTTTGTCTCCAACAATAATGCAGAAGTCAGCTTTTGCAGGTTTGGGAAGGGTTTTTATAAAAATTTCTGATAAATCTGCAAGCCACTTGCATCTCTTCAGTGACAACACAAGCTAAAGATGCCAGGAGAACAGTACTGAAGGGAAAGARTCATAACTCCTTGTAAAAGGTAAGACACCACTCCTCTGTGCTGCCCTCCAGCTTTTATGCACAAGAACACAGTGTTCTCTGCCAAATGAAAACTTCTGATGGCAAAGCTGACATTTGTAGTGATCCTAGCAACTCCTTGCAGCTCAGAAGTGCTTGCAGATCCCTTTGTGCTGCAATAAGGCTTGGATGCATTCCTCCCCATTAAACCAAAATAAACTGCCTGGGCTTGACAGGCACACCATGGTGTCCTTGTGGAAGGAATGATTAGCCATTCCCAGAAAAGCTCAGCAAAGAACCCAACTTTGCCCCTCTTTTGTAAGATGAGCTGGCACAGGTTGCTCCTGTTTTCACTGGCACTGGCTGTCAAGCCCTTKGCTGGTGTCAGTCCAGTCCTGACTGCTGAATCATCACATCCAGTAGARCCTTGGCTCAGACATGACAAATATTTGCTTTTGCATCTTCCTATCACAGGATTTTTTTTGAGCTACAGGAGGAATGAGCAGCCCAAAATAGTCCCAGCAAAGTCATCAAAGCACCTGTCCCTGAAAACTCCAGTATGTTAAGTAAGTCACTGGGTTAATYTTTACTTTCCTGAAGTTACAATCTTGCAAGAGCTCCAAGAAGAACCACCTTTAAAAAATCCAAGTGGCATCTGCAATTTCAGTCTGGAGGTCTGAATAACTCCAGATATCCATGGGGAACTCATCACATCAATGGATTTAGAGATCAGAAAGGATGCAATGAGGGTGGCACCAACTCCAGTGAGGAAGTCAGACCCCAGATCTGTGCACTAGTCAGTACTTTAGACAGGGAGACAGAAAATGTTCAAACAGCAAATAGTACTCTGTATCATGGCTCAATATTTTTCTGTATTTCTATATCCTTTAGTACTAAAATAGTCACCAACAAAGCTGAAGAAGCGTGTGGTGTTTTCTTAAAATAGTAGGCTGGAGGAGGGAAAGCTCTGAGCACAAAAGCAGGGAATGACAGATCTGAGTAAAATCAGAAAGACTCCATTGATACAAAGGGATGACAAGAGTAAATTTGGACTGGAAAAGATTATTGTACTCCTGGTAAAATATGAAGACACCAGACATTGCAAAGTTACAAATTTATTTGTTTTGAAATAAATACAAATACTTCATTAAGAAACTTTTCTTGATAGACTTTACACAATAGCTTTATTCTTTCTGGAAATTGTCTGTTCTTCCCACAAAATGTTATGGATATTCTACACAAGAGCTGAAGTTAGTCAATATAAAGTAACCTAGATGGTGTTCTTCTCAACAAGCAACCCCAAAGTATTAACATTTGCTATTTAACTGCTCAGCATTTGAGCTTTTTGTCTGTGTGAGGACTGCAATTCAGCAGGTATGCACTGGAGCTGTGGAAATCCTGTCCCACTAGCTATGGAAGGACAAACTTAAGAACACCCAACTGTGACATTCTGAGTGGCAGAAAGGTATCAAGCCACTGGCTTCAAAGAAAGCAACTCAAGGAGGCTATGCAAAGATGCAGAACCAGCAGATCATGACATTTACAAAGTCATTAGACACTGCATTCCAGACATGCAGTGTTGCTGCTCCACCACTTCATAGAATACACTTTTCAGCACCAGTGAAATCTCATCAGTTTCAAATCTAGTAATTAGTGGCAGTTGAATGTACAGTATCTAATTACATGCCCATCCCACAGTTATTCATCTCTCCTGACAAAGAACAGTTGGATCTGTCTTTGCTTACAGAATTCCAAATTTAGGACAATTGTGCTGGACACAAAAAAACTTGAGCTGCAAAGATAAGAAGCTTTCTGAAGGAAATATCAAGCTGTTTCTGCTTAGCTGGCATGTACAGCTATCCTACTTGTTACAATTACACCAACTTCTGCAGTTTGGTAAACCCTTTGGCCCAAGTTCCCAAACAGGAAATCCTACCTTGCTTACCAAATTTAAATCCTGTCCTCATTTGGCTAAGCAGGTTWTAGGGTCTAGGAGGGGGGAAGGAAAGGAAGACTGGAACTAAATCTCAAAAAAGTGAAATGAAAAACCTTAAAGATTTAGTTCATCTCAAAGTCACATTAAAATTGCCTATTTTAGTAGAATATTATTGTACATAGGAAAACAGGCTTGAATACTAATGAATTAGAAGGCCTATAAATGCACGATACGTTAACTTCTCTATCATTTGAAGTCAAGCTATATACAATGAATTCAACTCCAGCTTCAACATGAGGCCATAACACATTTGTTTCATTTCCTTTTCTTAGTCATCCTTAACAGTTATTTTTTTCTCCCCCACTTTGAAACTCATCTCAAATTGTGACAGTTTATTTCAAGAGAAGAAGAGATAAAGGGGCCTGTAACAGCTTTGATTTTAAAGGAGGGTATTGAGCAATTCTGGTTTGACTCTGAAGTGTTTACAACCACATCAGCTTTTGGCAAGTATCCTTTAGAATTTGGCATCCACTGAAGGAGGGCACAATAGCAGCAGCTGTCTGAGACACAAGAATAATGATAGAGCAAATGAGATGCTTCTTTTCTTTGGTCCCTCTCAGACCCTGGTGAACAGAGTTCATCCTACAGAATAGCTAGAGATTAATACCAGTTATGTTTTTGTGATACACAGGGGGCATCCATTACTTTTTCACACTGTGACCAGTTTTGAACCTCCCAGAGCCATCTAACAGGACACTTCCATGGACTTGGGGCTCGATTGTTCCGCGTTGCTCGCAGAGTTGGGCGTCAGCTCGATCCGCGTGTCCGTGTGGGAGCGGTTCCTGGAGCCGTCCCCGGTGTGGGAGCGGCTCCTCGTTCCCTCCCCAGTGTGGGAGCGGCTCCTGGTGCCTTCCCCGGTGTGGGAGCGGCTCCTCTGTCCTTCCAAGGAGGTGACGCTGGAGCCAGAAGCCGTGCGGGACCGCATCAGCCTGGTCATGCTGGCAGAGGGCACTGCAAGAAGAGCCTTTCATTAATGCCTTTCAATAATGCCTCACTGCATGGACGTGGAAGGAAGCCCTTGCCTGTCACAGACATATTTTCTGAGAAATCYTTTCTTGAGGATCTTTTCTCCTAAGAAGTTGAGAGGCCTCAGAAATGAAATGTAAACAATGATTATCTGCTGCTGTGGAATGCAACAGGTGCATCTTTGATTGGTCTCATGTGGTTGTTTTTAMTTAATGGCCAATCACAGTCCATCTGTCTCCAGCTCTCTGGTCAGTCACAAGATTTTATTACCATTCCTTTTCCTCCCTTTCWAGCCTTCTGATGAAATTCTTTCTTCTATTCTTTTAGTATAGTCTTAATAAATAATTTTCTTTTAATACAATATATATCATAAATTAATAAATTAGCCTTCTGAAACGTGGAGTCAAGATTCTCATCTCTTCCCTCGTCCTGGGACCTCTGCAAACACCATCACACTTGCCTTCCCCTCGGCCTTAACYATCCTTGGAAGAGCCTTCATGGTGGAATAGACACTTTTCAGGGTACCTTCACATGCAGAAGTACCTCCCCTGCTCCAGGCATGTGGTTAAGGAGACCAAATTACGGTAGTGGAATTAGTGGTCAGGGCTGAGGGATTAAAGAAACTTTAGGGCACATTGCTGTGGCTGCAAGAATCCAGAGGGAAACTGAAGAGACTCATCAGCCCTCCCATTACTTTCCAATATTCAGCCTCTGCTGGCAGCCAAGGCTCACAGTGCATCCTCACAGCAGCTGTCTGAAGCAAATACGTGAAAAACAAACAGCTACAACTCAAAGAAGTTTAAATGAGGTTTTAAACCGCATTTGAAACCAATGAGGTTTTAAATGCTGTGTGCAGTAGATGAACCTCATCCTTTGATGCCACGAGGGGACACCATTACAAATAGTCTACCTTAAAAACATTGAGATGAAGTAAAAGAGGTATTTGTGGGTATAAGCTGTTTACAAAGCTCTCTACTATTTAATAACATCACTTGGTCTGAAAACCTTTTGCCCAGATACAGCATGTGTTTTTTCCCCTTGCAAATGCATTTCCAAAGGGGAAAAAGTGACACATCAGGGATCAGAGATACTCTGGGTGCTTAAATGCCCAATTAACTTCAGCAGCAAGATCAACCATTCAATAAAACCAATACTTACTGTATCCCATTCCCTGAACAAAGTATTTGAAAGCTTCAGCAAGCTTGGCAGGCTGCAAAAGAGAGGCAGAGTTATCGTCGGCAGTGCTCAGTAGGTTACGTTACAATGTTACAGATTCCACAGATGCCCTGTCTTAACATATTAAATATTCTCTGGGTTCTACTGACTGTAGAAMAAATTAAAACTTCATTTATAAGAAAATTCCATCATTCCCCTCCCTAGTCAACTCCCATTATTTTACAAAATGGATACATACATTTGAGATCCAGGGAACACAAATGGTCTAAACTTGGCTCAAAACTTGGCTTGAGCAGTTACTGAGGCAGGTGGACCAAAGTAAAACAACTGTCCTCACAAAATGTACAGGGCAGTTCATACARGACTGGTAATTGAGTAATTCCTAATCAGCAGAGAACAAATTCAGCTATTCAGGGCTGATAGTTATGTGTATATGGCTAGAAAGCTCACCAGGCWTACACCAGCACAACTGCCTACAACCAACATTCTTGCAATGAGGCACTCCCTGTTCTTCTCCTCTGCTAACAGTGGCCAAATATGCTTTAYAGTCCCAGTTATTTCACATGGAAATATTTTTTGCATAATTCTCTGAAACACTGCAAAGAATGGACTCTCTATAACAGAAGCATTGCATGTACTACCATGCGGCTTTAAAAAAACCTTTTCCCAATTCCCACTCTTGGAGCATACACTGCCTGTATAGGAATTCAGCTGCAGGCAATTACAAATTTAGCTTTTCCTGAAGTTCACAAACACCACTTTATATTTCTTAGAAATCTGTTTAAATGTTAGATCACATTCCAAGCTGATTTACAAATCAGCTCTTTTAGTGAAGCAACACAAGGGCATAGGTAAATTTTAACTTTGCCAGCCTGGCTTTGTTAGCAGCTTGGAACTTATGCCTAAATGTGTTCTAGAAACTCCAGTCAAGCTGAGCCAGTGTATGCARTACCCTAGCATTGTTATTTCCTGTCTCCCACTTTCCTGATGTATACTATAAATAGTCCAAGTAAGAATGTTGTTAAAATGTCAGTGCCTCAAGCCTTAATCCACATTATCTTAGTAAATAGACATAAAATAATACCTCTGCATTCCCACCTCAGTTCTTTGCTTGGTTAAGACTATCAGTGAAAATAATATCCCCTCCCAATCTTAATTTTGTGCTTCGTTGCTCTTTAAAGAAAAAAGAAAGCTCAGATGACCAACTGACATCATTATTCATGAAATCATAACCATCCTTTTGGCTGACATTTGGGAACAGCAAGTACCCTACAGGAAAACACCCATTTGTTGCAGAACATGATTAGTAGGATTTCCGACAGCAAATCCTACCTGGGAAACTTGGGGGAGCCCACCACAGTCAGCCATCTGGAATGGGATGAGAACAGCCAGTTAGAGTAATGCCAGAGGAACTCACTTGCGCTCAGGTTATATTGAAATGAYTTTTTTTAGCTATCTGGCAGAAAAACACTTCCTTTTGTTGTGTGAGTAACATACACGTGGATGAATGCATCAAAGCAAGCTGTTAAATGTTTATAGAGCTGTGACTGCACCCCAGTGAAAACCACAAAGGCTCCTGATGCTCAGGGAAAGCATCAGCTGGAGCTGCATATGCTTTTTGCTGGGCAGCAGTTACCAGTTTCTTAGAAACCAGCCTATTAGTCCTGCTTGCAAGTTCAGCTCTGAATTCCAATAACATGACTCTGTATTGACCTGGATGACAAACAGGGTAGAGAAAACAAACACCTAAAGCTCAGAAGTGAGAGAAAAAAGGGGAAAAATTATTTGCTGAGATTGCTGATGGCAAGCATTAGCCTGACTTGCCAAGGGAAGCAGGGAAAGCCAAATGAGAAAAGCTATCTTGAGTGCATGAAATATTTTTGGAGCATTTCATTTTTCCTGCCACTCCACCCCTCAAAGTCAACCCAACAAAAACAGTTGTGTTCCAAGGAACGCTACAAGCTGAAAACAGTAGAGTTGTAAATTACAGGAAACCCCAAATCCTACCCAGGATTAGCTAGCAGAAAAACAGGCCTGAAGCAGGATCTGGCATCAGCCATATCCCTGGASTGAGCAAAGGCTGGCTGATACAAAGACTGAGAGAGCGTCAAACTTTCTTAATGTGTCYGCCACACCCACATTATAAGGCAGCAGCATAACTCTTCAATGTTAGGAGGAAAAAAAATATTTTTTTATTAATTATAATTTTCATTGACTAGTCCACTAAAGAGAGATGCGGTAGAAGCTCTTGGCAAAGCATGACCAYGTTTCACTGTTTGCATGCTATTATTTCATCATTACTTCATTACAAGCTGAAGATTGCACTCATTCTCTGAATGCGAAATATCAGCCAAAACCTTTGCACGATGTTCTGTTGTTTTTAAGTGCATTTTATCAATTTTTCTGGAATTAGCAGTAAGATGTCCTAGACTGTACCCTCATAAAAGGAAGGTTGACCAAACTGTGGCTGATAGATTAGCTGTTGATTCACCTGACACTACTGCTGAGAGGCAAGCACAGGAACAGAATGAACTGGTTTCTACTCCTTCTCTGCTCACAGCTTCTCAAACCTTTCAAAATAATTCAAGATCAGCTTTGCCAGCTCTAGTCAAATTCATTATGGGTATGTGAAATACTGAACATTTCAACTCTCATGTCTACTATTTTACAATGGAGGAGCTGAGAAATTCCCTGCTGTAATTCTGACACGAAGCCCCTAGTCTTGTTTATCCCACTAAAATACTCTCACCCTGAAGGAGCTGTGTTTTTAAATCAGAACTGGATTCTCACTGTATTATCAGTATTGCAACACATCAGTCTAGTTCTGCTTATTTAGCTAATCCAACTGGTTTTATGTGAGAGGAATGTTTATTTTGAAAAGCATAGTTTTTGTTATTACCTTCAGAAGTGTGGTCCTTGTTGGGTCCAGCTTTGAGTTGCATTCAACCTRTAGAAAATAATAGCAGCATAAGGCATTGCACACAAGATTTTAAGTGTGAACTCTTATATGAAAACAGATCCAACACCTTGTTTTCTGGCTTAATTCAGACTGAGTGTCTTATGATTCTGTGAGAAGACTCCATGTATACAAATACACATCTTAAAACCCAAGTAAGTCAGCTCACATTTTTAACTGCATTTTCTCCATGTTACAAACCCATACTTGGGAACTAGAGACTTTTTTTTCCCATCTGTTTCTGGGACTTCAATGGCAACAAGTGTTGTTTATCTTGTGATTTGGGGTCATCTGGTAGCGTCCCAAGTGGTGAGTAGCCATGTGGCCACGGGCCAGCAGACTGGGCATGCCCGTTAAGGCACAACATTTGAAGTCATCCAGTCATCTGGGGAGAGTTATAATGGTCAAAAAGCAGCTCTTCACTTGCAGAGTGACCCAGGGCACAGCTCCAGCACCACACAGCAAGTTAAAATACCAGCAGCAGATTCCTCTCCAAAGGAAAATATTTGCGGTTCACTGGAACTGCTGTGGTGATTGTTCCTAACGTGGTAGCTATTAAATAATAGTGCACAGGCAGAAGGGACAAACAGCATGGAATTAATGGCAGCTCTCCTGCAGTCTGGAAGAGGAGARCCACTGGGCTGGACTGACAGCCAGCAGGGCTGCAGTGTGGCAGGGGCTCTGCTGGCCTCTTGGAGCCCCTTGGCTCACCCACCCACCCTCAGCAGGGTGGCAAAGAAGGCTCGAGGTACCCACCACAGCATCCACTGCTGGGGAGCTGTCACCAACCACCAGGAGGACAGGACACCTGCAAAGAAGCACACAGGAGCGGTGTTATCTTCCACCCAGCCCAGACTCACCCTGAGCTGCATTTTGTGTCTCTGGAAGGGTGAGACAGCGAAGAGTGTGGAAACTATTTGGTTTGTATTCCAGACACCTTAAAGATATATCACATCCTGCATTAGCTGCAGAYCTAGTGACATGTTCTGATTCCTTGCCTGAGAACCTGTTCCCTTCCCTGGCTGGCAGCAAACCAGCCCTTGCCAGGGCTCTTATTCCTTCCATGCTTTATAAGTAACAATGTGAGTATCMGCATCAAAGTCTCATGCCTACCACACCCCCCCCCCAGACGCCTGAGCTCCAACTTTTGGTTCTGTTCATCCAGTTCCAAACAGATTGTCAGAGGAACAGAGTCTCCTGTGTTTAACCATCAGGAGCTGAGCTAGGAAGGACTTCACAACTGATGTTGCGCAAGTTGGAGCATAAGCAAAGCCCGGATGATCTATCAGTCAGTCATTCTCACTTCCTGCTCTGTCTTCCTGCAAGTTTTTCTTGTTTAGTTGGTTTTCTAAATGGTTTTAGGCTGGGCTTTATTAATTCTTGGTTGTATAAGCACAGCTCAAGTGCCTTCAGAGCTATAATTTCCATTAACTGTAACACATTTCACATGAACCTAAACACACTAACTTTTAAAGTACTTTGTAAGCTCAAATTTTTACATGTACAGTGACAGGAACTACTTAACTTTCAATTTCAATATGTTTGCCAGGTCTGAAGAGAGGAGTTCTTCCTAATGGCAGTCCCTGACCTGCAGTAAGCTCTCAAATAAAATACTTACTGAAGGGTGACAACATTCACTCCAGGAACAGGGCGCTCAATCTCTAGGTCTCGCCGACTAAAAAAAAAATAAAAATAGAGAAGACAAAGGCTTTTGAAACATTGGAATTTTATGGATACTTCTCTATTCTTCTAGTTTAGGGAAAGCACAGACACTCACATGTTAATTTAATCTGACTTAATGTTATTTAATCACAACTTAATATGTTGTGGCCTCCATAACTGATGTAGAACCACACTTAGACTGCAGGATCGATGTTGCACTTCAGTCCCAGTGCACAACCTGTCACCCCATAAATGCACGAGGTCCTTCTCCAATAAGCAAACCACGTGAGATCCCTAAAGGCACTATTAAGCAGAACTTCATACTGGGGGAACACATGTAATCCCACCACGCAAGAAATACTGTCTCTAAAGAGCTGGACAGCCTGTTAAAAGTTTCCAGTTAGAAATCAGGTAAATGTATTTACCTGTTGTAAGAGTTGACAAAGAGATGAAGGTTCGTTTGATTCATATCATTAATGATATGCTGACGGTAAGTATGGATCAGGTCATGGTTGCTGTGAATCTCTTCCTAAAGTGGAGACAGAATTGTTCAGAACAGGGGCTATTTTCTGAAAGGATCTGAAGACATGGCACAGCAGTTGTTGTGTATCAGACTCATAGACTTGAGATGCACAACAGGAGTGCACCTTGARGGAAGGGACAGCTTTCAGCACCCAGTGAAGTCGCCCAGAATTAATACTGGCTTCTGATTGCAGTACCACAATTTTCACTTGAAAACTCAAATATGTYGTAATGTTTAAATCTCACAATTGCAAAACATGTTGTAGTGCAGATGGTTACAGTCAGACAAGTGTGAGGTTTTAAAACAAACAGAAGAAGATTCAGGGTAAGAAGCCTAATAAATGTTTCCAGAGTAAAGCAGATTTTGAAAGCTTACAAACATGTAATGTGGAACTCAATTTCACAATAGTAAATAACTAAGCTTTGAGGACTTCAATCAGTAACATTTTCAAACAGTTGGGTTCTAAAGTCTTTATAGATTAGTTCCTTGTTCTGCTGGAATGGAGTTTTCCATTGCATTTACTAACAATTTCAAGCACAGCAAAGTAGCCTCAAAAACAGTCCAGCACTTTACATTAGGCTTGCACTGGAGAGCACTGTTAATACGAATAACCAGCTGTCACAGAGCTACMAGTATATTATATAAAAATCTCTGGGGTTTTTCAGCTCAGAACATGAGCATATACAACTCTTATGCCCATGTTTAAATGTTGGCTGCTTAGGCAGGGAGCTGCCCCTATTAGAGTTGTCACAACTGAGATGCACTAGAGCACTCAGGACACAGAAAACCCCATGGCAGAATACTGCCCAAAATGCTGGGGACACAAGTATGAATCCTGTCTCAGTTTAACTTCATCCTTTGTTGTTTGACTGAAAGCTCCTGCACTCCTCCCAGCCCCAGGAGGTAAACACAGATGACTGAATACATCAGAGGAATCTTTTGAGCATTACCTTTCCAAATAGATGTGAAATGACCATGTCTGGCAAAGCATTCGTCCAACCTGAAATCTGAACAGCAAGATCACCTAAGTATCTGCTATTAACAYAGCTCCTGAACAAATGACACCTTCCAATTGCCCATAAACAGACCAATGGGTGTTTCTCTGCTCTCTCTGCATGTACAATATCCTAAAGTTATATTTTCCCCCCTCAATCCAACTAGAACACCATTAGGGGTTGGAGTCAYTCTCATCAGATGTCTTCACTAGTGCAGCTGTACAGGGAACACACTGCTAGGGGCAGAGGTGAATAGGGAATCACTCCCTGCAGGAACACCAAGCAAACCAGCCTGGTGGGTGTCACTGAACCCCACTGCCCACTCTCCTCCTTGACAATGCAATGGAACTGGGACCAGAAGCTCACAAYCCACAGTAAATGCTCCTGCTTTGGAAGGACACAAGCACATAAAGCACCTGCTGTGCTCTTGAGGTGAGCAGCACTCTCCTTGAGAGGTAGAAGGCAGAAGCACAGATATAGAAGAATTTAATGCACTGAGGTGGTGGGTGAGAATCAAAATGGGTCAGGAGTTTCATTTCAGCATAGAAAAGTTACTACATTCCATTTAAATAAGTTTGTCTTTCACTTATTTKGATAGGTTTGATATGGGAATATATTTAGTAACTAAGCCTTGAAAGAATGTTGCATCCYGGCTCTGTAAGTTTCTCCTAGGAGTTCCTTTTACTTCAGCATCCTCTTGTTGTACAAACCATCTGTAGCCAATACTCTTTTCTGAGTCCTTTTGGCATCTAAGACTCACAGATAATTGAAACATGGAGGATGCTGTTCTGGACATTTTTTCTGTGCTCTGCTTCATATTTTGGGCTGTGTTAGTAAACAAAGCCATGGACAAGAAAGCACTGAATGCTACCCTACACTTGACATTTTCTTGAAAGTTGTTTCCAAAACTACAACGTCCAGGTAAACTGTTCTCCCCAGAAGTTATGAGCTGTTAGGAATTGTCCCAGTAGCTCTATTGTACCAGATTTATCTGTTTTCTCAAAGGATTTATTTTTATCACTAGCCCTGTATGAAGTTGTTTTGCAAATAGAAGAAKAAACCCAAAAGGAATTAGCCCAGGATGTTCAGCATCTGCAGCCATGCCTGACATACAAGATGGCCAAACTCCCCATGTCCCACAGGCTTGCAGTAAGATTTATTTTTCTAACTTAAAGRTGTTTACCTTAGTTGCTGCCCAGTCCATCCAACCTTCAGCACAAGGGTTTACATTAATGAGAACTAATCCCTCCACCATCTCTGCATGGTTTAACTGCAAAAGAGAAGATCTAAGATTTGTCAGATATYCTTTGCAGCTCAACAGTCAGCAAAAAATTTAAATTAGCAAATTATGTCATGGGGAGGAAAGTGGTAGGTCTAGTTTTATCTTGCAGAAAAGAAGCATATGTATGGAAAAAAAAAATCATTAAAGCAATTCAACTGAGCAGCTGGAGAACATTAGGATTTAACTTCTTCTCCACCCTCAGTTTAAATAGAGAACTCCCATTATAAAAACCTTCTGCAATTTAACTGGGTAGAGCTCAGGCCTTAAAATGGAAAATCTAGGTCTYCTGGATTAGCTATCCTGCAGATTGTGGTATTTCACTTAAAAGCTTGGCTTGCATGCTTAACTGGGCACAGCAGAACAGGAATTCTTCATGGGGAGAATTCACGCTATGGGGACAACAATGTGTAAGGGAAATCAGGCTTGAGGCTTTAGGGAAGTGCCACAAAACTTACAGCAAATCTGGTTAAAATGTAGGCACCAGCTCCAGTTCCCATTCCTATGATGGTCTTCAGCCTGCACAGCAATAAAACAGAAGAGACAAATGAGGAAGGGTGCTGAAAATAAAGTTACACCAGTAGCCTTCCTCTTTCACATGCCAGTGTGTGCCTGCAGAAGGGAGGGCTCAGCTTGGGCAGGCTGTGGGACCTCAGCAATGTCAGTGGCCCCAGTGATATTTGCAGGACCCTGGTCCTCCTGCATTGCAGGGCAGCAGCTATCCTCACTTATCTTTAAGCAAATATACTGAGCAACCACAGCATTGTTCTGATCCTGGGAGGAAATGGTTATAAGATATAGATAGACCTGAAATCTGCAGCCTAAATAGAAAGCTCCCCCTCCCCAGGCTCCCCCATCACAGCTGTCCAGCTGGGGCACTGGTTCCTCTCTAACAGGAGGCTGGCAGGGAAACATCTCCTGCTATCCAGTCACTGGGGTGATGAAGTTTAAACTTCATAACCAAACAGGGCAGAGACAAACCAAATATTTGCATTAACTGAAATCAGATTTAAAGCATCACCTTCAAGGTCGTAGAAAATACATGGGAGGGAAGGCTACACAAAACCACTGAGAAAAACAGGTTATTCAATGCTTTTAGGAAAATAMTTGAGGATAGTTTTAATTCTCATTAGCAATATTAAATCAAGACTTTGTAAATACACTCCAGTTTAATTGATTTCCAACCAATGTTGTTGGTCACTTTTTTAAGCAGTGCAACAGAACTGACGACCCTGTGCCTGACATGTGCATGACGACTGACTGTGCAGTTCAAAAAACACACATCCCCTAAGGAGGTAGTGAGGTAACCTGGTCCACAGAGCTGGTTAAGAGCTGCTTATAACTGTGCAATGTCTAAACTGGGGAGATGGTCCAGCCTGTGTTTGCCAAAGCTGCCTAACCCTGAATGCCAAGTTTTCTTTGCTTGTTCTAAAAACTCCTTGGAGGTGTCCACCTGCCCTCTCCAYTGTGTACCAGGAGCATGAGCTCCACAGAAAATGAACTTCTCAGCTAAAGTTCTCTAAATCTGAGCTTTATGGGAGGACAAATCCCCAAAYGTGGTGCAGGTAGACAACCCAGGAACAATGCCATTAGGTCTCTCAACACTGGTGACCTGGCATCTGCACTTGGCAGTACAAGATGTACAGGGAGGTCAGACTGACCCCCTAGAACACTCAAGCCACAGAAGCAAAACAGTAAATGTCTTCAGATGGGACAGKGTTTTGCTTTTATTTTTTTCCTCCTTAACCACACAGGAAAACGTGGGTTGTTACAGTGGGAAGAACAGATTGTCTGTGCCCTGCCCCTGTGAGGGCTACGCACAGAGAATATAGAAGGAAGCCCCTAAATTAGGCTCATGGGATTTCTCCTAAGTTTCTTCCTGTTTAAAAATAACCAGACACTTCAAAAAGGGCCAAAAAAGAAGCTCTTTCAGAAACCAAGGGAAAAGCAATCCATCTATAAGAGAGGACTCCAAAAGAACCACAAGTGTATTTCTAGCAAACAAAATGCCAGACAGCCAAGTTAAACAAATGCCTGCTCTTTCAGTGAGCCACATAGAGAGAATGAGRAAAAAAGGTAAACAATTCTGCACTCACCCAAACTGTTTCAGGATTCCAGGAATCATTTCAGCCAGCTGATCCATGGAGGGATACACATACCTAAAACAAGCATGTTTTTGAGCAGTTACACCACCACATCCAGCAGTGCACACTGGCTTGTTTAGAGGCACAGTGATCACTGTAGAGCTTGTACCAAATATGGTCATCGTGAGATCACTGAATGAATGAGCTGAATTTAAATCAGGAGCAAGCACAAGTAATTTTTCAGAAATATGAGCATAATCTATATATGTATTCTATATGTTACAAGACAATAGATGTCTAAGAACAAAACAAACTACAATGAATTTTTCCCAAGGAAAGTTCACACTAAGAACTTATGAGAAAGTTTGAACAAGAGAGATGAGTTTCCAACCACATTCACTATGTTTGTACTTCTAGTCCACCACAAAATTTTCCCAGTATTGCATAATCAGAGACCACAGAAATGACTTCTAGATATTTGGCAAAAAACTTACACGCATTTTTTAGGGACATAACATTACCATAGGATAAATGAGAACAGCTGTCCACTAATATTGATGAAGAAAATGAAGGCATAAGAAAGGCTATGAAGCTGATGAAGAAGGCTCAATAAAAACAGTTGCTTGTTAATGCTCCTGGTCTTCTTAAATCAGAAATAAAACTTTGAGASAAGGAGATTCTGAGCAAAATCTCAACTGAGTAGCATGTGGAAAAAAAAAAATCTATCCACAGTAGAGCTAGAAAACATCTGCCTAGGATGTATTTAAATCTTTTTTATACCTAATTATTCTCCAGTTTAGACTCTAAAATATAACTAAACAAAAACCACCAAGGACTGCAAAACATTTTATTTTTTAGATTTTCTTTTTTGGAAATTAAGCCTTAACATGACAAAAGCTGGTGCATCACTTCAACAGCTTTGGTCTGGGAGACTTTATTGCAGCCTTTCAGTACTTAAAGRAGACTTACAAGAAAGAGGAGGACAAACTTTTCAGCAGAGCCAGTTGTGATAGGAAAAGAGGTAATGGTTTTAAACTAAAAGGGTAGATTTAAATTAGATCTAATGTAGCCCCACATTTCTCTTCACAGAGAAAAGGCACAATTCTTAAGAGTATTTCTGGGTTTCACATTCTCTGAACCTCAGGGAAAGGAAACACAATTCTTATCATTTGCTGTGCCCGTGCCTGTGCAAAAGTAGAATGCAATTTGGAGATTGTTTACCCAAAGTGATGGTGTTTTGTTTCCTTGGCCTAGCAGGGCCAAGAGTGTGTGTGTGTGTGTCAGGACTGTTGGGTGACAGTCACAGGATTTAGTGCAGTGTGAGAGTTGTGTGCAGGGTTGAGTGCTTGGCAGGTTCAGTTTTAGATGTATAGAATAATATATTATAATAAAGTAATTAATTAGCCTTTTGATATCCATGGAGTCCTCCTCATCATTCCTCACAGCACAGCTCTAATCTAAGGAAGAAGTTTTTTTACAACAAGGCTGGTAAACCCTGAAGCAGGTTRCCCAGAGAGSTGGTGGGTGCCCCATCTCTGCAAACATTCCTGGTCAGGTTGGACAAGGCTCTGAGCAATCAGWTCAAGTTGTCCCTGCTCACTGCAGAGGGGTTGGACTAGGTAACCTGCAAGTTTCCCTTCTAAACCAAACCATGATTCTATGACTTGATTTGGGAATTCTGGTCTCCCAGTTGAAGGGCAGGTAGAGATAATACAGCTTTGTACATGATCACCATGACTATATCAAGTCTTTGCCAGCCCCAGACCATGGTGGTTGCCCTCTGCAGCTGCCAACTCAGAAGTGTTAACACTCGCTCAGGACACGAGGGCTAAGGCACTTAAAAGCTCATGATTTAAACAAATGCAAAGACAGGGTGACTGAAATAGCTTTGGAGGCTGCTCTGACAGACAACTGGGCCACTGCAGCTAGCAGCAGCATCAGACCAGCTTAAATATTAAGCAGGGAAATAGACTGGCTCATGCAGTAAGGGTACTTATAAGCTCCTTAATACGTGGTTCTTACAGAACAACTGCTCCTTGCCCTGTACCCTCCCCCTGGCATGTTGGCTGCTCCCTTCCTGAGCCAAGCTGCTTCTTGTCCAGGGGGCACCTCAAGGTAAACCTGTCCCAYTTGCCCTAAACAGGTAAAGCATTTTGGCAATTGCAGTGCTCATGGCCCAGGTTTTCAGGAGTTACAGCATCATACATGGCACAGTCAGGAGTACTAAAAACCTCTCTAAAACCTTCTGTGGGGGTCATCATCACCCTGTTACTGCCCAACAACCTGCATTTTCCAGGTGGGTTATCAACTCAACATCTACCATGCTGCCACTTCATAAAGACCACAGATTTATGAGGGAGGTGATGTCGAGGTTRATGCCTGTCTTGTTTAGTTTTCATTCAGTATTTATATTCAGGGTGTCATTACAAACAAGCTAACTCAATATTTAAMTTGACAAGGTGTGGGTATCTGTCAAGCAACTGCTTTACCAGCAGCCTAGTTAGCAGAGCTGAAACCCAGAATTGCAGCCACAAAGTCTGCTGTGAATTGGCACAACAAAACAGAGCTCCCAAAACTCCAGTACTTTAGAAACASTGTCAGGATTTAAGTTCAAAAGCCAACTACTGTGCTTAGTGCAAGTAAATTTTAATGAAACTGCAGCTCAAGACTYTTTTTTCCAAAAAGAGGGTAACTATGAAAGCATGGGCTGTTTCCCTGACAACTCACCCAGCCTGGAAGGATGGTGCTCCATCTTGCTGACCAGGTGCATCCACATGGCAGACTGCAAAGTGCTGGGTGATTTCCTGCATGTCCTCGAAGTTGAAGAGAGGATTGAAACAAGTTTTATCTTGGGAAGGAAAAGAAAATATGAAATAATTATGCTGAAGGAAATACTAAGTTTGCAGCTACAAAAGTAATTTATTAATCAGGTTAATGAAAAGTTCAATCAATCAGGTCAGCTAAGGTTTTCCATCTTATTTTTGTACCTACTARAACTATTTGCTTGGTATACTTAATTCCTCAAAAAATTATTCTTYATAAAAAGTTAAAATACTAACAAAATTTAGTCGAGGGTATTTACCCCAGGTTTTGTCTTAGACTAAATGATCCATTTCCTTGTCCATTTTCTTTTTTTTTTCTTTAATTGTGTCAAGACAAATGGAAGGAAAAAAATATTCAAGGCTAAGATTGTAACTTGTGCTTTTGCCCAAATATTACAAGTTAAACATTATGTGATCAACTGCTGCAGCTCAAGACAAAAGCATCTTTTTGGGACACTCAGTGCTGTAGTCTCTGAGGCTTGAGGTGATCTGATTTCTGATTTTTAAGCAATATTAATACAGAAGAAGATTAGCACATTTTCTTTCTGGTGTGGAAAGTACCATCTTTGAGATGCCTAGAAAATGGTTCAATACTCTGTGTGTTTCTGAATGTCCTCACAAAACACACATGCAAAATCTTGGTAGAATATAAAATACTTTTAGCTCAAATCARCTTTAGAAGAATATGCAAATAAAGAACAACTTTGGAAAGAAAAAGGTGTAATTTAAAGTTAAATTACAGATTTTCTCTGTRCTGATTCCCTGAAAATCAAAATTAAAGACACTTCCAGGAAGCACAAYGGCAATGTGTTTCCTGGAAGTGAATGAAGCTTTTTTTTTGTCTTAATAGTAATATTCAYCCCCTTGTAATAGCCAGCCCATAAAGATCAGCAGGTGTTTCTAAATATTGATAACTGATTAAGAAACCATGAACTGTGTGCAACAAATAGGACTGACAAAAGAACAAACTAGGGCAGGTCTGGCTATTAACTCATCATATGRCAGATAAGATAAAAGGCACTTGAAGTTTTTTTCCTAATGCTGACTAAGGACACAAAGCCAGCACTCATTTCATACTGACTTGAGACATAATTCACAAAAACCCAAGCAGCACAAGGCTGCTGATCAGACAGGACCCAAAGCCCCAGCAGAGTTCTTTTTCCAGTCCTGCTGGCAATACACCATCAACCTCCCCTTGAGATTTTTTACAGCACTCATACACTGTCACTGTGAACTACCAGAGATCTTTTCAAGTATTCCAATTATTCACTGAGCAAGGATAAAAAAAAAAAAAATCTGAGAATTACACTTGCTATAAGAGTTAGGTACCATCTAGCAGCTTCCAAGGCACACAGACAAGCAAGGACCTGGGGAGGGTTTCCCAAGCCCTGCTGCTCTCTGGCAGAGCTGTCCCAGGAGCTGTGGAAGCAGAGCCCACTTACGGTTGAGGCCGATGTCGTGGTAGGTGAGGATGGCCGGGCGGTTCCCGCGGGGAGTGCCGCACATGGTGACCCGCACGGAGCCGTGCACAGTCTCCACATCCTGCTCCTGCCAGGGACAACAACAATCTGTCAGGGATTGTCCAAGTGCTCCTGCAGCAGAGCCTGATGGACCACRAGCACAGGTCCTGCCCCATGCCAGGATCTGCCCTGCAATCCCACCCTGACACCCCCTGTTCTGCTCCATGGTACATTTTACATTTGAAGTCACCTCCTCCAGTTAACAGACAATTACAGAAGCACTCAAACTGCTAGTTCTGACCAGATGCTGAGGGAACAGTTTAACAGTTTTGAACCACATTAAAAGGCAGAATAAGAAAACAAAGAAAGCAGTTTTCTTGTAGTGACACCTTGAATAACAAGAGCTTACAACTATGACTCTCAACATTTGCAAAAAAGTACAAGTCACCATGATAAAATATTTCTGATTTCTAGAAAAAGAACTCTAGCTGAGAAAATGAGCACTACTCCCCAAAGAAGGCAGCATTAAGCAGCTTGTACATGCTTATCTGCCATAAGGATTTATTACACTGTGAACCCTTGTGATTGCAGTAGTCTCCTCCAATAAAATCAGCAGCCACATGTGTTTGTTTTATAGCTTGTGATGTACAGACCTGAGCATAAACCCAACTGCCTAAAGTTTGCTAATAGAACAAAATAACCACAACATTATTCTGATGGTTACCAGAAAAAAACATTAAAAAGTAAACTGCTATTATTTGGCATAACAGGGGTTTATACTACTTACTGATCTTAAAGCCAAGGASACCTTCATTAAAAACCCAAAGTCCCCATGAGCACCATCTTTTGGATCTCTAAATCAGATGTGACTTATACAAAAGATGGAAGAGTTTTTTGTTTCTTTTCCACTTCAACTTCAGATGGGTATAAACAATTTGGTATTTTGCCAACATATATCAAAGGAATCACAAACCAACAATTATTTCTGACACTTATTTACAGTATAGTTGCACTCACATAACAATCAAGGAATTATATAGACAGTAGCCAGTCTTTGCATCTCCTCAGAATCCTTTATTTACAGCACAGGACACAGATATGATCCATGGCATTCAGTGCAGTGCACTGCCTGCTGCTGCAGGGCTKGCTTGACTTGTTCCATGCAGTAACACTCAGAGGCAAAGTCCAAGTTAAATTCAAATCTATCAAAATTGTACTGCAGATACACTCAGAGGTGTACAGCCTCTGCAAAAACCTTTTAAAAGAAGGTTTGATTAGGTTCCAATATCTGAAGTAATAATTCAATCTAAATCTCAGCTCCTTAATTTGATACAAGAAATGCACTGCACACTTTGTTGCAAATAAGGATTCTAGGCAACACCATTCTACATTTCATCTATTTTCCATTTAATTACACAATTACATCAGTTTTAAGTTACAACTGAGGCAGTGAATCAAGCTCTATCCCCCCTTGCACACAGGACAAGTTAAGCATCGCTGCTCTCTGAACYACACTCCAAAACTCTAATTTTCAGATTCTCTGTCTCCTCAGAGACTCATTCCTCTGCATACTCACTGCATTACTTATCAGGTAAGCTGTATCTTCCACATCTAGGACCATCCTTAGGCAAAACAGGGTGACAAATCCAGCGAGTCACACAGAGGAYGGGTGGCAGGTTTTGATTTTGCCCCAGCAGGGAACTGGGTTATATAGACAAGCTGCTCTCCTACATAGGCTTATGACTCCCATCATGCCCAGCTGGGGAAACCAAAACAGACTAAATCACGAGGATGTCACTCTTAAATAGGATTTGAGCCAGGTTTGACCAGGGGAAGAATGTACTCAGAGGTCAGACATCAAAGAACTAAGTCCTTGCCACACAATGTACAAAGTGCCAAATTTCTAACCTGGGATTTAGCACAGTCTTTCCTGTTGCTGYTTCCATCAGATTTTAAGAAGTTTAACTTCCTTTAATGTTTTGTTACCTGAAATACTGAAACACTCCAAACTTATGCTAAATTGAATCAGAATTGAGTTCATTCCTAAAAGCCAGGATTAAAGTTTCTAGTAAACACAAAACACTGAAAAATTAGTGTAAGTCATAATGATTCTGAACAAAAAAAAATAAGGCCTTTTAAATGTTTGAGATCTAGTATTTCCTGAGTAGATAAGCAACATTTAGTTTAAAGGATTCCTACATCACCACACTAATGTCACCAAGTTCAGCTTTTGGTGGAAAATGTGGTGGTGTACATTATACATTGGGTGGCTCATTAATATATACTATTAAAATATAATTATAGAAAGGCTTGGGCTGGAGGGGATATTAAATATCATCTAATTCCAACTCCCTGCTGTGGGCAGGGATGCCACCCACTAAATCAGATTGCTCAGGGCACCAATAACATTTATATCAATAATATATATTTGAGTACTGTCTTTATACAATAGTCCTAAAGAGATTTTCAGTGCCAGTATAGAGCAATTAATTATACATGAAATTTATAATGATAGTAATTAATATTTTCCAYATTCTATTTTCTTATGCTTAGCTAATTAAAAAAAATATTAATTTGACAACTTCAGCRCTGTAATGAGAGTAAGCATTATTGTGTAACACACCTCCTGCTGAGTGTGGAATATTGAAATTATTTTCTCCTCAGTTAGAGAATAAAAGGTATTTCATATAATCAGATTTTATTGCTAGAGCTTTCCAGCAATAACAGTAAAAATCCAGGACTTGTTTTCTTTGCAGGGAGTACTTTCAAGATTCAGGATCAACTCCTTCATGCATGAAAGAAAAAGTCTGTTCATGGTAGATAAAATGAAACCCTTGAACCTGCACATCCCACTGACCGCCACAGAGAACTCTTCCGGAACTGGAAACCTGGATCCAGTTCAAACTCAGTGTCAACTAAAAATAGCTCAGAGACAACAGGTGACCATGCTCCCAATAAGTGGAACAACACAGTCAGTTTAACAATTGGCTCAATTCCTCATTATTGTCCCAGTGAGACTCCCCTAATTCAATAGGGTTGCACTGTTTTCCTGTAGCACAAATTCTTAATGGGAAATGCACACAGGGTTCTAAAAAACAATCAATTCAAACCAGTTTGTTTGGTGACATCAACAACTTCACATCCCTATTGATCCTATTAAAGATCAAGAGATTTGTCTACGTGATGTAGGGATGGATGTTTTCAAAATGCAGAGCACTGAAAACAGATGGCAGCACATCCCAATCAACATCAACATTATAGTAAGAGGCTCTTCACCAACTGATTTGTATTAAAACACTATCTTGGAAAAAAATCCAAGGTACACTAATCCGATAGAAGGATAAAGACAAACACACCATCTGTTCGCATCTCGCACTTTAACAGAGGTGCAGTCTTATCTCAGTGCACTAAAYACACACATAAAAATACTTTCAATATGTGCAATTTAAGAGAGGCTGTCTCAGTTTGGAGGAGCTGGTAGATCCTAAAATAGATTTTATTTTTGCTTCAAGTGACATTTTAATTTTTTCATGAGGTTTGAAGGGGAAGACAATTTGTTATCACACAGGAGGGCTCATTTATTCGATCCCYTCTACCTGGGTAAGTAAGACAAGGATTGAGAAACATGTTTATGAACAAGTTGTTTTCTCAAGTACGGAATACACGACCAAAATAKCTCAGATATCTAAAAAGGAAAACTGCACATGCACATTGTGCATTTTGCTAAATACGTCATGTTTTATATTTTAAGTAAAATACTGCATTCCATCAAGATTATTTTAAAGCTTTCAAATACACTTAATCCCCAATTACAATCTCCTGCTTTTATTTTAATTCATGATATTATGACTGTTAAATACACCTCCCTTCTCTTGCCTTAGAACTGAGGGAAAAGCTTTGGAGCTTTTAAAGAAGATTTAAATAGCTTTTAAATTTCTGGGAGATAGTATATTTTAAATGCTTATTACTTAAGAACTTTATTATAGTAATACCTGCATAAGCTATTTTTTCACTTTTTTATTCAATTTCTTGGAGATTCAAATTATTTGAGATTTTAATGTGCCATTTCAATGTTGAATTTCAAACTCCCTTTGCCCTGAAGTTCTTTAGCATTTGCTCAATTGATTTTTTACTCTAAAATAGAATTTCAATTCATCTTAGGCTTGTTTTTTCCTAAAATCCTAATGCCCACATTTCAATTTTTTTTTATTAGTTAACATTTTTATTCTGAATTAGCAATATTAAGGAAAAGGTTCCCCAAAATCAGGCTAGGAGCCAGGTACATTAATAAGGATGATGACTTCAGATGTAAATGTAAGTGACCCTGCTAASGTGGAAGCCAAGAACAAAAACTTTGCAGCAGGAACTGACGCAGGTCATTGCGACAGCTCTGCCCAGGGATCCTTCCTAGTCCGATTAGCAGGGGTCACCCTGCTCTGCTCTCACTGGTGATGCAAACCACAGCCACCCCTTCCCTTTCCTTCAGGGTCCCAAAGGATGAGGAAACRCACACAGCACACTGCAATGCCCCAAACCTTGGAATCCCACCCCTCCTGCCGGCTGCTCCAGCTGGTTCACCTGCCCTGCAGCTCTTCCCTTCTCCATCAACAGGCAGGAGGAGGAGGAGGTAAAGCAGAAACAGMTCTTTCCTGCCTATGGATACAGATGGCCACGAGTGCAAGGGACAAACTCATCTCTGCAGCTGCCACACTGCTCCAAGTTCTGCTGAGTGACTGAGAAAGCAGAGTCCTGATGGACTGAAACAGAGCTGGGAGGATGAATATGCACAGTGAGGAGGAGCCAGGGCTCCACTGGCTCYAAAGCTACTGAGCTAGGGACTAAACACACACACACATCAAACTGGAAATGCAATTAAAATGTGCTTGGCATGAAGACAACAAAGCCACTCAGAGTACAGTGCCCTGCACCATTTATCATSAATTATCCTAAAACAGGTTTGGCCGGGAACATTCCCTGCTTGAGACACAGGAGACCTTTACTGCAATTTTCAGGTGGGTGCCACAGACATCATAACAGACAAATTGCYGACTGGAGGCAGCTCAGAGCTGTCAGCTCTTTCATCTCTTGTTTTGGCCATCCCCTGGTAACTTCACAAAGATTTTCCTCCAGAGAATAACCACACACATGTCTCACAACATGTGCTTTCAGAAGGGCAATATACCACTATACAGTGGCTTGCTCTAAAAATGGAAAGCTGTGTTTAACTCCAGTCTGTCTAGAACTGCATGTGAAGTAAGAATCTAATTTTTTCCAAATCTGAGTAACTAGGCAAAATTTTACTCTTGGAAGGAAAGCACATCACAGACAGTTCTTTTCACWAGTGGCAGGAGCAAAGTCATTAACTGAACACTGCTTAACTTGTTCCCAGAAGGATGGAGGAACTTGCAGTGGATATGGTGGACACCCACATCCATTCACAGGCATTAAATAAAAAGCTCCATCCTGCCAAGCACCAATAACTTCCTTCCCTGGCCAGGTCCATCCTCTTCCCAAGTAGTTCATAGGAGAGGTTGCTTCCTAAGAGCTTCAGCCTCAGTCCTKAGTGACCTGGGTCCTCTAGGGCCACACAGGAATTTCTCTAATGAACTAAGCAATCAAATCTCTTATAGCAGTTCCAAACCACTTTTTCCACAAATCAACCACAAAAGAACTTAAAGAAGCACAGGGAGGGTACTTGTGGCTTTAAGGACCAAAACCAAGTCTCCTTTGCAGTCACAATTCTTAACAAAATGCATTGAGACTTAGTCCACATTTTTCCTGAACTAGAACAACTAAAGATTAARCTCTTAACAAAGATAGATCATTAAAAAAACTAAGAGCTGGCAGAACAGAGCTAAATGACAAGAACTACTGCTCTGGATTAGTGATAGTTAATCCAAAACATGGAGGGGAAAAAAAAGMAAAAAGGCTTAGAGAATTTGATCTTGCAAGTTAAAACAATCTATATATACACATGGTTTACAAACCAAGCAATTTATTCCAAGAATAGAAAYGAAATATGGGTCACTTCTGGATTCTTAATCAAAAGACTGGAGTATTCCTGTTAGCAGACTTAATCTGGGATTCAATTTATTTAGACCAAGTGATCAATCTGGAACCAAACTGAAGGCTTCTCCCATGCTGTGCACAGCCCTGCCAGTGGATGGTGACAATCTTAACTTACATTTATCAAGACCTCAGGCAGTAGATTTCATTAGAAAAAAATTAGGGGCAAGATGCAGGATTAGTGTAAACTACAGCTTTGCTCAAGAAGTAGGAACCATTGAAAGATGAAAAAAAAGTTCAAGATAGTTGTCTCACTTGGTTTCCAAGGAAAAGTCWCAAATTTGGGCTGTATTTTTTAAGCAACTGGCACAACATTGAATAAAAATATATTGACAGGTGCTAATAAAGCACAACATGCAATAAAGAATAGAGAAGGGTTATTTCCTTCAAGGACCTGAACAGAGCATAACAATTGAATAGCCTTCCCTTGTTCTGCAGTCTGCTTCCATTTCTACACACCTTGATAAAAATGAGACAACCAGTGAGCCTCTGTTCCCAGTACACAGTCCTCATCCTCAGCAGGGGGAAAACACCACTCACACTGATCATCAGGGCAGGTTCACCCTCCCTGATCTCCGGTGGGAAAACACCACTCACACCATCCATCAGGGCAAGTACCCCTCCCTGATCTCCATCCCAGCTCATCCCAGCCTGGCTCCTGCAGCCATGCAATTCCTTGGTCTCAGCTAAGGATCAGCAAGGACAAACTTCTCAGTCAAAAGYCCAAATGGCAATAAAATAAGGGGAGCCAGGGGAATGACCAAGTCATCTGTCAAAAGTGTGACACTCAAGGAAAGTGAAGGGGCTCTCTGTGACCTCGTGCTGTGCTATGAACCTGTATGCTCTGTCTCTAAATAAAAATATAGAAATACCATCGCTCCTTTTACTGACAATACTGATTGTTTAGTACCTTCCACCAACCCACAGGCTTCAGGAATATTCTGGAAAATTTCAACAGCATAATGGGATGCATCCAGAGGAACATTTCCTCTGAGGAAACGCACGCACACTGCTAATGAAAGCAAATTAACTGGGGGAAGTGTGTGTCCATGTGGGAGGGGAATATATTGTTTTCGCCACCACTGCTGAAGATTCTCATTCTCCTAGCAAGAACAGAACTGCTTGCAAACCAGCCACCCCCTTTGACTGAAACTTTCTCAGCTCCAGCCTGAAAAGGCCCCCTGTGGTCCCCTTCACATGGCTACAGCACAGCCCCATTCAGACCCCTCTCCCACAGTAACAGCACTCCTGGCAAGCMGGAAGGCCCTTCTGGTCACATCTTGCTGTTTTCTCAAATGTCAATTCAATCTCCCCTCATGCAAAAAGAAAAAGGAAAAACAAAAAGRGAAAGAATAATAGTTTTACTTGCCTGAACATCGAAGTCTGGAAGGAGGCGAGTGATAGCCTGTGAAGAGATTTGAAAGCATTAATGGAAGAATGTTGGAGCTGTGGAAGTCTATGCTTGGATATGTGTTCAAGGCCCCCAGTTCTGCAGCTGAGAGCTCTCTCTGTCCATTCAATGAAAGCTCTTCTGACAAGCATCAAAATWCACCCAAGAGCTTTTAAACCCACTAATCTTCATGGAGAAATGAAAGCAGTAAAATACTAGATTACAGACCAGCCAAATGAAGGCCAAAAGTTGCTGCATCCTCAGTTAAATCTCTGAGCAATACACTCACAAGGAGCAGTAAAACTGAACTTTTCTGCATCACYTATTGTAGCCATGGGACAGCCAACMCCTCAGTCCTGCCTAGGGTGGGAAATCCCAGTTCAAGAATGCACTGAACGCTTGGAGCTCAGTTAAGCAGTCATTACTGGCACTTGGTTACGTGATGTGAAAGGTGGGAAGAGTTTTATTCCAGCCAAAATTAATCCTTGCAGTGTTTGGGAAGCTGGCTGGACACAGAGAGGTCCATTCCACCCTGTCACCTGCCATAGCTGCCACTGACCATCTCCTGCACCTGTCAAGGGTCTCTACCAGTAAGGAGTTAGGTGACAACCTCCCCACCTCCAACAGCCTACAAGGCTTATAGCTTCAAAGGAGGAAATGTCTTCTAGTTACCTCCTTTTTTTAAGGGAGAAGAAAGAAGTCAAACTCTTATTTCCACTGGACAGAAAGAAAAGAGAGGGAAGAGCAGCCAAGCAAACAGTTTATGCTGCAAAGTGCAAAAGGCCAAAGCTTGAAAAATAATATTGAGACAAAAAGGAAAGCTTAGAAACCTGGCAAGGAGGTCACTCAGCCTCAGAAGCCCAGATAAAGTAAGGACAGATGTCAGAAGCACCACAGCTGCTTTCTGAGGGATCCTCAAGCACTGCAGCACAATCTGTAATTCYCAGTTGTGACTTTTAGGCAAAGTTTTGGACATGTAAACAACTACCTAAGATCTGACTGAGCAGAAATAATTTTGCACAGCCTTAGCTTTAGACAATATGCTCTGTTTTACTCTTACTGTATTGTTGGTCTCATGATCTTTTAAACAAAACATTTCAGCCACTGTTGCTCCCGTGGGACCCAGGGCTGCAAGGAATAAGTGTATTTGGCACCTGTACCAACAGCATATGAAATAAGGGTGATCATTGCTCAGGAACAAAGACTTGGCTGCAGCAGAAACACAAGCCCAAGAAGCCAGGACACAATTCCAGAGAGCCTCACCCAATAACCCAYTCCAAAACAGCTCTGCTGTTCATCTCTATCTGCTAAGCATCCTTCAGGGCAACATTTTCCACTTCCTCAAAACACTTTAACATCCTTCATCTATGTTAAAATGGCCACAGAGGAAACCAAACTCTGTCCTAGTTTCCCCCATGCAGACAAAATTTAAGGTAACATCATGAAGAAAAGCAAATAGGGCTCCTTGTTAAGATTTCAACATTTGGCCTATGGGGTACCAAAACCCAGGAAGTTAATCAGTATTTTAAGATATTTCTGAACTTTGAAGCAAAGATATTCCAGTACCAACAGGATTTCTGCTTAGATTCTCCTTTGCTTTGGTAGTTCTGAACAATATGGGCATTAAAAAGGGTCTTAGTTTCTGAAAAGTTTGAGCACTGCATTCAGTGGTATCCAAACAAGCTCTGCTTTCATGCAATGTCCTTGGCAAAGGAGCTGTGTTTAAAGTTTCTCTAGCCATTTCACTGCAGTCACAAGTGGAAATTATTTTCTGAAGTGTTTACATAAAAGAGGGAGGGAATAAAAAAGAAAGCAGTAGATAGAGCAATGAATTCTAGTGTATAAGACCAGAAAAAACCCAGCACATTTATATACAGGATTGTCAAGAAAAAATGTCATTGGGAACAAGAGAAAATCTTAGTTTTGTTTCAAGAAAACATTGAGATGTTTCTTCACATATTACAGTGAATTTTTTGCCATGAACATACCAAAGCACAGAGTATGGCTACCACTGAAGAGTCAGCCACTGAATCCAGATGTTGATAGTTTTGTGAGTTWTTTTTTTTAAAGTCCAATAAAGAGTAGAAAGTAGTATAACAAGGTTAGTTTTAAAAAAAGGCTAGGATGTTTCTGTGCTGTAAACCCAGTGGTTGCAACAGGCTGTGGGCTGTACACACCCAGCTGGCTGTAACTCATGGCTCAGTGCACTCAGGACAAGAAGGGGCTCAGCCCTGCCTCTGGACTCAGCTGTGCCCAAAGGAAATGTAAAGGCTCTCTCTGTGAGAGGCAGCTGACAGAGCAAAGTCTGTCTTTGCACTGAGAAATGTGTAGCTGTAGAGGCATGGATGTGAGACTGCCCAATTGGCATCATTTGATACAGCTAAAGACATCCAGAGCTGCCATTATTCAGGGAAGAAAACAAGTCACCATCATATTAAAAGAACAAAAGCAAACAAGAACAAATAATTCAGGTCAGTTCTGCATAACTTAAAAAAACCAACCCAACAAACTATTCTTATTCCATGTCCAGTTTTCCTTTCCTTCTTCCACACAATATGTTCAAAATAATCTAAGAACACACATGCAGTTCCAAAAGCAGCCCTGACAGAAAACACAGAGGCTCTAAAAAGCTTTAGATTAATTACCTCCTCCTTCTCCACCAGAGGTTTCACCTCTGCAAGGTGAGCATCCTGGAACTCTGTTGACATGGTCAGTAGCTGATATCTGCAAAGAGGAAAAGAGATTTGTTCTCAGCTTGCATCAAAGATTAAATACAGGAACAAGTAAAGATCCTGCTCCACCCAGCCCCCACAATGACCCACTCTTTCAGGTTATAGTTTAAAAGACCTCTGCTAGAAGATTGTAAACCTCTTGTAAAATGCCTCCCTGGTTTATTTACATACACACTCCTGCACAATATGAGATTAAAGAAATACTAAGGCTGCAAGATCAAACAGAAGTTTGGCAGCTTCAGAGCAGGGAATGCTGGAGAAAACAGGGTAGGGACAGCAGAGAGAACCATGGAAACTGTCATTGCAAGGTAAAAGAATACACAGCCAAATCTGCACGACTACCTATTGAAATGTGCTTGAACAGTTGTTTCTGAAAACCTTTTTTTTTCATTGTATGCAAGGCTACCTCCCTATTCCCCAGATTCTTACAGTGTGAAAAATCAAACTGGACACATATTAGCATCTTTTTATTGTCAGATTGATGTGCTCCATTCCTCAGGACAGATAAAAATCAGAGACTCCTTTAAGTGGACACCAACAAGGTTCATGCAATAATGCCTTTTTCAAGGCTGTCAAAGGATGGTACAAGACTGCTGTACCCTGCTCTTGGACAGGACTGGCATTGTGATGTCCAGCCCTCAGCTGCAGGAAGCTAAACTGGGAACCCAGACACAGCAAAGCCCAGCAGAGGTGATTGCCAAGGCAAAGAGAGTCACAGGCCATGGCTCAGGTGCAGAGCACCTTCTGCATTTCTCCAGACTGGGAGTCAACTTCTCATTCCTTTGGCAAAGACAAGGGACCAGAGTCAGAGGGCTGCTCCCTGTGAGGCTCTAATGAATGAYGAGGAACAGTTCTCAAAAGAGAACTTCATCTAATGGGATGAAGTTCAATAAGTCCAAGTGCCGAGTCCTGCACTTTGGCCACAAGAACCCCCTGCAACGTTACAGACTGGGGACGGTGTGGCTGGACAGTGCTCAGGAGGAAAGGGACCTGGGGGCTGACAGTCAGCTGAACATGAGCCAGCAGTGTGCCAGGTGGCCAAGAAGGCCAATGGCATCCTGGCCAGTACCAGGAATAGTGTGGCCAGCAGGAGCAGGGAGGTCATTCTTCCCCTGTACTCAGCACTGGTGAGGCCACACCTTGAGTATTGTGTCCAATTCTGGGCCCCTCAGTTTGGGAGGGACATTGAGATGCTTGAGCGTGTCCAGAGGAGAGCAACGAGGCTGGTGAGGGGCTTGGAGCACAAGTCATATGAAGAATGACTGAGGGAACTGGGGTTGTTCAGCCTGGAGAAAAGGAGACTCAGGGGTGACCTTATCACCCTCTTCAGCTTCCTGAAGGGTGCCTGTGCTGAGCTGGGGGTCGGTCTCCTTCTCCAGGCAACAACAGACAGAACAAGAAGACACAGACTCAAGCTGTGCCAAGGGAGATACAGGCTGGAATTAAGGAGGAAGTTTTTCACAGAAAGAGTGGTCAAATACTGGAATCATCGACCCAGGGAGGTGGTGGAGTCACCATCCTTTGATGTGTTTAAGAACAGATTGGATCTGGCACTTGGTGCCATGATCTAGTTGAGGTGTCGGAACATGGGTTGGACTCAATGATCTTAAAGGTCACTTCCAACCTAGAAATTCTGTGATTCTGTGAAATCCCAGAACTGCTGCAGCAGCAAATACAGAAGTCAAAGTCTTTTTATTACATATCCTTTAGTCTGCTGGAGAAATACATGTCATATGGCGTTTGGGCATCTTTAATAAATTTCCAATTTTGTCCATCTACACAATTGTAAAATAAATTAAATATTTCCTTTTAAAGAAAATTTTAGAATGGTCTCAAGTAAAGCATATGACTAAGTGTACTCAAAGYAAGCCAAAAGCCTGAAACATATTTAGGAATTATTGATTAAGTGTAACTGAACAYATTTTAATTATTTTCTGAAAATAAGCATAGAAGTACAGAACACAATTTACATCGATTCTTTAAAGCATGATTCCCCATCTCCTGACTTAAATCTGATTTAAGCCCATCATGCTGTCTACATAAATGACCTGATGGCTCAGGAAGGGCTATGAAGCCTGCAGGAGCATCCAGGCAGTGGCAGCAGCATTATTTTTCACTCTGCCCATTGGGTTAACTCGATGCACTTGTCTCTGGGCAAAGATGCTCTGGTGACACTTTGCAGGACAGCTGCAAACAGATCAGGACAGCTGGATGCTGCAGAAAGCCACAAAGGGACACACTCAGACTAGAAGAGTTAATGCTGGAAAAACTTGGCTGTCCATTCACATTCAAATAGCTTTGGACTTTAGGAACTCTTCTTGCTAGTATGCAACTGRGGAGATTTTAGGTAAAAATTAGACAGTGGATTTTAAGTTTAGAGAAATTTTTCATTAATATTTTACACCACCAGCTGAGGCACAAAGACAGAACCAAAACTAACCCTACTGCCAGTGCTTTGTACTTCAAAATTACAAGATGACACCAGGGGTACTTTAACAATCAGGAGACTCAAGTGACTCTGATTCACCCTTTCCTCCAGGTCTTTCATTGTGTTTTGCCCATTGCAAACTTAATCATAAAGAATAAGCAGGAAAAAAAGGCAAAATTTTGAAAAAATGCAAGTGACATTTTAGCAAATGTTACATGTTTTTGTGATTACAACTATCTATCTAGTCTGCCATTCTGCACAGTGAGRCATTGGGCATGGCAGAGAGGAAAAAGAAATGCTGTTGCAATATTTGGAGGTTGAAATATTCATAAGCAATTGCACCTAAGAGCTTTTTTTAATTCAGCAAGTTCTGTTAAGACAAATACCTTAATATTGCACCTAATTCTGCAATAGGGATTAGAAGTGCAAGAGAATTTTCTATGGTTTGCYCAAAGGTGAGGAGAGTAAGAAGGCAGGTCCTCGCAGCTTTCCAGYTAGAAGTGGCTCAGGGAACAAAGCCTCGGCCACTGTTTGTGGAATGGAGCTGTTTACATGMGGTGGTTTTGGATTTTCAGAGACTCAGAGCACTGACTACAAATGAGCAAAAAAAACTGTGCCAAAAAAGAACAAGATGGATGCTTTTTATAGCCTTAAAAACAATCCTGTTTTCACAATAGTTCAAAGTTGTTGCTCTGTGTTTCCAAAGGAGCCGGCATTAGGAAGTGCTGACCAGCGGATTGCACGACTGCCACCAAGCTTGCTGAACAAAAGCCCTACCTTCACCAAGCTCTCACTTTTGGAAAGACACCATATCTTGAGCCACAGTGTTTTCAGATCAGACATTTCCAAGCTCTGGTTTTTCCTTCTGTGCATCAAGGATACCTGAAACATTCCTAGTGAGCGGCAACCTTGTGTCAAGGCGGGATAACAACGCGCTGTTTGTTCACAAGAGCTGCCAAACAAAGCCCTGCTATCTGACAGCACTGTAAAAAACATCTTCTTTTCTAAGGAGAAAGATGGGGAAGTG
This sequence comes from Cardinalis cardinalis, assembly GCA_014549065.1. Taxonomy (NCBI): domain Eukaryota; kingdom Metazoa; phylum Chordata; class Aves; order Passeriformes; family Cardinalidae; genus Cardinalis; species Cardinalis cardinalis. The sequence continues at coordinate 2,890,804 of JACDOX010000049.1, forward strand.
GCTTTGTACCACCCTTGTTCAGCACAAATTTTATACTTTCTAAATAGGTGCTTTGTGCTGCCCTCTGTTATGTGACAGGGCAGCCCAAAGCTAACGTAGCTGCATAGCTCTCCTAAATAGATAACCATACAAGCATCTCTTTATGCACATTTCAAAGCACTTCCCTCACAGATGCCTTCCAAAGACAAAGTTCATTTATATCTGGAAGCAATAGTGTAAAGTTGCCAACTTGGAGAAAAACAACTTTTTTTCACTCTGCTTGGCCAATTCAGGCCGCGGAGAGGTCCCAAGTTCTCCTCTTCRGGACAAGCCACTTCCACCAACTTGTACCCAGGTACCTGTCTTAAAATAATTATACTTCTGAGAGAAAACTAAATGTTTAAAACACTTCTGAGGTGGCAAAATGCTTTCATTTTGATGGCATATCTACCTTTGCCAAGTATTAAGGCATCAGACTCTAGGAAGCAAGGAAGGTGTGGGGTAGGGTGAAGTCATCTGTGTTGGTTAATTTCATTCAGAGGCTTTTCTACACCCCTTCCAACCCAATCCCACTGCTCCAAAACCACAGCAGCAACTGGCCAGTAGCTCAGGAATTACTATCAGGAGCCTGATTATTTTGATATTAAAAGTTCAGAATATATCCCCTCTCCATCTGCATCATTGCTGGAGGGACAATCRCTGCTGCAGCCTTGTTTTGGTTAGCAGAAGTTACAGGATAAATGTGCAGCCTGGCTTTGCATAACAGAGATCCCAGAAAAGAGGCTAAGAAGGCACCCATCAGGCCATCCTCAGAATCCAGCAATCATAAATACCAAACATCAGGTAATATGCATGTGTGTGACCAAATTCCTTTCAGGCACAGAAGCAAAACAAGTTCCAAGATCTCCCATTTCAAACTTCCTACTTCAGAAAGCACGTGCAGGGCTGTCCAAGCTTGTGCCATGGGGTGCATAATCAAACACAATGGCCTCACATCCATGAAGGACTTGGGGGCACTGCTACCAGCTCTTCAGCATTCCTCTGCCCTCACACCCAACCATTTTTTATTTATGTGCCATCCTAGAAAACAAAGAACAACAAAAAGCTCCTGCCTGAGTTGCATAACAAAGGGAATTTCCTCAAAATTGCTTGTTTAAACACTGGCAGCAGAGATTATTCTCCTTTTGAGTACTGGTGTGCAGAAGGATAACCAGAGCATCTTGATGGCATTTTCATCTCTGCAGGCTGAGCAAGCAGGAGGGACAGCAATCACTTTGCATGTGGGATTAAACACTCATGAGCATCTAATGGCAAAGAGGGAAACAGCTGTGGGCACTGAGGGTCCCAGCTCCCAAGAAGTGGTTTTGTTCTCTTTGGAGAGAGAGGGACCAYGTGAAACTTGTGCTGCAGAACCACAGGTGAAAGGTGTTTCCAAGGCAGTCACATCATTCTGCCCTTCATCCCTTGAAARCTATGGGTGTCTTGCACTGTCACCAAAGAAGGAAGGACAGGGGCAGTGGAGGTTTTGTGCACCTKTAGCACTCCCAGAACAACTCTGCAAGAATGAGACAAGAATGGAGAGAGCCAAAATGTCTCCAAAGCTCTGAAAAAGTTGATTGGCAAATATCCACATTAAAAAAAATCCCAATGTCAGGCATCTGACAACGAGGGAAAGTTACTGCAATGCTCAAACAGCCTTTGAGCCTTCCACAGTCAATTAGACCTCTTCCAGTCATTAACAGTAAATGCTGTAAACTTGTCTGACTGGCCTAACATAAACATGGTTCCTGCAAACTGGAGGCAATCTTGAAAAAAAAAAAAAACCAACAAACTAGCCTCCACTAAGCAGAGACTAAACAGAGATAAGTGGACAGCAAGACAAGACAGTTCACAGCACCCATGTGTGGTTTTTGGGACAGAATGCATCTCTAAGTGCAGTTTACATCTCAGGTATTTTATATCAAAGTTGACAAATTTAATCTTCCTGTTTGTGAACCAAATGATTCATTTGCAAGCATCCAAAGAGTTCATGCATAAGCATCTGCCCCCACTCTGCCCTGTTTAAACTCCTCTTTGTTACATGCCTTGCATCACGAGGCCCTTTGTGCTCAGTTACTGCTTTTCTCTGCCATCGTTCCACACAATAAATTATGAAAGAGGTTTTACAGCAGTTCCTCCCCTTTAAAAAAGGCAAATTACTTTTGATATTTAAGTAGGATCTGAACAAACAGTTTGAGCAGGAAGTGTCAAAAGTTGAAGACACGCAACTGCCTGGGACTCTCCCGGCTTCCCTAGCCTCGGGTTACACATTATCTCAATTTGCAACTAAAAGTTAATAACCTGAGACAAAGTTTCAAAGCTGAGCCCTTAAATAGCCTGAAGTTTCAAATGAGAAAAGGTCAGGAATCAAAGCATTAAACCAAGTATTATCAGGGAACTGAAACAGTTGTGCTGCCTGGTGGTCTCCAGTCCACAGGTGTGATAGGTGCTCGTASGTGATAGCAGTCCTGGGAGCTCTATCACCTTGCTCTCTTCAAGCACAGTACACTGCTGATACTCAATTTCWCTCCTTTTTTCCAACCATTTAACTTTTATTTTCTTTCAACTCTYTTTGTGAGTTACTCCACCAGCATGTTTCCATGAAGGCTCTAGTAGAAAATGAGAGCTGGCATCAAAGGCAAAAAAACCCCCAAATGTGGGTTGTTAGGAGGATAATATATAGCATAACAGTAATTTTTTTCMAGCCCAAAAAAACAAGAAGAGCCTTAAGTTTTAACCATTTTTAAGTTTACACTTATGCTATGTGCTAATCAATCTGATTAGGAAATCAAAGCCTTTCAGCCAAGAACTTGAGCCCTGTGCCRAGGAGCAGCTGGGTGAAGCTGCAGGGACAGGGCCAGCTGCTGACCCAGCACAGAGGCACAGCTGGGGGGCCACAGCATCCCCCCCAGCCCCACCTGCCAGCAGCTGGGMCACCCTCCTGCAGTGGGGGAGGAGATCCCCAGGCTTAGCTCCACCACACCTCCCCTGCCTTGTATATCCTCTCATGCCACTGTCCCCAGTGCCTGAGGGACAGAGCTCAGCTSTGGCCCCTCTGGGATCAGACACAGCCCTGAAACTGCCAGTCCCTCACCCCAGGGGCTGGTCACCRTCCATGAACCCTGCTGGCAGCTGCCCATGGAGAGCAGCACCAAAACACAGGGAGCTGGAAYAGCCCTTCTGCCTGCCCCACAGATGTTGAGCAAGAAGCTGTTGCAATGTAGCTTGCACAACCTCTCTCTGTGGGATGAGATGAAGAATGTTCCTTAGAAAGCTTGAGGTCCTCCTGTGTTCCACAGGAGCAGAAACTAGCTGAGGGAAGGGTTGGTGAGCTGGCCAAAGGACACCCCTGCTGTCCCCACCACCACTTTGTACCCCTGCTCTCCCCATCACCACTTTGTAGCCCTGCTCTGTACCCCTTCCCAATATAATGAACAGCTCTCTCTTCCTAGCTGACAGGGAAATGGAAAGATTTCAATGCCTTAGGGCTTTTTCCTGTTGTAGCAAACCCTAATGTTACCTACAGGATAACATCACAGCTCCATGAGGGACAGATTACAAACCCTAATGCAGTTCTCAAAAATTCACGCTTACCTGAAACTGCCTCGGGTCACAGCTCTGTGACAAATGGTTCTGTCTGATAATGCAAAGTTCAAGGCCAGGCTGGATGGGGCTTTGAGCACCCTGGCCTAGTGGAAGGAAGGGTTGGAACTAGGTCTCTAAAAAAGACAGATCTGCCCATTCACACTGGTGTCAGTGTTGTGCTTTATCTTTAAAGGGCTCCAGGCCATGGGTGGCAGCACTGGAGGGTGGGAAGGATGAACAGCAATCAGCTGCTTTCCCAGGCTTTGTTTCCTTACACCCACCCTGCCAGCCARCCTGTCCCTTCCACCCCCCAGCACCTTCCTCTGCATCAATCCCACTGCTCCTTCCACTGACCCCACACCAGGGTCTGAAACAAAGATTAAAGGTGATGCACTGGCACAGGACCTGGCACTTGCTCTGCACTGGGGTGTTGGGCTCTGGGGGCAGGGGAAATAACAGAGATGTTATGAGGGGGCAGAGATGGATTAGGTATTTCATAACATGGAAGACACAGCTCCTGCCACAAGGATTACAGTCTAAACAGACAAGAAAAAAGCCATTGTTCCTGCAGCTCACCAGTGTCAGGACATGCTCCCTGCCCCCCCCATTCTCAATCTGCCATGCTTTAACAGCCCAGAGCTGCTGCCCAGCTGCAGCACAAGTGGGTGGTGCCGTCAAAGTTAGAGGCAAAAACATACTGAGATTATTCCAGAAGGGAGAGGCTCACAGTGTACTCAGAGATGAGGAATGCTGTCTGGCTCTCTAGGTTGCACCCTCACAAGATTATAGTGGATTATTTTTATATGTTTTGCATTTTCACATTGATGTTGCAAGGATGAGGACTTAAGTTACAAAGCATCACAGCTAAGGTTGATGACATTTCTTAATTTACATTTATTCGTGAGGTTGTACTATACAGGTTACAGCTTCTGAGTACATAGATGACTTGTTCAACCACYTATTAAAATTGCTTGGTCATTGCTATTACAAGTTCAGCCCAGACATTTTGGGAGGGGTTAGAAAGAAGTTTTCCATGGTGAGTGCATGAGAGTTTTTGCTTGTTTGTTGAGAAAAGTATAATTTATGGATATTATTCTGTTCCCATGCATGGCCAGTTCCCTTTTGTAGGATGAACTTTAGCCTTCTAGAGCTTAATCTGAACTCAAACTTTGCACAAATGGCCACTGTGTTAAGACATATCTTTCATTCTTCCCAAGCAATTTTATAAAACTACCAAAATGTAAGCATTTTCACATGCTGAATTATGTGGGACTACATTTGGGCAAAAGCCTTCCACTGCCTGCAAGCMTCAGCACCCAAATACACAATATGATCTTCCCAAGGGCTGAGCACACAGCCTGTACCACAACAGGTGGCACTGGTGAGGAAATGTCTAAATCAGCAATATTAAGTACAGAATTTTCCTTGCTTCTCAAAACAAGCCCTTTCAAAATCCTTCAAAGTGGGCAGAAAGACAATTCACCATCCTCACTGACTTTCAGAGCCATACCCATCTACACTCCAGGTTAGTGCCCATCACAGGCAGAGAATTTTGTTATCACTTTCCAGGCTGTGTTTACAAGAAGGATTGGAGTTACACATGCCTAAGCTTTTATATAGCATTGGGATTTTATGTACAACTTCATAAAATTCATAGTGTTTCAGATGGGAAAAAATGTGATGCTCTTAAACTGAATCATCTAGGAAAGAAAACATAAAAGGTAACCATAAAATTCTGCAGTGCTTCTACTGCATTATTAATCCCACAGCCCAAAAAGCCACAACTTTGTCAAAGGATAAAAATACACTTTAAAATTTAGCAGGGMTATGTTACAGTACGTGCAAAGCATGTTTAGAGCACTTCAGAACTACGGCAGCAGGAAAATGACATCATGAGTTTGACAAAGTGCACATGAGCTTCCTGAAGGAAGCAACCCAAAAACTCACAGCAAGAGCAATCCTTCCTTCCTTGAACAGTGCATTTCCCATCTGGATGTCTGTTTACTGGGTTCACAAATAAAAGTTCCTTTTAAAGGTGTATCTTATTTTGCTGATTACTCTTCCATTACAGATTATGTCTACCAGTAAACACACTACCAGATTTTTTGTCATATTGCCTCCACCTGCAGAGTCTTCAAGAGGTCATTAGAGTTTAAGATCCTTATTAATTAGTTTGTGCTTCCTAAAATTCAGAATTTCTTAAATTCAGGCTATAAAAAAGCCAGRCTGTAAGAGTAGTGAAGTGGCAAAGACAGAAAAACCACACACACACACACAAAACACCCAAGGAATGGTTGAAAGCAAATGGAAAGGTTTGTTTTGCAGTGAGTTGGGTTTTCATGCTGCACTAAGTCCTAATATTTGGTGTTTCCACTAATTTCTGCATCATCTGTACAGGTCTAGCAAACTGGCCCTACACATCCATGGTAGAAAATAAGCTGAAAAAGCTACACTTTCAAAGCTATACTTAGGTCAGGCAGGAAGCAGCCAGTTGATGGCTTTGAAAAGTAGTGAATAACCAGTTCTAAAAACAGGTCTTGAAAAGGAAGATCCATACTGACTAACTTCCAGCTACCAAGAGAAAAACCTTGACAGATGAAAAAGATATATTAAAATTTTGACAACTAACTGAAAGGAAGCAGCCCCAAACCCAGAAGAAACATAGGAAACATGATCAGCCACACAAAATAAGAGCAGCAAAACTGACACACATCCTGCTTAGTACAAAGAGATACAGCTGTGGAAAATTTCCTCTGCACAGGCAGTCCAGCTGTGCATCAGCAAGCACACCATGGAACACCTCTGCATGGAGAACACCTCCTCTGACAACAAACTCCTGGGCATTATCCAGAGGAAACACTCTCATGCCAGCTGGGAAACAAAATAGGCCTGAACCTGCAGCAGCCCTGAGACAAAAGTAAAACTAAACTCATCACCCTCATCATCCAACACARGAGCTTGTATGTTCAAGTCTGACACTTGGACAATTTCAGGCTTTACTTTTTTCTATACTCCACACTTGCTGCTCTGGATGAAATGCTAGATAATGGTACTGATTCCCGTGGATTCTCAGTACTGGGATTAATCATGTCATAGTAACACTTCAATGATATGTGAACACATATTCAGGAAAAGCTCCAAATGGCTCCTTACTGCTGCTTAAAAACCACAGCCAAAGGAAATTACCAGTAGGGATTACCTCCCACTAGCTGTCCCTCACTGAAGTCACCCAGGGCTCTGGAAGTGACACAGATGGGGGAAAAAAGCTGCCACCATTTGATAGAAACACCAGGTTCAATAGCCATTATGTTCACAGCCATTGATTTCCAAGATGTCTAACCCAGATTTTAGTCAACCACAGGAACACACACCACTGAACCTGAAAATGGGTTTGCTTTATTCTTAGTCTGAAACAGTTGCARAATATTTCCCCTAACTTTCCAGTAGTAGCAAGTAATTTACTGGGAACTTTTGGGACAAAGCTTTTGACAGAAGGCAGAGGGGTCACTGCCACTGATCTAGTRGGTGGCATCCCTGCCCATGGCAGAGGGGGTGGAACTAAAGCATTTTTAAGGTCCCTTCCAACACAAGCCCTTTATGATTTTATGATGAGCTACTGAAACTGGAGATCAGCCCCCACCTAACTGCCCAGGGAAATTCTCCAGAGGCAGCTCCAGGGACAGCACCACCCTGCTTYAGGCAAACATTCAAATTCACACCTACAGCTGAAGCAGAGGGCAGTCTATAAGTGCAGTGTCATCTTTTAGCAACACAGTGACGGGAAAAATTGGGATCTTCTTTACTTCTGTATTTCTAAGTGCTGTGACTGAACTTGAAAGTTAGATCTAAAAAGTCATCTGAAGGTCTTACTTCATCTCCAGAACCAGTATTTCATCCTTGCTAATGCTAAGCAGTTGCATTTCCTGTATGTTGGAAGGTTTTCCTTCCAAGTGACCAAACCATGGCACTTAGAAAAAGTCACTCCTGTTGTCATTGCTGTGACTGAGCTGCTCCAGGCCATTGCTTGCCSAGGCTCTGCTCTCCCTGACAGCAAACAGGGCTTTGCTGCCTTAAGCTTCCAGCTGTGCACATGATGTAAACATTGCTGATCCACCACAATTAGAATTTGTATTATTTTTGAGAGTCTCGCAGTTCCTGCTCATGTTCTGAAGAGCTTCAAGGCAGCTTCACTCCTTCTGTATTTTTTCATTTACTCTTTGTCTATTTTGAGACAATAAAAGCAGGAAATGTCTCATTACATATATGCTGTATGTTTTGTGCTCTAATGAGGTACGTGAAAAAACCAGTATTTTCTGTGAGAAGCTGGAAGTTTGTCAAAATCTCTTAAGCTGGTCATGAGAAGTTTTATGTTGCACTTCAGTCAAAGAAATTAATCACTTAGGCTTAAAAAATCTGAATCAAAGAATTTTTCTCCCAACACTTCACTGCTAATCTCACCTGAACTACAAGAGCAAATTAMTTAATTACCTTATAATTACCTCTAAGGATTAGGTTCCCTTGCCAAAGTGTTCTAAAAGGTGCCCTGTAATTGTCTTAGTCCAAATAGGAATATCCAAAAAGCAGAGTACCTCTCATGGGAGGAAAGACAATAGTGGAATCCTGCTGGTTTTACTGAACGTCCATACAATCTACCCAGATGGACTGCCACAGTTTTAGTGTTCCTTTTATTTTGGCAAGAATAAAAAAAAAGCCATTGTGGAAGGCACACACTGAAAASCTTAAGAGTTTGTTTGCTGGTAGCCCAGGTGCTGGCTCCCAAACACAGGCAGTGCATGTGGCAGCCCTCCCTCAGCAGAGGGTGACACTTCTTTGGCTGTTGCCTAATTCTGTGGACACCTGACACTTTGACATCTCTATCTCGCTGTCATCTGGGTAAAGAGGCCAATGAATGCAGGAAATAAGCACACAAACCCTTCTTTCTAAGGRAAACAAATGCAAACCCTAGCTTGTCTAGACCCTTCTTCCCCAGTCTGGTTCAAGGTCAGTGACTTTGCAGTGCCCATTTCCAGGGGAAGAGCTCATCTTTTTACAAGAGTGTGTAATGACAGGACAAGGGGGAATGGCTTTAAGCTGAAAGAAGGTCCATTTTAGCTGGATATTGGGAAGAAGTTCTKCACTGTGAGGGTGCTGAGGCACTGCCCAGGCTGCCCAGAGAAGCTGTGGATGCTTCATCCCTGRAAGTGTTCAAGGCCAGGCTGGACAGTGCTTTGAGCAACCAGGCCTAGCTGAAGGTGCTCTTGTCCATGGTGGGGGAGTTGCAATAGATATTCTTTCAACAAAAACCATTCTGTGATCTCACAGTTCAGTACTTGTAGAAATTCCTGTTCAAAGTTTTTAAAGTTGAAATCAAACCCATTCAGTTTTCTGCTGCACAAGGAACTCAGACTCAGWAGCTGAGGCCTTCCAGGCCCCCAAACCATTATGCTGTGGCATCTGTTCAGTTTTTACTGAAAAATATTAGGTGTATAAGCCAAACCCTAAGGAGTCCATCATTACTACATTAAAACCTGCTTTCACTGCACCTGTGTTTTCCATATCAAAACACACACCAGGTCCTCCTGAACACATTCATGAGTTACTCTTCTTTGAGGGCCTGGGACTCATTAGTACTCTGGGAACTGTACARGCCTTTAAGAATCATTATTTGTGCTGCATCTACTCTGAGCTTTAGCATTTCATCCAAAGTCATTAAATTCTTGCTGTGCACAGAACATCATACAGCATTAGCTGCCTGCTGTTTACTCAAGTACCTGTGATAAAAACACAGTCATTCTATGCCAAACTAAATTAGACTCTGGTTAAAAGACCACAAAATTAAAATAAAGAACAGTAAAGAAATATCCACACAAAAAAAATCCTAACAAAAATACCAAAAACAAACCAAAACAGAAAAAAGCCCCCCTCCCCAAAAAAAAACCAAACAAAAACTCAAAAAACCAAAAGACAAAAACCAACCAACAAATATGTTCCCAGAGCCAAGTTCAAAGTGCACTGCTTAATGGCAGTGGCTGAAGTTTTGATGTAAATTATACCTGTAACAGGCAAGGCTGTAACAGCACRGCAGGCTTCTCAGATGTTTGCCTGAAGCACTTGATAGCTCCTCTCTACAGGTTATTTCCATTGCTTGCCCTCAACAGTGAGTTTTGCAGCAGTTGTGTATCTTTGACACACTTTGATACACGCAAAAGAAAGTTGATAAAAAGCCAGAAGAAAGCAAAACAATCAAAACACCATGCAGAGAACCTGGACAGAAAGCTTCAGGCTGTCTTTGACCTCTTCTATGCCATTACAAGTGCACTTTCTAGGTTCAAAATACAGTTCCTATTTAAACCAGAGAAATAAAATACTCAAAAAAATGTAGGTGAGAAAAATTTCTATCTGCAGTCCTGTTTGGGGATGGGGGTGCCAAGCAGGGCACTGTGATCTTAGTGAAACAGAGGGTTATACAGCGAGCAATGCCAACTTGCAAGTGCTTCACAGGAAAACAGAACCATGATGAAAAAGCATCAACCAAAACCTCCTCCTTAGCAGAAGTGCAATCCCTCATTTCACCGAGCCCAGTGCGTGGCTGTGCTTCCACCGCACACACTCTCACTCCCTCCAGGGGCTCTGAGCCCGGCAGTGCCCGGAGCRGGGGTGGCGAACTGTGCCTGTCGCCACGCACGGTGACAGCAGCCCCGCTGAGACACAGAGCCGACCCGCGCTGCCGGCGCTCCAAACCCAGCACAGAGCTGCGAGAGCAGAGAAACACGAGCAAACACCAGTGGTCAACTTCCTTAGAGAAAGTACGTGCCTCGGCTTCACAGCTGTTTTCCAACGCCGCCCATCCCATCCCATCCCATCCCGCTACCCCCCACCCCGGAGCCCGGACCTCGGCAGCAGCATCCCGCCGCCGCCGCTCCCGGGAAGGGCCGGGGTCCGGCTGGGGGCACCGAGCCGCTGAGAGCCACCGCTGCCCCGGCACAGCCCTGCCCGGAGCCACGGGGAGAGGGACTCCGTTCGAGGGAAAAGGAGGAGGGTGATGGAAGGATGCGCGCTCGAGGGGCTGCGAGGTCCGCAGGGGTGGGCGAACGGAGGGATGGAAAGACGGACAGAAAGACGGACGGGGCTCCCTTACCTGCCGCTGTCCCTGCGCCGTCGCTGCCGCCCCGCGCTCCRGTGGCCGCCCGCGGCCCGGGGTGCATTTATAGCCCCTGCCCCGCCCGCCGGGCGGTGCCGCCGCCGCCGCCGCCACCGGCTCCGCCCGCCCCGCGGCCTCTGCGGCCGCTGCGCCCCCGTGCCCGGCCCGACAGGAGCCCGGGTGTCGGGAGGGAGCCCCGGGTATCGGCAGAGAGCCCCGGGTATCGGCAGAGAGCCCCGGGTATCGGCAGAGAGCCCCGGGTATCGGGAGGGAGCCCCGGGTATGAGCAGAGAGCTCCGGGTACGAGCAGGGAGCCCCGGTATCAGCGCGGAGCCCCGACACCCGCCACAAGCCCGGCAGCCCCTCCCTGGCCCCGGCGGAGGAGGCTCCGCGCTGACATCGCGCTCCCGGCGGGCTGGAGAGCGTCCCGCTTCCCCCGTTAGCCGGGGCTTCCAGCAGTTCGGCGAGGAGAAGGGAATGTGTGTGTAAGGGCTTGCCCAAGGACCCAGCAGCCGCCTTGGGAAARGCTGAGCCGAGGGTGGCGGCAGCGGTGACCTGGCACAGGTGGTCTTGGCAAAGTCCTGCTGACATACTTCTATGTGATATAAAGTCTATTTACCAGAGTTGCAGAATCTTATGCTCACGCATTAAAATGATCATTAGGAAGGAACTGTAATTGCAGGAGGGAAATAATGCCTTTGCACATTTCTGGTGAAGTTCAGAGGGTGCAGCTGGGTGAGCTGGGTGAGCTCCCCAGTGAACAGCCCTTTGGCAAGAAGTGCAGCTAATCGTTTATTCCAAAAAAGAGGCCCCCGCCTGCTGAGCAAAGAGTATCTCTGTACACACAGTTCTGTGTGCAGCCATCCGCCRAGGGGCGGGTTAAACTGTCACGGCCTCAGCTGCTTTTTCTGACTTTACTGTAAAACACTCTTCCCCCAAGTGTGTGATTTCACTTAACAAACTTCACTTTTATGGCATGTTACTGTGAYCCAAACACATGAAATCTGCATGCTGTCATTGCCCCTTGTGAAGTGGCCTGAAGAGGAAATCAGAAAATCCTCAAACTCTGAAACTCTGTTAAACTCTCAGCCTCTGTTTTCTCAGCTACATAATAAGGTTATTAACTTGAGTCTATAAAAGCTTGCTTCTGTTTAAATGCATATTAGCTTCTCTCCTCCTGAGTCAGCTTCTGCACCTGAGTCAGAACCTGCTGCCTTTGGAAATGGAACCCTGGAAATCTGGTTCCTTTTTCACCACAAAATTATGGGAGATCATGTTGTGCAGCTACAACTGAAKTATTACCAAGTGTAGAATAAAGGAAATGTTTTGCTTTCTTCCCTCTGATTAATTAATGTCTGCAAGGATGAAAAGTATTTCTGAACAATGCAAGAGAGCATTTGTCATCCTAAGACAGCACTGTTCTCTATGTGCTTTCTTTGTGGTTTTTTTTGAATGATAAAAGGCCTAATCTTTTTTCATAATTGTTTTAAACTGTGATGCCAGGAAACTAATGAAACCATYACAAATAATTTCATTTGCAACTGAGCCTATTTTGAAGTCATATGTTCAAAATGACATCATCAGCTCCCTGGCATGCTGTGTTTGTTATGGAAGGTCTGTCTAGCTCAGTGTACCCAAGTTATGGAACAACTGCAAATGCTAGAACAAGAACATGGGCTTGACTAATTTTCCAACAGAATAATCCTTCCTTCATCTGATCGTGAAACAATATCCTCACTCAAAAACATTCAGTCCTTCAGAAAACAGATCTCGGGCAGTGTCTGAATTGTATGGTTTGGCCCATCCTCRAGCAGTTTTAGAGTGTGCTGTGCTTGGCTGCTTTTTGGGGAAGGGGCTGAAAGCTTCAGAGATTCAGATGAAATGARCTATTCTCTGCTCACTAGATGCAGACTTTTGGAGTTAAAAAACAAGTGCTGAGTCTGGAACGGACTGGAAAACTGAAATGAAATGTTTTCTTTCACTTTGGCTTGCAGTGTATTTAGATCACATGCAGTGCTGGACTTTCAAAAATGTTGAAGACAGGCAGGTAGAATTCCCAGGGAGTAGTTGCTTGGAAAGCCTGGTAAACTGTGCATCCAAACAGAGCCTTCAGTAGTTCATGCACTCCTCCCAGCTATTTTGCTAGTTGTGGCTGAGGATAATGTGGTGATTTACAGTCACTTCTGAGAGACTGGTGCATTGCAAAAGAAAATGAAGTAATTCTAAAAATCCAAGTTAGGAAGTATTTTGCTGTGTAAAGATGTAMTTGATAAAGCTTGCACTCAGAGATCCAAATTGTGACCTGTGCCAGAAAGGAGCACAGCTGAAAGCTCGGGGAACATCACTCTCCTCTGCTTGAAAAAGTCTGTGCAGAAGACAGGTTGGAAGAACAGGAATTTCCAGGCTTAATTTGCCAGTGTCACTGCTGACAGTGCAACAACACAGTCTCAGTGAGTTTTCAGGCTGTGCTGGGCTGCAGGACTGCTCTCACTGCACTCCCACAGCAGCTGGATGGCTCCTGTAGCAGCAGCTGTACGTGTACAGAMGTGTGTACTTTAGGAACCACCATGCTGGGGAGACAATACAGGCTGCCACCCATGTGGGCCCTCTGAAATCCTAATGGGTACTTCTGCWGTAAATATTATTTCACTTAATAAACCAGCTCTTTGCAGCTGGCATGCACTTGTCCTTTTGAGAAGAGCATCTCTGGAGAGGYGGCTGCCCTGACACAGATCTCCATTCCCATGCCAGCAGACAGGCTGTGCAAATGAACCTGAAACCTCTTCTGTGCTGCTGGTGCTTTCACTTGAGATCGCAGCATAGGTCTTCAAGTTATTTAAGAGTAAAGTAAACAAGTCCTTCGTTTACTGTTTTGTTTTATTTTATTTTACTAAGATGGATTGTTGTAGGTATCCACACAACCAAAGAATGAAAGGCCATAATTCCATGCTAGTGCAAGACTAATCACATGTGCTGAGCAGAAACCTGCCTATGTGCTCCAGTATCTGGCACTAACAATATTTCAGCATTTAAATAGCACTTTAAAGCCATTAACTAATCAATGCTACCAAGGCTCCAGGGAAAAGACTATGGTGCAAATGAAGAACCACCAGAGTAGAGACCTGATCCAAAGTCCACCAAAGGGTGTCAATTCCATCCATTTCAATGCTATGGAAACAGATRTTAATTATGAGACTATTCCTCTTTTCCTTGACATTATATTTCTTTCCATGCCAGCATTAATCCAGGAAATTTCAGTGGTTGTGCTGCAGCAGTAAAAAAGAGTTAAATAAAGTTGGAGTACAGTGTTATATTTTGCAGAAGATATTATGCACTTGTTTAGAAAGATCTCTGCACACTGTTTACATTTAAGCAGTGGTAATATTATTAGTCACTGCAAAAGAAACTGGGTGTTCCCTTGTTCTCACTAACAATATAGGAGGGATAATTTTGGATTAAGCTACATGTTTTATGAAAAATATACTTGATGTTTGCTGGTTCATGTCAAAAGAATTCCCTGTATGACACGTCAAATWTCACACCCTGTCCACTGGGAATTTTATTCTACTATAGTCTTTTGTTGTTGTCTTTGGATCCCTGGATGATGCTGACATGTAGCCATTCAGATCATTTGTCCTTCCAAAAATTATTCAATGCAGCTTTGAACCAAGGGCATTGACCTCAATAAAAAATGTAAATAAATAACACCACAGACTGAAGATTCACATGCCTTTGTCAGAGATTTTCCTGGTATTATTCATATCCCACTTAAGTACTTATTTCCAGTTTGGAAACTACTTTTGGCAGGCTTAGCTGCTTCAGCAAAAGTGTAGAAGGGAGTGAGTCATTATTTGGTCTTGCATTAGGAACTTCCTGCCATTTGCAAAGGAAGTGGATTTTGTAAAAAATATTTCAGAAGATTGTGTTTGTCTGTAAAGAATGGAGGGGCTGGGGGGTTGAACTGTTCTGCTTTKAACAGGTTTGTGCTTTCAGGAGGTTTTGGTGGAGTGTTTTCCCAAGGGGAGCATTTCTGTAGGAAGCTGCTGTGGAATCTGTGGGTGACATTGGCAGCAGGACGTGGCCGCTCAGTGAYGCAGCCCCACGTTCCCCACTCAGGCTTTTGGTCCCATGACATGGACAAATAAGTGCCTAAGAACTGGGTTTATGAGAAGCCAGCATGATGACTGGTAAACATTAAAGCTAGCCAAGAGAAAAAGCCAARAGAGACAAGGTCTAAAATAGATTTTATGTTTATTTCCACATAAGGTTTTTGACTGTGAGTTCCCTCTGAGAGGAATACCTATGGTCACTGAGAGTTTTCTCTGKGCTGCCTCACAGTCTGCAACCCATAGAGGATGCAGGCAACCAGGGACTTGGTGTCAGATCCCAAACTCAGCTGTGTGCGTGAGCACAGCTCTTCTGCTAACCAGGAAAAAGTCTCAGCCACAGCCTCCAGGGTGGGGGTACATCCATTGCACAATGCTTTGCCTGCAATGCTTCCTGAAGGAGTTAAAGCTTTTTGTAAAAATAATGAAAGTTCTTCMAGCCAAACAGGAAAAAGGAAGAATTTGGCTCTGCAGCTCACAGATGTCATTGTGAAGGCACAGAGATAGCTCTATATCCCTGCTACAGTTGGAGGGGGATTTGCTGCATACTTTCACTCCTCCTCCAAGCAGAAAAGGCTCCAATTGCAATATCTAGATGAAAACCTGTCTCTCACACCAAGAACTCACAGAGAGAGCCTTCATTTTTGGATCTATCTATTGTGCAAAGCTTAAGCCAGCAGGGATTCACTGAAACTTGTGCAGAATAAGACAAAAGGAAAGAAATCCCAGCTGGGGTTTTAGTTAGGAGCTAGAGCAATTCYTTTTCCCAGGGTGGCAGGGGTTTCACAGACATCCTGATTTGGTGGCAGCACAACTGGGCTTTTACAGGTCTCAGTGGCACCTGTGTTTCAGACTAAAGGAGCAAATGCAGGGTCCTGAACYTGTGGAGGAATAACCTTGGGCATTAGTACAGGTTAGGGGCTGACCTGCTGGTAATCTGCTCTGTGGAGARGRACYTGGGGGTCCTGGTGACAACAAGCTGTCCATGAGCCAACAGTGTCCTTGTGACCAAGAAAGCCAAAGGTACCCTAGGATGCATCAGGAGAAGCATTGCCAGCAGGTCAGAGAGGGGATCCTGCCCCCCTGCTCAGGCCTGTGCAGCCAGACCTGGAGCTCTGTGTGCATTTCAGGAGTCCTGTGTACAAGAGAGACGTGGATCTCCTGCAGGGGTCCAGTGGTGGACAACAAAGATGARAAAGGGACTGGAGCTTTTCTCTTCCAAGGAAAGGCTGAGAGAGCTGGGCCTGTCCAGCCTTGGAAAGAGAAAACTGAGAGGGSACCTCATCAATGTCTGTAGGGAGGTGTCAGAGGATGGACCAGGCTCTGCTCAGTGGTGCCCAGCAATAGGACAAGAGGCAGTGGGCAGAAACTGATGCTCAGGAAATTCCATCTGAATATGAGGAAGAATTTCTTTACTGTGTGGGTCACTCAGCACTGGGACAGATTGCCCAGAGAGGGTGTGGAGCCTCCCCACTGGAGATATCCAAGAACTGTCTGGACACAATCCTGTGCCATGTGCTSTGGGATGACCCTGCCTGAGCAGGGAGGTTGGACCAGATGACCCCACTCTGGTCCTTTCCAGCCTTACCCATTCTGTGATCCTGTGACTCTGGGATTCTGTGAGGTTCAGGTGAATTCGCCACAATCAAAGTGTAACACACAGATTTAGTCTCAGTTTGGCTGCTCAGATGGGTTCTTYGTGTAACCTTGTCACCTGCTTGCCACTTGCAGAAGTTTGAACAGTGCCATGCACCGTGGCCCATGAAGATCCCTGGTGGCCCCAGCAGGATGTGTGTGGTGACCAGCTACTCATCTACCCTTGTGTTTGTCCAATGGTCTAAAAGAAAGCTGTTTGGGGCTGCTGGGGGATTGGAGAATTGGGTTTGCATGAGTTTGTTTGCTGGTGCTGGAGGAATGTCATACTCTTCAGACCTGTCCACCTGTTAAACACACATGCACACACCTTGTGGGCAATTGCACAGAGCTTGTTGCTTTAGATCTACACTAAACATACACAATAAGTTCCTTTCAGATGTAGCTTTACCAAGCTGGCATGAGATTTTTTTTTTTTCATTCACAATGATTTTTTTTTGCGGTCAGCTATGTGCTGGCAAGAAAGTACAGAAACCAACTTAACTGTGAGCTAAAGGCAGTGCCTTAGTCCTACACAGYAGTCAGGGGTGGAAGAAATGGAAATTTGAAAGGCTTTAAATATGAATGGATTTTTCTCAGCTCTCTCAGAGATGGGTGGCCTTCTCTATCCCATCCCCAATGAGAAAGTTTGTGTTTGTCAGACAGACCTTCCTCTGCTTAAAGAAAGCCAATTAGTAAGTACTGCTTTCAGCATCAACATCTAGCCTTTGACATTTCTTCCCCTTGAACTTTTCTTTCCAAAATGGCCYACAAGAAGACAAGATGAAGACTAATTAATTAATTAGTGGTTTAATTAGATCACTAATGAAACTTCTGAGGGATTGAGTGAGCAGAGATTTTAACAGCCCAGCTAATGCTCACAGTTGGTCATCTACAACTTCTTGCATCTGTAATCCTCCCTCAGTCTGCCTGGCCAAAACCTTGACGTGCCAGRACTCCCTCCCCATTCACTCAATGATTCTTGTGGGTCCTTTCAAGTCAGCATATCCTGTGGTTCTGWGATTCTGTGATTTGCTCAGTGAGAGTCTGACTGACCATCCACTGCAAATACTGTCCTGAGCTACAAAKTCAACAGCAAATTTAATAGAAGTACCTGTAAGTTGTAATTGTCTTTTCTTAAAAGCAGCTTTCACATACTAGAAAGGAGGGATTCTGAACCTGACCCTAGTGAACCCTGCTCACATCCTCCCTGGAGGCACAGTGTCAGGGATGTTCTAACAGAGCTCACCTGGGGCTGCACAAGCAACTTGAAGGGGACTTCTAATGCCATTGATGTAAAGCAGACTTTGCAGCAGCTTGTACTTTAGCAGGAGATTTTGGCCAAAGAGGTGTTGTGAATGAGTCTGTGCTCTGATAAATTATGCTGTTAGAAACAAGAGATCACAGAAATTGGAAGCCACTAAGAAATCTGATTTCAAACACTTTGCTGMAGGTCTCTTAAGCTGAGCTGCCTGCAGTTCCTATACTGACCAGGACAGAAGGCACCAAATGGAATTTGGCATCTTTTTGATTCTCTGTGGTCATAATTTATTTGAGCAAAATTGCTCCAAAACTGAAGTGCAATTGCCCTCCTCTCTCCCTTTTGCCCCCATCTTTAGCTGTTATATTTTTAATSAAGTTCCTCTACTGGCTAGAAATCTGGAAAGTGCTTTCCTCCCCCGTCACCTCTTCCTCCCACTCAGTCTGGCTGAGGCATTGCTACACACAAACACRTAGCCAGGGTTCATCTGTGTGTACCAGAATCCTTCCCATTCCATTTCTCACAGCCTCACTGAAGGAACATCCAACTCACATCTCAGCTGAACTTTTGAACCCACCAAGGCTGACATAGCTCAAAATCAAGCAGAACAGGCTGAAGGGAGCCTATCAGTTTGAGGAGCAGCTAAGCAAGTGCAAGTCAGAATTCTGTCCTCGCTGATGTCTGTGATAAGGAAGAGCTGGTAAAAGACCTGATCATTGTCTAATCTTCCTCRCATAGAAATATCATGTGCCCTCTGCTTGAAAATGCACTGAAAATGTGTGATCTTTTGCCCAGGGGCAAAGCAGAGCAGTGCAAAGCTTAGCAATTCACTAAAAGAAGGTCTGGTCCTTCAAGACCCTAAATGACGTGTCACTTGTGATTAGTTAGATGGCTGCTGCTTTTTTCTGAAGTTGTTGGTCATAAATGCTGGTCTTAGAACTTTGAACACAGAATCAAGGAGACACAAAGRGATATTGCTGGTTGGCATTGTATACTCAGAACTGACCACACCAAACTGGACCACAGGACTGAGACCACATCCCTGTTCTTGGACTCCTGGGCATAAAACACAAACACCTATGGAACAGACGCTTCAGGTTTCTTCCCTGACTTCTGTCCAGGCAGAGGGGACAAGGGTTGAATGGCTTCATACAAAAGTTTCGAGGAAGAAGATGCCAGAGAGAACATGGATAGGACACAACAGCAGTTTCTGATTGCACAYTGTTTAAAAGAGCTTCTTTTGACAAATACTGGGTGTAGCCTTCAGACAAAGCAATGGAGGGAGTAGGGACAGGAGAAGAGAGCAATAGGTAAGCTGATTGCAGCCCTTGCAGCAGCACTGGACATGCTCTTTTTGCCAGCCATTTCAAAACAGTTGCTCAGAATCAAAGAGCCAGCTCTAAATCAGCAAATCATTCATTTAATAGCTTTAGAGGCTGTTCCCTATTAAACAAGGCACGGTAAATCTGTTTCAGATTAGCAGAGCAAAAGAGTTACAAAAAAATCCCACTTTGGTGTTAAGTTTTGGCCTGTACAAGCTGCCTCTCAAACAGATGCTGTGTCCATTCTGCTAAATATAAAATGGGCAGCCCCAGTGTCTGGCCCTGACCCCAAGTGACGTGGCCTGGCTTCAGTCTTTGGGTGATCCCTCTGTGTCAGACTGACCCCACAAGTTGTGTGGCACTTGGCCCTGGCTCCCTTYCGTGCTGCAAGTGGTGTCCCTTCAGTCATAAGATTTATCTTTATTTCTGTGCCGTGTTGTTGAGTACAAGAGCTCTGAAAGGGCGGTGTTGCGACCCACAAGAGTGATGTTTTTTATGGCCTGAAGCTGAAGGGGTGTGTTGCATCCCCCGGGGTATGCATGAGGCTCTGCAGGAGGATGGGGCAGCCTTGGGAGGCTGTGTGGGCTGGAGTGTGGTCATCTACAAACTGCTGGCAGCTCCTGGGGAGAGGGCAGCCCAGAGTCACGGAGCAAAACACAAATTCAGCAYGTGGGAAAGCAAGGGTCTGGGTATCGAGCTCACAGCCTGTCCCTTTTAGCCTGCMCACATCCAGAGGAACCGAGCAGGCTCCTCTGTGGGTTTTATTATCACATGCACCCACCTGGAGTTAAACACTGGGCAGAGAACAGCCCTGAAAAGCTCTCAAGCCCTCAGTGCTCCTCAAAAACTTCTCACTAGTGAAGAATTGCAGCAGGTGAAGCACCACCTCTGSTGGCAGCCTCTGGATAGGTGGAAAACACTGGGAAATTTCAGCTTCCATCTGCCTGAAATTGGGTGCCAAAAGGAAGGCAGTAGTCTCATTTCTCACAGCAGCTGAAATGTTTGATATGTTTAACAGCTTTCAGTTAACTCAAGAACAGCTCTGATAAGTTATTCTAACAGAATACAGACACTCCCATAAATAAAACATAACTGCTGTATTTTTATCAGAAAACAAATAGTAAAAGAAAAATGAAGAATTTCTCAAGATACCACAGAATAGAGAAATTTGCAATCCCAATCATACCTCCAGGAAAGTTTTCCTCAGCATAAGGCCAAAAGAAGGAGAGAGGTTCCTTGCTGTAGGAACCATCCAGCTGGTGAAACCATCAAAGATGAGTGATTGCCAGGTTGATATCTGCCATCAGCAAAGCATCCTGTTATTTATGGGAGGTTCCTGACATTTGTCCTTGGAAAAAGGACAGCTGCTGGAAAGACTGGCTATGTGAATGAAGAGACAGTGGAGAATATATCCTGTCTCAGGTAACATTTTTGACACTCTCACCCTCAGCATTCTTATTTTCAAGTTGAGAAAGTATTGAAGGATGCATGAGTGTGCTTGAAAAATGGCTGTGATGCCAGGCCTAAAGTGTGTCATAATCAGTGGCTTAACATCCAGCTGAAGGCCAGTAACAAATGGAGTATCAAGGGCATCCAGGATTTTTCAATGTCTTCATCAGTGATTTGGATGATRAGACAAGGGGTGTGCACCCTGCGGCAAATTCCAGATGATGCTTAGTGAGGGAAAATGATTGATCCCAAGTGACAAAGCTTTAACCCAGAAGGACTTTGAGAAACATGAAAACTGTGCCAAGAACTTCCTGAAATTCAGCAGAGAGAAGTGTCAGGTTCTGTACTGGGGTGGAATAATCCCACACATCAGCACAGGCTGGGAACTGAATGGCTGAGACTTTGTAAAAGGGAATCTGGATGCCAAAATGTGTAAGGAGGAAATAGTCTGCTCTCATTGCAWCAGTGGTGCAAGGAGCACATGGCTTTATATCAGGAGAAACAGATTCAGGGAAATTATTGCCTCCTTTATTCATCCCTGGTGAGACCAGTTTTGGACCTACCAGGATGTCAAGAATTTAGAAGCTCATCAAAGGGCTGCGAAGATAGTTATGGTAGGGCAGAAGATCTTCAAGGAGAAGGTCAGGGAGCTGAGCTTGTTTGTGCTGCAAGAGGAGACACAGGATGGTGGAGCAGCAKCCTGCATCTGGGTGAGAGGAAACTGGAGGGATGATGAGGACAAACCCTTTTTGGTAGTGGCTGAGAATATCATGGGGAAACAGACACAAATCATGGCTTGGGAGACTGAGATAAATCTGATGTTTAAGACAGTAACAAAAAGCTAAAGGAAACTGAAATAAGTTCTTAGTGGAAGGAGCAGGCCCAAAGGAAAGAAGTGCATGGAGTGGATCACAGCAGTTCTGGGATCTCCACTGTAAAAACAGAGTCAACAGTGAAGGGTGCCAAGAGGGCTTAAAAAGGTGAACTCTGGAGGCTCCACCTACTTGGAAAAATAAGCAGTTTCTGGACAGAAATTCTACTGTACAGCATGTCCTCTGGATGTGGGAGGAAGGCTTAGAGTTTAAAAACCAAGGCAAAAATCAGAGGCATAAGGTCTCTGTTAATCTTGGAAAAAATATGGATATTTCTGACCTACTTCTTAATGTTCAGAAAAAGTATCTAATAGAGCAAACATTTAGGGTCAATGTGAGCAGGTCAGTGTCATTTAAAACCTGTAAACATCATATTTCTTTTTTGAACAAATAGGTGGTCAACACTACAGAACTACTGCTAAGGATGGGCTTTAGATGAGAAAACATTAGGTAAAGTTATTGTTATGAGGCAGCTGCACTGCCTTTTTCCAGCTCCAGTTGCCACTGGAAAGGTAAGAGCTCACTGTAAATAAAACTTGATTCAGAGGCACCAAACTGCAGAGCACTGGCTGGAGCAGGAAGGAATTCTGCTGAAAATGCTGAGGACAAGGATGWCACAAAACCTGGGAACTTTCAGGGCTGTGTTGGAGGGTATCCAATGAACAGACAGAAAAATCCTAGAGGCCTGCCTTACTTACAAAAAGCACAGGCCAAGCAGAGTAAGAAGGAACAACMAAAGCAGTGTTAACAGCAGCTGGAAAAAATGCATCTTAAAGGGCTACTGGTATTTATTTTCTATGAAGCACAGTCCTTATAGCTTGTGTCCTAAAGGGCCCTGGTGGAAGATCCAGTACTCAGACAAATAATTTCTCTTTAATTCACAGCTCATTTCACTGCAGGTGATGCCCAGCAGTGATCACAGCCCARGGGCAGGAGCTCCCACAGTCTGTAGTGAGTTACTCCTGCTGCTGCTTGCTGGGTCCTCACTGCAGTGGGCTGATCACCAGTGGTGCCAAAGGGGAAAAGCAGCTTTTCATGAAATGTGTGTTGATCCCTCTTACCTCACTGAACTCTCCAAGTGTCTCCCAGCATGGCTGAGCATTGAATTTAGCTTTTTATCACCCAGAGCTGAGCCATAACATAAATGGATGCAAGGCCACAGGTGTTTAATAGTGTGYAGCAAAGCTTTACAAACATGGCTAATTATTATTCATTAATTTTGGTGTTACATTGCTTGGTAGAGCTAAGGTTAGGTTAAGGTTGGTTTACTAAGTTGAGGATAATTTGCTAAATTAAGGTTAATTTACTAAGTTAAAGTTAATTTAGTAAGCTAAGGTTAATTTACTAAGTTAAGGTTATTTTACTAAAAATTAATTTTGAGAGACATTTTGTGGCAAAAATTACAATTGTAGTGGTGAGGAAATTCCCTATCCTTTTCTGCTTGAGAACCAAGGCCAGAATATAAGACTGGAATACTTTGAGGTTGTTGGTAATTACAAGTACTGGAGCTAGCACAAATATTAGTGTTGTGGGATGAGCAGATTCTGAGTGCACAGAGGCATGCTTTGGGTAARGACTGAGTGTTGTAATCCACCCACACGTGGTCTGTGGCACTGGGGAGCCTTGCAGAAAGGGAGAATCCATCCCAGCAAACAGCACCATGTGTGGCATTCATATTTTCTGAAAAATCCCTTTGTCCAGGATTTTTCTCCTGGGAAGCTGAGAAGCCTCRGAGAAAAAGAAAACAATAATTATTTCATTTGCTTCTCTGTTTTGCTCATGTGGAATGTGTTTGGAGATTGTTTACCCACAGGTGRTTGTTTCATTGGATTCTGGTGAGTTGTTTTCACTCTTTAKCCAATCAGTGCCAAGCTGTGGAGGGACTCTGAAGAGTCAYGAGTTTTCATTWTTATCTTTTTAGCATTCAGTAAGTATCCTTTCTGTATTCTTAGTTAGTTAGTATAGTATTCTTTAATATAATATAGTRTCATAAAGTAATAAATTAGCCTTCTGAGAACATGGAGTCAGATTCATCATTCCTGCCTTCCTTGGGGCACCCAGCAAACACAATAACCATGGATCATGGAGCCTGGACACAGCTGAGCAACGAGAGCAGGGATCTGAGCAGGATGRTTAATACAACATCACCCTGGGAGAGTAATGTGAACATACTGAAACAAAACAGTTCATGCTTAAAGGCCCTGTAGCTGAAAAGTCKGCCTGTACCACACTCTGTGTCCTTTCAGCTCTGAAAGACCCTGAGCAAACTGATAAGGGAATAATTAAGAATATTTGTTAGTGACTGTAAGATTTCCTGTTAGCATGTTTTCCCTGATGGAATTCATTTATGGCTTTGTTTGTCCCACACATCACAGGTTATTTATATCTCAGAAGAAGCTTTTTAAAAATTATCAGAGTTTAAAAGAGGGCAAAAATCTGTTGCAATTTTTACTGTCAATTTTCAAACATGATATCTCSAGCTATATTTGGACAGAATTTCAAACTCATCTTGTTATAAACTTAAATAAGTTCTGAAAACAATTCCTGATTGAGAAAGGAAGCCTTGACCATAACTAGTTAACACATTTTGAAAATCACAATTATCCATCTGCTGCAGTATTTTAAACTGGGAATTACAGTAAAATTTGAACATGCTTTAAAAATTCTTTTTAGGTAGCATGGAAATAATCAAAAAACTTTACCTAGATTTTTGGACTGCAGGGTTACCACTGTCATTAGTTCCAGAACAGAAAAGCCCACAGAATGTTGGGTTCTTTCTGTGGCATTTGATGCAGGCTGGGAGAAGGAATAGCTTTGCCCCACATCCCTGGGCAGCTGTGAAGCTGCTTTACAGCAGTTTATTCCCAATGGTGAAAGGAGATTTTCTAGACCTTTCTGTCTGCCACTATTAGRAACTTAAGACAAAGGCTGAAAGCAGACTTGAGCTGCCTGAGACCCATTATTGATTGGCTTTCATCAGGTTTTACCTTAATCCTGGTCTTGGCCATGCTGAGAGCTCCAGATGCAGACATGAAAGCCAGACCACATCTGTTCTTTCTCTGTGTGTACAATGGTTTTCCAGGAAGGGTCCCAAAGAATTCCTGAGATAACTGCAGGAAGCTGGTGCAGGTCTGATCTACCACCTCTCCATAACCTCAGGCAAGAACTCAGGTAATGACAAGCTTGAGTGATAAACACTCAGGCGATGGAGGAATCTGGTGGGTTTTATCCCCAAAG
Source organism: Cardinalis cardinalis (assembly GCA_014549065.1). Classification (NCBI taxonomy): domain Eukaryota; kingdom Metazoa; phylum Chordata; class Aves; order Passeriformes; family Cardinalidae; genus Cardinalis; species Cardinalis cardinalis. The sequence continues at coordinate 2,915,427 of JACDOX010000049.1, forward strand.
GACAAGATTTGTAACCCTATCTGCCTCATGATAAAGTCCTTCAGGGCTTTTTCTAGATGGGACAATCCACATCCTTGMTTTGGACCCTCCTTCAGGCAAATTTGCAAGAGTAGGTTATCAGAATTTCTGGWCTAGGGAAGGTTTTGTGGAAAATGGATCCTCACCTATATCCAAGTGGCTTCAAAGGAGTGTCCAGCTCTTGGGGACCAGCCACTGTCAGTGCTGCAGGGTAACTTGTGTTCTCTGCCTGTGTCATCACACAGAACCAGCAGCACACTAAAACCCCAAGCAGGACAAAAGCCCAAACAATATCTCGTGATAACTGCTGGTACCAAAAGTGCCCTGGGTTCTGCAGCTGCCAGTGCCTCTTGTTAAAAGTTTGTCAAAGCAGAACTTTCCTCACCAAAAGGGGAAGTGTCCTTTTTTCCCCAGCAGCTGCACTGTACTGAACTAGACATTTTTAGAGCCACATTGTCTGTGTGCCCACTGCCAACATCCAGCAGTTCTGTTATGTACTCAGGACTTTTCCTGGCCAAGTGTCAAACCTCCCTGGAATAATCTGAAGGGGCCTCAGTTCCAATGTTCCCTGGTACTGCAGAAAGGCTGAGCCAGGGCACGGAGTGAGATACTGAGCCTGCAGGTCTGGTAAATATTTAAGGTTAGGATTAACCACTATTTTAAAACACCTCTTTCTCATAAACACTTGTGTTATGACACCCGAAGTCCTTCCTGCAGTTAAATAACATAATGATTCAATGTTGCCATTGATGTGTGTTTCTGTTTAAATGCTTTAATCAGTTCCTTAATATAGGAGGTTTGTTTATAAAAGTGGAAAAGGAACAGCATATCTATCCCAGTCTGACTGATTGAGCAAAGATTTGAGGCGCTTTCAGCTAAGAGGGAAACCTGGGCATTGTAATGTTCTTTGTTCAATCCTTTTTTGAATGGGAACAGATTCCTGTTTTTCTGGTCATAAGAGGGAGGGATGTAATAGCGGAAAGCATGAATAAAAAAGGGGTGGGAGSAATCTGGTAGCTGAAGTAAAAGTCAACTTCATCTTCTTTAGACTGTTTCTCACTTAAAGGATAAACACATGGCATAACTGCTGAGTTTCAGAATCTTGAACTGCAGTTAAGATGATTTTCGGTCCAGGAAGCTCCACTGGGGAAGTTGGTAGCCCAGCTGGCAAGGGCTCTGGGCAACATGGGCATACATCACTGTACTAAATTGACAAAACATTACTCTAGAAGCTGAATATGATTTTTCCTGCTTATTCCTTTGTGCTCAACCTCCTCATAGTGCAAATATTTAATTATTGCATTGTGACCAATTTTTTAATGGTGTAAATGTTTCAAGAAGGAAAACAGCATAAACATCACCAGAACATGTGGAGAAGGGAGGCTCAGACACCCTGGAAAATGGGATGTGACCCTGCAAAGGACTGAAAGAAGGTTTTCATCCAGCTTCCTATAGAAAGAGGATTAGGGAAGCTCAAGCGGTTTCTTGTTTTTGTGACCATTTAAACAGTAAAGGACTTCAGAAAAAAAAAGTACCAAAAGCAATGTAGCGCTGCATAAAAAGGGATTTAAAAAAGATACTAGATGGAAACACTACTGGAAGTACTGACTTACTGTAAACATTTGAAAAAAAMCCAGGCTACTAGCCTTGAGGCTTTRAGTAAAAATCAAGGCTTTAGTCTATTGACAGGAAACCAGAGYTGGAAAGAAATTCACAGCAGTTCCAAATATTWCTTTTTTTTTCCCCTTAAAGTGAGAATGCTGCCAGCAGCTCTTATTGAAARGAACATGTATTTTCATATCATGTTATAGAAAAGTAGTGTTGAAGAGAACYCAGAATGGGAATCTGTGCCTCTTTGGAACAAGGATCAATTAAACGTAACCATTGCTTATCGACACTTTTTAAACCTCTTTTAAAGTCCTCCAGAAATAGAATTTGGAAGTTCTCTAGGTTCTTCTGAGATACATTAATTTAAGAAATTATTTTTCATTTTTTCTTCCTGTTAGTTCTTTCTTATCATAGGCTAAGGGCACTTAGAGAACAAGCTTTCCTTCTAATATGTAACATTCTTGATAACACTTCCAAGTACAGGAAGGCCAGCAGTTTTCAGGCTTTCTTTCTCTGTGTGTTTATGTGGTGTTTCTACTGGTTCTTTTCCCCTTTTAGTATAGAAAAGCACAACCAACTTTATTTTTAAAACATTTCCTCATAAGTCCTGTTGCTTAAAGGGCTTGCCAGCAACACAGTTTTTTATTCTCTGTTTTCTTTACATATTTTTGAACTTCTGGTATCCAAACCTAGAACTGAAATCAGGAATTCAGAAGTGCTGAAGGGTCCTCTGGATTTTTTACTCAAAGGGGATAAATGGAGGGCAAAGTYGACCTCCTATGTCTGACTTAGAGCAGTTCTGCTAATATAGCCCAGGGTGATGCTTGCTTTGTTTCCCAAATATCATCCKCTTTCATATTAAATTCATAGAACCTATTCTCTTTTGCTGCTGCCTTGAGAGGTTCTCTTTTCTCTTAATTAGTCCATGATTTCTGATTTCTATGTTTTTAATAAATTCACTAATTTAGGCCCTTTCTTCTGCTTAATGACATCAGTTTGAGTGTTGAACCTGCCTGCACATGTTGATGCCAGTTGCTCATGTAAATTGGATTTCTATTTTAATGATATAAATCACAATCTGAAAGGAGCTATTTTGTGGTCCATCTCTGTTGGGTAGCAACTATTACACCCTGCTATGAGTTGTATCACTGAATTWTGTGGTTACATTAAAAATACATAGTATTTTTTGTAGACCATCTATCCCAAAGCTTTATTACTAATGCMATTAATTATATCAGATGCTTCCCTGTCATCAGCTGAGCATGTGTGGTGGATTGAGCTTGGCTGGCAAGCAAGGGCCCATCAAGCTGCTCCTTCACTCCTTCTTAGCAGGATGAGGGGASACAACGAGGTGGAAATTATGTGGGTTGGGATAAGAGCAGGGAGATCCCTCACCAGTTACTGCCAAGGGTAAAACAGACCTGACTTGGTGAAAATTAATTTAGTTTATTGGTAATTAGCAACAGTGAGAAATGAAAGGAAAATTGAAGCACTTTCCCTCCATCCTCCTTCCCAGGCTCAGCTTCACTGCTGACTCCTCTACCTCATGYTCCTCCAGAAGCCCAGGGGGATGGGGAATGGAGGTTGTGGTCAATTCAGCACAYCTTCCTCCTTCTGCTCTTCTCCAGCTCCAGCATGGAGCTCAATTCCACAATTATCCATCATGAACACAATTTTCCTTCATGAACACAATTATCCTTCCTGCATGGCTCCTTTCTACAGCCTGCAGTCCTTCAGGGTCAGATTGCTCCAGTGYGGGCTCCTYTCCCTGGACCACAGGTGCTGCTGGAAGCCTGCTCCAGCCTGGGCTCCTCATGGGTTCAGCTTCCATCAGGACACATCCCCTTGCTCTAGCAGGGGTCCTCCACAGCTGCAGGTGGGTCTGTGCTCCATCACTGACCTCCATGGCTGCAGGTGGATCTGTGCTCCATCACTGACCTCCATGGCTGCAGGTGGATCTGTGCTGCCCTGTGGACCTCCATGGCTGCAGGTGGATCTGTGCTCATCACAGATCTCCGKGGCTGCAGGTGGATCTGTGCTGCCCCATGGACCTCCTCAACTGCAGGGGCAGAGCTGCCTCACCCAGTCTGAACTTCTGGTGACTCTGCTCCAGTGTCTGGAGCGCYTCCTCCCCATCCTTCTCCATCAGCCTGGATGATTCTGCAGGACTGGATTTCACAGGACTGCATTCTGTAGGACTGTTTTTTCGTCTGGATTTCTGTAGGACTGTTTTCCCACATATTCTCTCTTGCTCTTTCCCCTGGTTGCTCTTGCATAGAAGTTTTTTCCCCCTTTTTTAGTTCATTATCCCAGAGGTGCTGCCAGTATTGCTGGTGGCCTGGCCAGCGGTGGGTCTGTCTTGAAGCTGGCATTGGCTCTGTCAGACATGTGGGAAGATTCTGGCACCTTCTCCCAGAAGCCTCCCCTGTAAACCCTGCAGTTCCAAAACCTGACCACATGAGCCCTGCACACTGAGCTACCACGTCAGGGAAGGAACTAAATTCCATTAACATGCTTTACTCTTGACAAATCCATCCTGGCCATTTCTGAGCACTGTATTTTCTTCCAACTGCTCACAGGCCATTGCATAATTTATTCCAAGAGTTTTCCATATTCAACTGAATTCCTTGGATTTGTTCCTCTTCCTTACTTCCACCTCCTGAAATGCAGATAGGACACTCACCCTCACCAGCCCTTACTGCAGTCARCCTTTAAAGGCTCCCTCTTTTAGGGATTTTTCAGGCAAAATCAAGTGAAAAAGGACACAGTTGGTGACACACTTGCTGGCTCCAGCTGGACATCTCTGTGTACCTCATTCTTCCTAAGGTTTTTATTTGGCTGGAGTTTATGGGTTGTTTCTTTCTCCAATCTAGACAATTCCTGTTCCACACTGGAATTCTGCAAAAGGAGTCAGAGTTTTTGGCAAACTCTTGATTGATTTTTGATAACACAGCTCCTGCTGTAACAGTCTGCCATTTGTCATAACCATTCAGTGAGCAACAAAAGGTCTCTGTTAAATGTTTAATGCTAGGCACGATCCCAGCAATCAGGGCTGATAGACTTAGAAGAACATGAAATATATGAGGTAGGAAGAAGACAGAGGAAAAAAACTCAAGAGACAAAATGTGGAGTTGTTGTCTGGGTTCTGTGTAAATATAGTTAGAGGCATTATTATCTTTAAAAGTGGAAGATTTTCCCTTTTTGATAGAAATAAGAAATCGAATGAGTATGAATATTCCACTTAGCAAAATAAAAACTGCAAATCACAAATATATTTTGTTTTACTCTCCATAAATATGCTTGATTCAAAATAATCAGCCATACCCTAGAATAGTTCCATGTAAAAAGAATCAATTATAACAAATCTATTGGTTAAAATTTAACTTTTGTTATTGGAAGGCCACATTGGCAGCAACAGTGACATTTTTTCCTACAGCACTTCTGCTTTGCAAAACAGACTAAAATTCTGCTGCAGGCCAGAGTCATTTGCCATCCTTCTTCATCTGTGTTGGCCTTAAAAAGTTTCATAAAAACCATAGAATGAAACTTGATTTATAGACATGTTTTTTGTTTGGTTGGGATATTTATTTGGGAGGGATGGGGACATTTGGAACATAYTGCTGTCTCAATATGGAAAAAAATCCTTGACTCTCCAAAGATATCATAAAAATGTGGAAAAGTGTTCAGAGTGCTTTGAGTTGATCTGAAGGAGCCCTTTAAAGCTGCAGCATGCCTAGTAAGTGTGGTACAGATAACTTCTAAGTAACAAAAAATAAAATCCTTGAATCAAAGCTGAAGTGAAAAGTCTTCAAATATAAATTCTTACAACCCAAATGCCAGTGAAGTGTGGAAGCCATTAGCATAAAACCTCATTTCAGAGGAATTAGAACTGTAAATAGTGCCCAGTAAATAGCAGCAGTTTATGTTTGTATCACTAAATTGTGCAACTGAGGAAGGATTCAGCAACCGATGGCAACCTATATTGTCCAAGAAAAAGCAAAATTCCCTTTAGAATGCTATTATTGCTCAACCAAGTCTTATTTAAATTAATTATCTTCCCAAAGGAATAGGATTTTGTGACCTTTTCAGGACATTATATTAAAGTGTGCTTTGTTTATTGAGTGTTTTTGAAACAGCTTGGACCAAAATGCAGTTTTGCTCTAATAAAATGTAGCTGGAGCAGCTCCATTACCCTCCCACCCTCTGAAGCCCACAGGACAAAAAGGGTGTAACAAAATGAAGTATTTGGCCATTGACCTGTGAGTCCAGTGACTCATCCTGGGTCACATAAAACTGTTTCCCAGCGAGAGGCTGTAACAGAGGGCTGCTGCTAATGCTGAGCTTCCCTGCTGCCACACAGAATGTGAGGGGATTCAGGGGAAGGGACCTTTCCTGTGGATTCACAGAACCACAGGTAATGATGGAGGCAGGAAGGAATTTCCAGAGGTCACCTGGTCCTCTCCCCTGCTCAGGCAGGAGCACCCAGAGCTGGTTGCCCAGGATTGGGTCTGGTTGGGCTTTTTGTTACCCTTAAAGAGAGACATTTCACCAGTGCCCTGGGCAGCCTGTGCCRGAGCTCAGTCACCTGCATGGAAAGGAATGTTTCCTGATGTCCATGGAATTATCCTGCCTTTCAGTTCCTGCCAATCACCTCTGCTCCTGTCAGAACTGAGGAGAGGAGGAGAAGTGAGAAGGAGAAGGTTTGGAGACTGGAAAGGCCGTGTTGAACTGCCAGCTGACTTCTTCTCCAAAGCCAGTATTCAGGCTTCACACTTCTGGATTTTTCCCTGTGGCAGGGTCCTTGCTTATGGGGCTGGAAAGCTGTGGGAGTTTTGGTTAGAGGGTCTCAGGACCCATCAAGCTGGCTCAGTGTGGAGCTCACTCAAATTGCTGGTGCTCTTCACAATGCAGAGACAAATAGAAAAATCTCCACCTGGGCAGTTCTGCCAGGGTCTCATCCCTGAGTTTGCTCATTCCATAAGAGCCTGAGTGTGCTCCAGCAGATGAGCCATTCTGCTATGGGAAGGGAGGAAAGGGAGGGATGTCTGGGGTGAAATCCATCCCTATGTTTGTCTGCCTGCATTTTTGTGCTATTCTCATCTCCATTTCCTTTCTGAGACCCTCTCACCTGGGGTGTGTGGAAGCACAGTCCCTCTCCATTCACAACAGCAGAGAATACTGTATGATCCCATAGATTTTATTTTAGGATTTGAGGATTCCATTACATATGAGGATTGCCTAATCCAGCACATCAGCCAGCCAAATTGGCCAAGCATGTTACCRGGGGGCTTTCCTATTTTGCTCAACCAGGGAGCTAAATGTTTTCTCTGCCTGGAAAATTTATCAAGAAATATTGTTTCAGAGAAAATGTTTTGGAAGCATCATCCCAAGCGGGGATTAGACTTGTTTTAACTAGAGTAATCTGCAATTGGAAAGCTGCACAGACATCTGAGAGTGCCTGGTGATATGTGGAAGCAAAAAGGTGAGACTGACTCATAAAAGTGCACTCGGGGCTGTTTTACAACAGCAATTCACAGAGTATCTGATCCAAAACAAAGCAGGATTTGCTTGCCCACAGGGATCTCTGTGTATATACAGAGGAAACAAAGGGCTTACATCTTTCAACACAAAATATTTCTGTATAAATAGCTCACAGGAACGCAGCTAATCTCTAAGGCCTTCTGTCAACCAGCTGCAGAAGAGGGAGGAAAGGAAAATCATTTAGGGAAGAGCATCTTCAACATGAAGGGTRGGCTTTTTTGTAGCCAAAAAGACCCATGCTTGGGGCTTAGTTTCTGAATCTAAAAATTCAGAAGAGGGGTGATTACCTTAAGCAGGAAAGCCTCCTTCAAAAACCAGGGACTGTGTCTTCTCCGTCCCTGAGACAGAGGACTGTGGTATGGGTTCTGAACAGTTTGATCTCCCACCTGTGCGCTGGGGTTGTATTTGCCAAATAAAAATTATCCAGGGAAGAAACCGAGGCAACTCAAACTCTGACTGCCCACACTGAAGAACTATTTATTCTTTCCCAGGATCTGTTAGAGACCAGCCCAATCAGCTCCACCCAAGACAGAAGTTTGGCTTGGTGTGGGTAGCAGCTGTCCCAAGAAGCCTTCCCCACATGCAGTGAGGGYAAGACCAAACCAGATGCCTTACATTGTCTTTATCATCATCCCTGCTGTGTTTCAATCCCCAGGCTCTTGTGCTTTCCCCTAGGAATGCACCCTCAGGTTCATATTCTAAAATCACCATCCTGGCGCACCTTGTGACAGGAGACAAGGATCAGTTCCTARGGGAAATAAGTTTTTGGTGCCCCATAGGGCAGCACAGCTGATTGCCTGATGCATGGGCCACTTTTCAGTGCAACTGGGGCATTTGRGGGGCACAAAGACAAATTCTATCTGTCCATCTGCTGTCAGACACAGAAGGTTGTCTAGGAAGGATGCAAGGAAGAAAACCRTCTAAAAGTCAAACAAAGGCCCCCAGGTAGTGTGGCCTTTGTGTGTACTCACCTTTAAGGGGCACAGCATTGTAAGAACAGCCTAACATTTCCTTCAAACAGAAATACAGAACTCTGGAAAGCGTGTAAGCACAAATTTGAGWGCTAACCTCATAACCTCATTCTTATGTGCTAGGTTAACAAAGTGTACAGATCTGGGGTCAGCTCCTCACGTTACTCAAACCAGGGGACTGAAAAAMCTCAGAATATTGAACTTCTGATTTTCAAATGTTTGTGAAAAAATTTATGGAAATCAGAAACACATTTCCACAGGCATGGGGAAGAAGGAGGAACAGACTGCTTTTGGGGGGTTGCCTATTTTCTAGATACATGTGCAAACCACATGTTTTTCTCAGCATTTTTTCAAGACCATTTAATTGACAACATGTTASCCTGGGAAAGAAGAACAGCTTGCAGGGAGTTTAGAAAACACCCCTTCCCATGGACACCTTGGCTCATGGTGTTGCTGTTGAGCAGGTAAGCAGTGCCATGGCACTGTGGCCCAGAGATCTCAGCATTTGTTGGTGTAGGGTCAAGGTGAGGACACCCCTGGCAATCAGGGGCATTGGTCTCAGCTCTTCCTTCTGCCAGGACTGTCACTGTTCCATGCAATGCAAGGCAGCCAGGCTCATTCCTCAGGTGGGCAGCAAATKGAAGGAGGTGGTGTTCATGCCACAGTGACAATGTGACTGATGTGGTGATGGCTGCAAGCAAGATGAATTGTTCAGGAGAGGTAAGAATTTGTGAAAGATGGTTTCTGCCAGCTTAGCTTGTCTCTTTMTGATGTGCACACACCCTGAGGCAGCAGGCAGGGATGCCTACATCTGAGGAAAGACCAGGAACAGCTTGTTGATCTGTGTAATATTTCAGCTGTACCTGCACAGGTACAGGAATTGTTCTATGCACAGCAGAAATATTGTGGAAAGTAACTGACCAACCACACACTGAGATAGGCTCTAGTTGTGCTTGAATTCCAGTGCTTTCCCCATCACAGACATGATGCTCCATGGTGGGATTCTGTATTTACTCTGGTGTTTAACACAAGGCAGCCAAAGCACATTTCATCATGCAGTGAGAGGTGCAACAAAACAAAACCAGCTTCTCTTGGGGGACCTGTGGCCAGKCATCAGCCTCAGGAGTGCCAAGGCTCAGGCCTTACATGCCCAACCTCACAATGAAACCCAGAGATAAGACGCCATAAACAGTGCATAAACATGATCTGAACATCCAACACAAGCGCTGCCACCTGACAGGAACATGAAGTGCATGGCTTTGCTGCATTGCTGTCCTACCCTGGATTTATCTGCCTGAAACAGAAGAGAAATGGAGCTATCACTGTGTGTTGAGGATGCAGAGCCTTCTCCTGAGGGCAGATGACTGCTGATGACTCCTGTGTGTGGGCTTTCTTTTTGGACCCAGGCACCTTCTGGTCTTGGCTGTACCTAACCCACACTCCAGAGGAGTACTGGAGCAGTGTCCCATTCAAAAATGCCTGTTTAGGGTATTTTAGGGTACTTTACAGACAGACAGAAGATGTACTACACAAAAGGTGTTCCATATAAAGGATTTCTGTCATCATCCATGATGTAGCAGTGTTTCTGGGGCAAACAAGAGTTGTGCAGCAGAGCTGTGAAACAGTGTGAGAGAGATTCTGCCTGTCTTTCCACCATGGCCCAAACTGGAGCGTTCTTCTCCCCACCTGATTTCTAGATCACAGGACTCAGTCTCCCCTGGCTGTGTCAGTTATCAAGGCTCACCATTCACAGCTTGGTGCACAAGGCTCTGGGGAGGTGCAGTGGTTGAGCAAAGTGAGGGAATAAAAGGTTTCTTTTATCTTTTTTTAGACTTTGGCTGGTGGTTTTTACATATTTTTCAGATCATGTTGGACTCTGCTGTGTCCACCTTCCTTCCTCTGATATCCTGGCTGTCAATGGCTGCCAACCACCCTACAGGCAGAGCAGTATGTGGCAGCACTCTTCAGTCAGCTGCTCATGGAAATCAGCTCAAGATGACGGATGAAAGTAATTCAGCTGGTTTTCCATGAGAAAAAGAAACAACAGTCCCTCCCACAAGTGCATCATCCAGTAGACTGGCAGTGAATGATTAGATTCCATCTAGGAGGAGTAACCACTGATACATGTACATCCTAGAAGTGTGTCTAACGATGGAAATTTCTGCTTGGGTCTCTCTCAACCTCTCCTCTGCAAAAAYAGGAGTGTTTCCAGGAGAAGCAAAACCTAAAAGACATCAGAGATCCTTTCCTGCCTATGCATTTGTTACTCAAACACACTTCAGAAAGAGATCTATTTCAGTTGAGATCATCTGTCCAGGGCAAGACTCTTTCAGAGAGYTTTGCTCTGCATGTTGGTTTGAATCATCTCCTATCTGCTCTTATGCCATGGCACTCACTTGGAAAACTGATCCCTAAACATTCCAGCTCCTGGTCAGTTGACAGGACATTTCTTTCAGTTCCCATTGAAATGTGCACATGTGTTCTTCTCCTTGGAGTCTGCACAAAGCCCTGCATTGTGGGCTGCACTGGATACTAAAACTAGCACAGTTGGCTTAAACTTGCCTTTTTCAAAGATTTGCCCTGCCTCTTTTGAGCAAAACAAAGCCTTTTGTATTTTTGAGGCCAAAATGGTTGAAGAAAGGGAACCACAAGGCATTAAGAGCACCCAGCTCCTCTCCCATTGCAATTTGGAATCCATTTCCCAGCCCCATGTGARCACAAGGGACAATCATGTGGAACTGTCCTGCATAATTTGCTTTAGGAGCATTGCAGAAGGGAATAGCTGAGAGCAGAGCTGAATGTTCATGCCAGTCTCCAGAGCTGGTAGAAGAGTAGGCTTCTTTCCCCTTCCCATGATAAAGGATTCCTGTAACATCAGCACTGTGTGTTGGTTTACCCTCTGAGCCTCCAACATTTTCATGRTTTTCATAAGGACTTTTGGTAATGAGCAAGGTGAATACACTGGAATTAGGAAAATACCTTTTGAATTCAATATGGGATTGATGACATTCTCTGRAAATGAGACAACAGAGGTCTGCTAAGGGAGGGGGCAGCACAGSAAGTGAAAAATGCATTGAAAATAAGGTGCAGGGAAGAGAAGATCAGGGAGGCGGTGTTGCCTCAAGATTGTGCCAAGCAYAGGCACAAACAGATGCCTGTAGTAGGGATGTTTTGCTTTCTGAATCAGCCTGACCACAGAACTAGTTCAGTGACTGGTCCTTGTGAAAGGCAAGCACAGAGGCTGTAAAGAACCAGTTCCTTACCAGCACTACATGGTACCAACAGCAGCACTTGCCCTGTCCAAGGGCAGCACTGGCAGTGCATGGAGGTGGGACATGAACAAGCAAGGAAAGCTCTTATCACAGTATTGAGCAAGAAAGCACATGAAGTTCCAGTTGTGCCTGTTTAGTTGCCTGGCACCTTGTCTTGAAACCAGTCCTTCCAATCTGCCCTGGATCCCAGCCAAACCAAGAGGTGGTTCCCTTTGCATCAGGGACTTCCAGTGCAGAAAGCCTCTGYACAGGATCCTGCTGCTCCTCTGAGGCACAGGAGGACATGCTCCACTGCCCATGGTCCATACAGCAGGTACATAAAAGATAAGAGTACAGTCACTCGGCACCAAGGGTGCAAGCAAAGATCCAGCAAGTGACCTGAACTTGCCAAGGGACAAGAAATGTTTCCCTTATTCACGTCCTGACAAGATGTCAGTTTGCAAATGTGGTGTGAATTYTGCCCCTATTCTGTGTGTATGGATGTAACTGTGGTGGTGCACTATGAAGTGTGCAGCCTGGGGGGCTAAACCATCACTTCCCTAGGGACAAGTTATAGGATGTAAAGTAAGGCACAGCTTAAGGGTTTAATTTTTGTGGGACATATTAGGCTGGGCTCTGTGCCAGTTCATCTAAAAAAAATAAATATTCATTACTTAGCTGCAGAAAGGCAGCAGTGAGTGCCCCAGACACGGAGGAGGTGCTGGGGCAGCAGCAGGGTCTCCTTGGTGCTGGCTCACTGCCCACTGCTGTGCAGAGCTGCCCACGGCTCCTCTGACTGCCCTGAGCAGCTCCTGCAGGGCACAGTGCTGGGAGGCAACATCAGGAAAAGGGAATTGGAAAGGCACTTGGGAAAGGGTGGCAAGGGGGAGCTGGAGCATGCCCTGAGAGGAGGCCAAGCCAAGCCATGATCTGACCTAAAGCTTTGCCCTTCCCAGGGCTTGATGCTGAATTCCCACAAGTGTCCTGGAGGCAAGAGTTCCCCAGCCTTCAGTGGCTGCTAATGACTAGCTGAAAAATTTGAGACAAGTACCTTTGTCTGTATAAGGTGTCATTAGAAGGTCCAGGTCATTAATGAGGCTGGAAATTGTCTAGTTTGCTGACAAAGCTGAATCACCAACTGTCCTCACTGGAGACTGTTGTACCAGGTCTTATAGTTGAACACAAATTATTGTTATTTGTTTGCTTGATTGGTTTTTAATCCATGCTATATTTAGATTATAAATAGATGTGTTGTGATTGAAAGCCTAATCTCCCCCATTTACCTATTAAAGTCATATTCCRTAACTTGGAGAAAAGTAACTCACTACAATACAATGACTAAAACACTCCTTTCAAAACTCTGTAACATGTCTGCAYATTTCTCAGCTGGGAAAATGCATTATTCACCCATGGTATGGTTAGATAACCTAGGGCACATGATTGCAAAGGAGGCAGTCCATTCTGAATGAGTACATCTCCTAACTGGAAACACCTTAACATAATAAAAGAGACTTATGAAACTATAGACTTATAATTTACCCTATTTAGCCAGGGACAAACCCTCTGGACTTTGGTTTGTTTGCTCTTTGCATCTGAGCTTCCATCTGGTTCATGCTGGGTGCTGTGTAGACATTCATTTTCAGTGAATCAGGGGGAGAACCATAAGTCATCCAGGATGACTGACTCACAGTCCCATGATTTTTAGCAACAGACATAGTGGATGGTTTTAGATATGTCTAATAGCACCATTCCACTGGCACCAACATTTTAGGAAAAAGTAGATCAACTGCTCAGAGATGCTCCCCACACATTAATCAACAACAGAGTGGAGTCTAATTCACCAGACAGTAAGGCCAGCAAGTCACCTGAATCCCTCTGATTGGCAGCTCAGCTATAAAAATCTTTAATCATACTGAACTAATTTTCTCTAGACTTTTTGCTTGAAACAGCTGTAAAGCACAAGATACAATTCATCCTAAACAATCCTGGGAGAAAGTAAACATGCTGTGAATTATTAGCCAACTTGACCTCCACTTTCTAGTGGAACAATGTCTTTTATGTGAAAAGTTGGAAAACACCAATGAGAGCTGATGTGTGACTGCAATTAGCATTGCTGATTACTGTCACTGTTTTGCCACCCACATCCTTTAAGAGGCTGCTAGAAAAATTATCTCTTTTCAGAGCTCACTTAGCACTGCTATCACATGAGGTGCACAGGTCATGGCTTTCACAGTGGCACAGCACACTGAACTTCCATGCTCTGCAGTATTTTGTGCACAGGCCTGKTTTTTTCCACTTGGACAGCAGCATGCCAGATTTAGTTATTTGATTTACTCCAGTGAGAGGACCTTCACCCTCTTTGCTGCTGCTGGTTGAAATGAAATGCTGTCTGCAGCTGCCAAGGATGAACCTAAGTGAGGAAGCTCAGTTAGGCAAAGAAGGCCTGGTAAAGAAGGAAAACAGTGAAGATGGTGGAAAACAGTGGAGAAGGGACAATCTGGAAGCAGTGCTGACATGACATGGTACTGATCAGTGTCCTACAAGAARGAGCTTCCCAGAAGGGCTCTAAAGCAGTGCCTTGTATCAGAAACAGGACCAGGACCAGGTACAAGGACCAGGGCAGTGATCAACCCCCTGTACTTGACACTGATGAGGTCACACCTCAAATCCTGTGCTCAGTTTTGGGTCCCTCAATACAAAAAAAGATATTGAGGCATTGGAGTGGGTCCAGGGAAGGGTAACAGGGCTGGGGAAGGGTCTGGGGAGTGAATCTTATGAGRAGCACTGCAGGGAGCTGGGGATGTTCATTCTGGAGAAAAGAAGCCTTGAGGGGGGGACCTTGTCACTTGCTATAACTCCCTGCAAGAAGATTATGCTGAGGTGGGAGTTGGCTTTTTCTCCCAAGTAGCAAGCAATAGGACAAGAGGAAATGGCCTCAATTTGCACCAGAAGAGGTTTAGTTTSRATATTAGGAACAATTTCTTYGCTTCAGGGGTTGTCAAGCCTTGAAACAGGCTGCCTAGGGAAGGCAGTCTTAATGGAAGGAAAGGAAGGGGAATGAAAGACATTTATTTATCATCATAAATCACTCCAGGACTCACCATCTGTCCTGGAGTGATTTATGATGATASTCTAATCCCTTCCCTGCAGATATTTAGAAGATGTGTAGATGTGGCACTTGTGGATGTGGTGTAAAGGTGATCATAGTGGTGCTGGTTAATGGTTGGAGTCAATGATTGTTCAGGTTTTTCCCAACCTTAATGATTCTGTGATTCAATGATTGTATGACTCAGGTGTCAGGAGGTAAAGGGTGGGACAGGGAGAAAAAGAAGGTAAGCATGAGCTAAATAAGAGTGGAAATGCAGGAAAGGCTTTGGCAAGGTCAGTGAACTTAACTGGAGCAAGAGCTTTGACACATGGACAGGAGGATGGTGAAGAGAAGGAATCCTTTGGACTTTGTCCATTGGCATTATATGAGGATGTGTACTTGGGAGTGTGCCCCTGGAAGTACTTCACATGTTTGGGAATCTGGTGGGCAACACAGGGACATGTTTTGTCTCCTGGCAGAAACAGGGTTAATATCCGGACTTTGGAAGGGCTGAGAGAAAGTGGACAGCGATGTCAGTATGGATGTGGATGTAGCACACAAATAACACTCAGACCAAACAAATGCTCAAAATATTTACACAGCAGTGACACTGCTATGACAGCAAAGGGACAAAGTCATATGGTCTGGTGGGCACGTGCTGTTTATTCAATGTTTGTGTAAGACAGGCATGAATAAATTAGACAAGAATGCAGGAGTTTGTAAGATATGAACTGTTTGTTCCATAGAGACCTGCTTTGGGGTGAGCCCGGGCACAAGGAACCTCAGTCCACATGGAGGCCTCACAAGCAACTGACCATCACACTGTCCATGGGACTGCAAGCAAACCCTGTGCCTCAGCAAAGTAAACAGCATTCAGGCTGCCTGAAGCCATGTTAAGCTTTCTAAAATCRCAGAATTCTTTAGACTGGAAAAGACCTGCAGGTTTATTGAGTCCAACAATTAATCCAGCATTGCCAAGTCCATTCTAAACCACATCCATAAGTGTCACATCTACATGTCTTTTGAACATCTCCAGGGATGGTGACTCTACTACTTCCCTGGTCAACATGTTCCAATGCTTGGCAACCCTTTCAGTGAAGAATTTTTTCCTAATACCCTGTCTAAAGCTTGCCTGGTACAACTTTAAGCAATTTCTTCTTCTTCTATTACTTGTTATCTGGGAGAAGCAGCTGACTCTCACCTGGCTGCAATCTCCTTTCAGGGATTGTAGGGAGTGAAAAGGTTCCCCTGAGCCTCCTTTTCTCCAGGGTAAATAATCCCAAGAGTTGGATGGGTTTAAGGACAMCAGTTAAGATGTCTCTAACCCTAATCTTCCCCAACTCCTGCTGGGGAGTTGCTTCTTCATTTGCACACTGGATGTCTGCAAAGCATCCCTGGTACACCTGGGACACCCTGAGAAGCAGCCAGACTCAGATGGACACAAACAGCTGAGAACTCATCCTGGGAAGGTCCAAACACAACACTAAAGTCAAATACCAAGAGGTAGAAAAGACTTGTTTAATGACATACTCCAGCTGCTGGATTTTTTCAATGATGTGAAAATCTCTGTATATCAAAAACAATCAAGGGATTTTCCCCCTCCCCCCCCTTTCTTTCTTATGAGTGAAAAGAGGGTCTGAAATTTTCCCTGTGGAAGATAAGGTTGAAAAGAGAGATGATGGTTTAGCACAACAGAGCCAAGGCAAAAGAACAGGTCAGCAGAGAGATAAATATTTGAGTAAAAATATTTATCATGCTAAAACCACTACATTTACTAAGAGAAAAACAATTAGGCAATTCACATTTTGCATGATTGCCAACAAGATCTGCAGCAAAAATAGTAAATCAATTGTTCACCTTTAATCACTCATGAAGGCCAGACACAGCTGCTCTTTGCTCTATATAGGATTTCTCAATGCCAAAAAGAAGGAATATTAAATCACATCCTTCATGGCCAAAAAGATGCCAACAAGACATGTTTTATTGTGTTGTGCTTGTTGCTCAGCTGTTTCCAAACCCTTAAAAGAGAATTATTAATTAAAGTGGGTAACTATTGCTTGGTAGAGCTGATGATTTGGAGACAGCAGATCCAAAGTCTTTCTCCAGACCTGCTGTTGTCTTTTTCTGTATTTTCTTGGCAAGCAATWCAGTCCTTATGAGTTTCAGTTTGTCTGTCTGTAAACAGAGATAACATCTACACACTAGTATATTAAACAAACTCAGCTTTTCCATCCATTCACATTTCCTTCCCTGTCCATGAGCAGCCTGGTTCTGTATGTGGATCACCTCTGGTCAATAAATTCCTTTACATGTGAGGTTTACAAGCACTGYTTTTGTTATCTAAAACTAAAACACTGATAATGACAACTATTTTGGCTCACTAGCCCCATTTTTCTGTAGTTCCAGAATATAATACTAATCCCTCTTAGGCACACTGGGGATGGGATGGGGTGGGGAAGGAAAGACATTTGTAATTTGAAAGGAGGATGTGCCAAACATGAAGTGAGCCAAATCCTTTCATTGGCATCTTATTTAAAAATATATCACTTGCATGTCTGCAATGGGTTGSTGCTGCTGAATGAGAAACAAGTTAGTTTCTGACTCCAGGGCCACAAGCAGAGCAGTTCACCACCACTTTGCTCATTCACAGTTCAGTCCTAACAATCAGAAACAAAATCATAAATGCTCTCTTCTCATTTTAAGAATAATGATTAAAATCCCAACAGAGATGAAAATCCCACCTTCTTCTGCACAGCAGTGGAGGAATGAATAGGGGCAAATAGATGCCATTCTTTCATCCACACCAGCTGGAGACTTTCCAAATCTGGTGCTTAACAGAGTGGTAAGCAGAACATCAATTAAATAGGACATGGGCACAGTTTGTACACTGTGACCCAGAGAGGTCAAGCTCCCAGCCCTGTTCTGAAGCTGAATTGCTGTGGTGCATCTTGCAGGCTGTTTCCCATTGTCACCTCAAAAGGTGACAATGGCAAAAAAAGGAAGGCTCTGTCTGTATTTCTCTGCCTACCTCTATGTTTACATTTCATAATGCTAGTCAAATTTAAGGGCAGTCCATGCTGTGGCTTTGGAAGTTGTCAGATTTACAAACAGTCAATAATAGACAGACTTTGTGTTTATTTTGTATTTCTGGGTCAATGGTATTCCTTCTGTAGAGAAGGAAAATTTTCACCACAGCATATTGCAATCTTTCACATGGTCACAGATTTGACCTTTAAGGAAGATGTCTTTAGAAACTGGCAGTTAGACTAAAGTTTTAGCAGTCACAACACTRTACTTGTTTGGTTTTACTGCGCTTCCTACAAAATGCATCCACAGACTCGTACAGGTCATGCTAAGGGTGCAGGGTTTTGATCAGAAGCATTTTTTTGTAAATCACTAAAATAACCAGGGTTCAGGTGATTTGTCACAGACATGCAGAAAATTCATTTCACCTCATTTTAAACTGAGTGTCTTAAACATATCCATAATCACAATAAACTGGCAAGGCCAGAAAATATTGTAACCTGCATTATATAATTAAAGAAACTGAGGCAAGAACAATCTATCAGCAACATTCCAAAACAGCACTTAGGTCCCCAAGAGAGAACTTAGACAGAAATTGGGTGTTAAACCCAAGGAGATATCCACAAAATAACCACTGGATTGCTGTGATACTTAGGAGACCAGAACTTCCATGACATTACCTTCAAACCTATGGACTGCAGCTCTGAGGGTGTCTGCAGCAGGCAGTGGGCACCCAGGTCACCACAGCTCCTACAACAGCACTGCTGAGCCCCTGCAGCACCCAGCTGGACATGAGCAAGTCCATGTTTTGCCCAATAACTCAGTGTCAGAGTGTGCAGAAGCACCCATGGGTGTCCCTGCTCCTCTAAAGGGGACTCTTCTGTCCCTGGTGGGAAGGGCAGGCTCACAAGAGGAGGCATTAAAGCTGGGACAAGAGAAATAAAGAATGTGAGTGAGGATGCACTGCCTAAAATGAAAGACTCAGGGAGCTACAGAGAGTGCTAAGAGAGAGCAAGATATTCAAGGCAGTAAGGAAGGTTTCTATCCCTGAGTAGACAAACTAGTTTTCCATTTGCTTCTTGGATTGTTTATGCATTTTTCATTTTAAAAAGTCATTGGRGGAAAAAGTGATAGCAGGCACGGTGGAGCCATAAAAAAATTATTTCCRGGGAAAACCTGGAATGAAAGTCACAGGGGGATGGGAGGGAAAAGAGAAAGCTCAGTAGAATTTTGTCATTAAAACACCAAGCCACACAGTTTATATTCAACCACAAAATACACTGTGGCAAAAAGSTTGTGTCCCAGGGAAAGTTGTGCCTCTGAAGGCCCTTTGTACACCCACAGTAGGATTTTACCCCACCCTGAGCAAGAAGGCTTCAAGCTTTCCTTACGTGGCTGGTGGCAGTGTCCCAAGCCAACTGGAGGCCTTTAAGTTCAAAACAAAACAGAACAATCCCTTCCTGGGGAGTTTCTTCCCATCAAGCATTTTTGTGAAGAATCCAACCTCTCCTGAGAGATCTGGCAGTCAAAATCCAGAAAGCAAATACATAAGTGCTTCCTCTGCCTTCTCAAGCTCCTTGGGTGCTCTGGGCTGTTTTTTATTGTGACTTCTTGGGGAGGGCAACAAATCTCCTGGCCATTGGACCATAACTCCCAGGCCTATTTAGCCCAGCAAAAAGAAGCTTTGACATGTTTTTAAGCTGCCATGAGGCCAGAGYTTTCTTTTGACCATGGATGGCCAGCCGGGGACTGACTCCTCTTTGGTTTCTTCCTTGTCACCTGCTGTTGAGCTCCTCATCTTACAGAGCCAGCTGGAAGAGCCATGAGGGGTTTGCACACAAGACCTTTACCCCTAAAGCATCCTCCTGGGGAGGGAATGGCAATGAAGCCCAGGGCAGGTTCAATGATGGCCACCTCAACAGCCTTGCTGATTCGAGGATGGAAGCTGGCTCTCAGCTCTAGAAGGTGGCTTGGTTAAACCACACACAGGCAGGGATGGTTTCTTTTGTGTTTCAAGCTGGAGGTCTGACATCCCTTCTCCATGCCCTAAAGTTAATTAGTTCCCCAGGACACTGCAGGGGAAGGGAACAGCCCTGCCAAGGGCAGCCAGGCCTGGCCCAGCACAGACTCTGGGGCAGGGAGGGACACAGGAGGTTCTGTGGAGGAGGAGATGGTTCTTGCTTTGGCTCCTCTGTCAAACTGGGAGACAAATACTGTGCTGACCAAGGGAAACTGCTGGGATCAACATAAAACTGAAATACCCAGTGGKTCTAAAATTGCTGCACATCACAAACACAGCCTTCTGCTATGACTGGTATTGCTGTGATTTCTCTTACCTCATATTTTTGACTCTGACTGCTTTAACCATTTGCTGCTCATAGTGAWGGCTACAGGCATGGGTGAAATTCCAGCCCCCAGCTCATTCTGAATCTAGGAGAACAATATCCCTCATGTGACTGGTAGATCTTAGAGGATTTCACAGAATGCTGAAGAATGTTTGTYCCTTATACCTGTCACACAATGGCACTTACTTAGCATCAATCCAAACACTCCAAAACACTGCACACAAAGAACTGCAGAGACCTGTATGACAGGCCCTTGTTTACCTGCCCACCTGCTCATGCTGGGAATGTTGGGTTTTCASAACTCATCCATCATCCCAGTGGCTTCCAGTATTTTGGAATACTACTTATCCCTTAACCAGCATTGTCCTTCAAGAGCTTGTATTGAGTAGGCAAGAATAATAACCTGGTTTAACCCCATTAGTCTGAGTGTTTATGAGGTCAAAATTGTGAAAATTGATGATGTTGAAATTATAGTTGAGAGAAATTGAAAACTTATGGAAACAATGAAAACCTTGTTTTTCAAAATATTAATACTGGTTCCTTTCAGTTGTAAGTAATATACATGTCTGTTCAGGGTGTGTATGTGTGCATATTATATAGGAACGCAATTTAGTACATATAAATACATCCAAGTGTGCTTTGCACTGTGCAGAGTGCAACAACAAAATCTGTTCTTGAACAAGAAGCAATGCTGTCACTGTGCATTGGTGGAGTCTGGGCTGGTCATTGCAGTGAACTTCCAGTGGACATAACTTCTGCCACTGCAGGGTCTCTGAAYAGCTGAGACTTAAGCACAGCCTCAACTTGCACACTTTAATTCATGGCCCATTCTCCAAGGGTCTGTGGTGCCCTATTTAGATCTTAACATCAGATTTTGTGTACACACTTCTGCATCTACAGACATTTTGCAATCAASTCTAAGTAGCAAGCTGAAGCTCTTAAAAAAAACAGTGGAACTTTGTCAAACCACAAGGTTGTCTGCAGAGGAATATTTAATCTATCTGCCATGCACTGAGATTGGTATTAGAAAATCATACAATTGGGATTAGAACATGGAAGGAAAAGAGAGCTACAGAGAAACTTTTAAGTTGTTTGAAGAAAAGTACTCTGGAGAGCCTCTTAAGARCTCTTTGTTTGGCTCCCAGATATATGTTGTCTATTTAAAAAGTTCTGTTCTTTCTGCCACAGAGATGTTTATTTAACATGGTTGATGCTTTCTTTTTTTCTGACATTATAATTATATTAGCRTTGCAGACTGGAGATTTAATCCAAATATTTTTTTCTTTTTTTTTTTAATTCAGGCAGCGCTATATCCAAAAATCTTTCCTTGGCTTCACATATAGCCCTCTAATCTATGGGTCAGATTTTCAACAGCTATTTTGTACTGATTTACACCTGCTGAATAGCAGGGTCACTGCATCTAACAAGCTGAGGCCTAAACTAATTGGCAATGTTTCATTAGCCAACTGCACAGACAGCCCAGCCCTAGTGGATTTACATGTTTGCACAGGTCTTGAAAGTAATGGCAGGGAAAATAATATTGTGATTCTTTGCAGTTATTATATASTGATCCAGATGCTATGCTGTTGCCTCCTGTTATATCAGCTGATTTCAGTGATACAATACAATYTCCAAAACCTTGCTCCTTAGGCATGAGGAGGGCGACCAGCCCTGCATATGACACAGACAGTCCCTGCCCAAAATGCTCATGATTTCAGCAAGACAGTCACAGAGCAGACAGTGAAAAACAAGATGAAGGAGCTGCTATAAGGGAGGAATAGCTACAAATTATTATAATCACGGTTATAATAATTTGATCTAATTACACAAGAGACCGTTACCTGTTTGACGACACAGCAAGCATTGGTTTGTTCTCTGGCCAAGAAATAAGTTAGTGACAAGAGTATCCTAGCTGTCTTTCCTGGACTGTAATGCCAACAGTCTCTACTCGGCAGCTGACTCTAATAGAATCATCTGGCTTTTTGAAACAAGCAGGAGGGGAGGGCAGCAGCTTGCTGGGTGACCTCAATTCGCTGAGCTGCAAGGCCAGTTTTTTGGACTCCCCTTTTTATAAATGCTGCAATTATCTTCTGTACATAATTCCAGTTACAATTCTGATTGGAAAATGGAGCTGCTTAGGGGAGCTTACAAGACAACATCTGTTCAACAACGGACATCTGTGCCAGAACAGCAAAACAGGGTTGCCCATGGTGGGGTGTTTGAGAAAGATGCTTGCACAAACCCACATCTCTGTATACTGACATGGACCAAAATTGGTCCTTCTTCCATTAAAATATGTTTGTAACCCTGACCAAGTTCTCTTTCACTCYCTTCATTCCAACTTTTGTCATTAAAGCATGCTTTAAAAATAATTTATAAATGAAACCTCCCTGAATGTTTTGTCCACTAATCCTCTAAACAAAATGACTTCCACAGATAGCCATCCCCTACACAGTGCAAAGAACCAAAAACTGACTAGGAAACTAGTTTTCAAATATCTTTTGCTAAGCCTTTGGACTTATTTAATCTCCTTTTGATAGAGTTGACTAGTGAATTAGTTGATTTCTCTGCTAGCCCACTGCCCTCCTACACTGTCAGGCTGCCTCTGCACCATCCCTGTTTGGGTACCAACAGCAGGCCCAGAGTTACACAGGAGTTTCTTTGCCTCCATTTAAGAGATTTTGGAGCAAGAGCCCCTTCCAACCTGCTGTTGTTCCAGCCCAAGCCTTTGCATTGTGTGTTGAGCTCCTTGGTGAATTGTAGACAACTCTCACTGAGTTTTGTCATATTTTTGCTTGTCCTCAGGTTTATCCCAGCAGGACTTTCCAATCCCTGTTACCTCCTTGCCTTTATCAGAGTAAAGCACTGGTTAACAGCTGTGAGTGGAGGCTGCTCTGGCTCATGACTCATGTGTGCCAGCAAACTGGCCAGTTCTGCCTGTAAACAGGTATTGCAAACTCTTGCAGCATGTGGCCAAAGTAAAATGAAAAATACTCTCCATCTTTCCTCCTCCATCCTTTCACTGCTGACAGAGCCAAATTAGGGTYTGACTGTTTCTCCTGGTTCAGACAAAAGCCACAAATGTCTCTTCCTGAGTAAGCAATAATTTTTAAATGACAAAACTAAGACAATAGATACACAAGCCAAAAGCCAAAGAGAAAAATCTTTAATACTAAGCTGCATTTTAATAGAAAGATTATAAAATGACTAAAATTGTAATTTATGTGATAAGATATTGCCCTAAGGATTCACAAAGAATTAATGAGTTTCTTTTTCAAGGCTAGTAGAGAAGTGCACTCTAGAGCACACCATMRTGWGCAACAGAATAACACCTGATATAGYGAATAGTATGAGGAAGAGTCATTGTATGCTCTGTAAAAAATTGCTGAAGTTCAGCAATTCAGACTCTGAAGAGTCTTGTCATGCCTCACACCCTCTTCTTAGAAACACTCAGTGATGGGTGGCTCTAAGAGTCACAGATCATGCCGTGACACACACCCTGTCACACCTGAGCCACCCCCCTGCTCCGGGTGCACTGCAGTGAGCAGGAGACTGGAAATGGGAAGGTGCATCCCTGGGCCAGCCCTGCATTATCTTCCCAAATAAAATCTTCCGGGAGACAATGTGCCAAATTTGGAAAAAAGACTGATTTTGCCTTCTGCTGGACCTGAAACCTTCTGAAACCAGAAAAGGGGAAGGGAGGAAGGAAGGAAGGAAGGAAGGATTCCAGGAAGGAAGGAAGGAAGGAAGGAAGGAAGGAAGGAAGAGACAGGTTCTGGGTAAGGATGGGGCTGTGGCACCAGCTTTGTCTCAATGTCTCTGTTGTTTTCATGCTGCTGTTTCACTTTAGTGGCTCTCTCGTGTAAAGGTCTGTTTGCTGTCATTTCCGTGGGCTATTTACCATGTGCACTTGAAGTGGCCTTAATTGGGACCAGATCCCATTAAACTGCACTATGTGTGAACATCTTAGAGCATTTCAGGACTAGAAGAATTTTAAATCTCTGCCAACCTGAATGCAAAGCTCTCTGTTGCCAATAAATCATGAATTTCAAATGATGGTGGTCTGGTTTACAAACACAAGCCCTCAGTCTCTGGAAGTGTGCAGATTCCCTTTCCTAGCACCAAACAAACCCTAACTCCCTCCAAATTTTGGGGCAGGATCTCCTATGGAGCCAAGTGCAGGAAATSCCAGGAAGATCATGTCTCTCAGCATCTCACTTCTTCCAAGAGACTGCAGATTATTTGTGGACCTGAACTTCAGATGAGTTAGATGTCAGCCAGCAAATCCACTAAACTTTTTTTTGGCTGGACCGCTGCCCAGCTGCCTGCAAGAAACTGGTTATTATATTGTCCCTCAGTCAGCCTCAAGAGCCTGGGGTGGAAGTGATTAGACATGAGCCGTGGTTTGGGAGACATTCCTGGTGCCTGCCAAGGGGCGTGCAGACAATCACGTAGAGCAGAAAYGCACACACTCACCCAGGGCTGCTCCTGCTGAGAAATGAAACTCCTGCTGCAGCAGCCCTGACTCAGAGCAGCGTTTGCATATCCTCGATCAGGAGAAAAATAAAATTAAAAAAACAAACAAGCAAAAAAAAAAAACACTGAAAAAACCTGGGAGCTGAAGAAGGGTGGGATGATTAGGAGACAACCAAGACGAAAGCATATTCACAAGTGGGTGAGGCTTTCCTCACCTGGGACGTGCTGCTTTGCACCTGGAAATGTCTGCCCCTCTCCCCTCCCCTGCAGGCTGACAAGGGCAAGGAGGGATCTGGCTTAGCCTTGTCTGGGCCAGCCTYCTGCAACCTGCATTTCGGCAGGAGGGAATTATGCACATAATGGSAGTTATCTACACTGCATATTTTTACACCATTAAACTCAAAGATRGATGTTTAATTTCCCCTTACCCTGGTTCCCAGGAGTTAGGCATTATAAGGCTGTTGACTTTTGAGATCTTCTGTCAAAGGAATAATTGCTGAAACCCCATGAGGTTTGAAAGAAAACACTGTATTATTTTCACACACCCACATGCACACAAAACAATTTTACTGACTGAAATTAGGACTATTTCCTTTAATTAACAGATCCTGTAAAAAAAAAGGTGCTACTTAAAGTGCAAACTGGGACAGGGTGAAAACAACCTATTTGGGGGCACCAATAAACGTTTTAATGCTTTTAAAGGCAGCTAATTTGTTTAACAACGAGAACAGGATAAAAGGGATCACCACACTCTCACTTTGGTGGAAATTCCTCTCTCCCTCGCCGTGGTGACAGGCACACATRTCCACTACAGAAACATGGAACTGAAGATGCTTATGTTGGAAGAATTCACGAGGTGCAGTGAAGCATGTTCTATTTCTGTTGCTAAACAAAGGGACAGAATCCCACTTTCAGCTGGA
>JACDOX010000049.1:2940845-3005600 GCA_014549065.1 Cardinalis cardinalis
CCATCAGCAGTGATGCCTTTGGAAGGAAGGGTGAGGCCCTGCTCTAACAGGGGCGGGAAGGGATGGGCAGCCACCCCAGGGAGGAGTGAACTCCAGCAGGCTTTTGAGGAAGGAAAGGCAAAATCCTGTGCAGAGGGCATCTGAAAGGTTCCTTTGCACCASTGGTGTCTCAATGCCATATCTGGGCTGGGATGTCCCCTGTGTAACCCAGCACACCCCACCAGGGAGGGGTTTGCATTCCCAGCATGAAGCACCTGCAACCTGGCCAAGCTGCAGTRGTGTCTGGGGGAACAGGGCTTGCTGGGCAGGTGGAAAGGCTAAAGGACACCTGTGGAAGATCCAGACAGGTCCGTTTGCCTCTGTCCTTTGGCCTGGGTATTGRGGCTGCTGGCTAGACCCTCACTACCAGGGAAGGCTGGTGAAGTGCCTTGAGCCCATGGCCACTGAAGAAGAAGCCCCAGAGGTCCAACAGAAGAGGCTCCAGAGGTGCTGCAGCTCTCTGTGCTGCTGCAGCTTTCATTCTTGCAGAGTAAGCAGCACTTGGTACCTGTGGCAAGGTTTTTTGGGTCAGGGTGAGTTATCAGGGCTGTAATAAAGGGATAATGTCAGAGTTTCTGTGAATCCACATCACCTTTTTAGATCACCAGGATACCACAGCTTTTACCAAAGCACTCTTCTGATAGAGATCAGCATCACAGAGCTGACGTGAAGTTCATAGGGTCAGGCAGCAATTGAAGCACCCTTGGGAAAAAAAATGTATAGAGCAAAAATGATTGTTTAAGCTATCCTAAGGAATTTAACATGGTAGTAACTGAAAACTGGCATCTATACGGCCTCATAGGCTTCCTGGCAGATATTGAATTTTTTTGATTATGGTCTTCTTTTTGCAGCTGGTTTTCTCAAGATCATCTTACACATTCATGCTGGAGCAGGCAACAGAGGTTTTATTATTCCCATGTTCTTCTTTTTGCTGTAGGCCCTGGACACACATTCTTTTGCCTCCTAATTTAAGTAGGTTAGTTAACTTTATTTCCTAATGCTAATACAATCTTTGCTTAAGGGAATGTTGCAACTGGATATTGATTTCTTATAAAAGAAATAGGACAGGTCATTTCAATTCTTCATGAACTTCATCTTCCYTACTGCTTTGGCAGAGCTGGAGGATGGAGAACCTGCTCTTGCTCAACCTCACTGGCACTCCATGTTTTTTCTCAGCCTCTTCTTGAATCAAGTCCTTTGCTCCACTGTAGTCACTTTTCTTAGTTTTGGGTTTTTTACGATCTCTTCCCTTTCTGTGGGTGGCAGTTTTATCCTTCCCTGTTCTATTCTTTTCCTTCCTTCCTTCCTTCCTTCCTTCCTTCCTTCCTTCCTTCCTTCCTTCCTTCCTTCCTTGCTGGATTCCTTCCTGGAATCCTTCCTTCCATCTATCTTTGAGTATAATTTTGGCTGAATACTTCTACAAGAAACTCAAAGCAAACATGAACTCACAAGAAAAGCAAATCAAAAATCTTAAGATTCAAACCTCAAGGTTCAGACTCACTTAAAGCATGGAAACAATATGGAAAATTGCAGCCCAATGCTCTGAAATTTAGCAGCATTTCCAATTATTGGAAAGAAGGCTTTAGAGCCAAAATGCCAACGTAAAAAACAGAAGTGGTCCCAGATTGACCCATCACTGTTTCCCAAGGAGTTTAGTGGAAATACCTGTGTATTTCCTTGGCCTGATCACCCAGCACATGAGCTGCCTAATTTTGCTTGGGAAGCTGAAGCAGAAATGGTGACAGTTGTTTTCAGCACCTTATTGTTCTCAGCCTGTACTTAACGATAGCCTTGATGTTTTTCACATATACCAGTCCTTTCCATTGGACTTTGATGTTTGCCACTGTAGACACTTATTAACCAGTCAGAGCTAATCATTTGGATATCACTGGCTTCGTTTCTTATCTTGAATGTATATTATGATCACATTTCCTGAGTGTATATAAATGCATGTACACAGCAGAAAAGCAAATTCTGCTAAGTCTGGAAAAAATGCTTCCCTTTGCAGGCAACATGCCTCTAGGCCTCCCTTACTAATGCATATTTTTACCACAATTTCTCCAGAARAGGAGAAAAGATCCTGCCAAAGGCTCCTCAAGAACCACAGTAACTCCAGTCTGGGAGACAGTGGTGTTCTGTTAGAAAATGCCTGTCCCTACAAAACACACATTGTAAAAGTTCCACTGTGCACATGGAGTTCAGTCAGCAGATACTTTGTGCCATAAATGCACTTGTATGTTGGTGGTCCTCATATCTTCCCCATCCTCTACCAAAATGATCAAASCTCACATCCTGGGCCAGGGTTATGGGCTTCTCCCTTATGTTGTTCCATTCTCCAACACAGAATCACAGAATGGTTTGGGTTGGATGGGACCTTGAATATCAKCCAGTTCCARCCCTGCTGCCACGTGCAGGGATGCTCAGAGTCTCATCCAATCTGGCCATGAGCATTTCCAGGGGTGGGCCATCCACAGCTTCTCTGGGTAACCTGTACCAGTGCCTCATCACCMTCACAGGAAAGAATTTCTTCCTAATACCTAATTTAAACATACTCCTTTCCATATTGAAGTAATTTCCCCYTTTCCTGTCACTCCAGGCCATTGTAAAAAGTCCCTCTCYMCTTTTATTGTAGGCTCCCTTCAGGTACTGCAAGGCCACAGTCAGGTCACCTCAATGCCTTCTCTTTTTCCAGGTTGAGTAATCCAGATTCTCCCAGACTTTCTATATTAGGAGAGGTGCTCCATCCCTATAATCATCCTGATTCCGTCCTCTGGATTGGCTCCAACAAGTCAGAGTTCTTCCTGTGCTGGGACCCCAGTTCTGGAAGCAGCACTGCAGGTGGGGGCCCAGCAGAGCMGAGCAGAGGGAAAAACTCCCCCCACAATGAAGAGCTCAAGCAGGGCTGGCAGGAGGCTGCTGAACAKGCTCTGAGCTAGCAGGACAATTCAGCCTCTCTCATTCTACACCAAGCTCTTCCTGCCAGATGCTCACTAAGGGTGGCAGTGCTTTGACTGTGTGCTAGGAGGAGGCAAGTGGTTCTGTGAGTGATGGCCAGCTCTGTTGGGGCATTTCAAACCTGCCACCACACAGAAATCTGCCCACTGAGGGAGGGGAGCTCTGGGTGTCCTCCTGCTGTCTCATTCCATTATTTTCTCAGTGGTAGTTCCTGAAAAGGGATCACATGTGTGTCCAGTTATTATTAYTAGTAAAGCTAACTGCATTTTTCCAGTTGAAAGGTTCCATAAAACCTTCCTTTTTTCCCYCCTCCTTCTTCACATGTCTTTGATTAAAAATTTTCAGTGGTTTTTTTCTTCTTATATAGCAAAATGCTTCATTTTCAATTCAGGGATTCTGGAGAGCAATTTTCATGGCATTATCAAACCAAATATAATAGAAAATACAGATAAATTTGGGGCCCAGATCTGCTTGTCAGGATTATGTTGTATCTGTCCTACAAGAGTGCATTTATGATGAGCCTGAGGATATCTGAAGATTGGACCTGGCAGTCCACTTAAGCTCTTTCACAGATGATTACAGCAGTGCTGCTGAAAGGATATCAAGGTCTGAGCTAACAAAACCCATTTGATTGAAGAAATGCMTAAAGAGAAACGTGACACAATCAACAGAGCTGCTCAGGCTTGTCCAGCTGCATGGACTTACCTGATGGATGCAGTGGAGGTGATGGATCCCATCAATCCCTAAACCAGAGATGAGAGGACAGGGCTGGCTGCTGCTGGCAGGTGGAGTCTGTACAGTTCTCAGACAATTACCCACCTTCCCTCAACATTCAGTGTCTGAGGGGGACATAAATGACTATAAAACATGTTGTCTATRCAGAACTAATAATTATACGAAGGAGACAAATGTTCTCAGGTTTCAGACAAGGCAAAGAAGTTTTCAGACCATGAGGAAAAATGTAAGTATCAATGGCAGGTTTATTGTCTGATGAGTATAGTTTCAATCACTGAGCTAGGGAAGTACAATAATATTTTCTTACAACACAATTGCACCAAATAATAACCACTTTCAACCTAAAAAGCCGCTTATGACTATGAAGACRTACAACTACAACTCTAAGGTTCATGCTTTTGAGATCCTTGGTAATTCCAGAAGAAAGGCAGGAGGACTTGACATTATTCATGGACTCAGTTCATTTAGCCAGTGATGACTCAGCTCATGTTGACAAAAACATTTGATAAAATTTCCTCTGAGATTGCATCAGCTGTAAAAATATGTATAAATAGGCTCCTTTTCTGTGTGTATCTCGCCTCTCCGTGGAGAGTTTTGTGATGTTGCTACTTTAATCCACATTATGATTCTTTCYCACCCTGGATCAATGCAGTGATGCCAGTAAATCTTTGTATTTCAGATCTGCCCTGAGCTGGGAGTGTGRGGAGTGTGATGATGCTTCCTGATGTGCTTGGATTCAAGCCTTGACTGRTCTGGTCCCAGCTTAGATGTTTGATCCTGGACTTGCACCCTTCACTGGCCAGAAGTCAGGGGTCTGGAGGCTGGGTGTAGCTCTCAGCTAACAGATTGAACTGTCTGTAACTTGGTGCTGGGAGTTTCCAGTGGCATTTTGCTGTGGGCTGTGGATCCAGGATCACCCCCAGGCTGGGGTGATGCTCAGGGCTCCCAGATGTGGCCTTCCTCCTGCCCACAGGCTGCTGGGTGAGGGAGTGCCTCAGCAAGGGATTGGACTGGTGTTTGTTTCTGTTTGGAGGATCATATATTTGTGTCTCCATTAAAATAAAAAAAGAATAGCCCCAAGCAATAGCCAGCTCCAGGCAACTTCCTTCTGTTCCAGAAGCAGAAATTGTAAGGCTCAAGCAGCCACTAAATGATGTGTGAACAGGACATGATGAGTTCTTTATGTTTTTAAAGATATAAATATTTGAACTTAACTCAGTCATGAGAACATAAATGGCAGTGATGCCTCAGGTTTTAGCTTTTATATTTTTCAGGTTCTGTACTGCTTTAGTGTGTAGTTCTGAGCTTCACATTAAGAGATGGTAAGCTCTCTTCACAGGTATACAAAACAATTTGAAATGGTTTCTTCCTTCTCTAGGAAGAGRCCGAGGACACCAATCCAAATTTCAGACCCAAGAGCAYAAACAACATGGACTGAAGAGAAAAAAYCAAGAAGGATGGGACTTCAKAAGCTACAGCTATAACTGGACAATTAACTCTAATATGCAAATGGACCATAACTTATAAAAGTGTGAGACACCGTGACTGTGTCCCTTTTCAGTGCATTTTGTGACCGTTTTGGTCCATTTTGGGTGTAGCCCTGGCTGGGCTGTGCTGCCCAAGGTGCATCCATTGAGGCCACCTAATAAATCCCTACTTTATTCTTTAGCTCTGTCTAGTCTCTGTTCTAGGTCAGCCTTCACAAGGCTGCAGGGGAAGGACCACAGCACCCAGCACTGGCCACAAGACCAAAACCTGTGCAGAAGRAAAGGCTTGGAAGTGCTCACTCAACTGTATTTGTTGCATGAACCATCGACACATAATTCAATTTCTCTTGGATTTTCCTCCTCRCACTGTCTATAATGAAGATTAAGGACAAAACATTGTTTTAGCCAGGCCACAGGGAATCTGAGATGCTTATTTTTATCTCAGTCCTCCCTTCAGGTTTGAAATTATTTTTACTGGCAAAATGTGGTTTAAATTTTTTGTTTAATGAAAGAAAAAAAAAAAGAAACCTGATTGCACATGATATTTTTCTTTGGGAAGTGTCTAAAGCCCATTATTTTTTTCTACCTTCTTGTTAMATGCTGAGTGTTCACTGTGAGGTAGTGTTGCACCATATCAGATTTCAGGGAGAAAGTGAACTCTGAGGGCTTTGGAAACTTTTTCCACTATCAAACTACAAAATTGTCCTCTGATACACCATTTCTCAAAACAGGATAACAAAAGAATTTTGGACATGCAGATGAAAAACTTCATCTTTTACATCATGGGTTTCCACACACCGGTTAATTGGCTGACAGAAATTCACCCTTTACGCAAAAACTGTGTCTTTGGATGGGGAGGCTTCTCAGGCAGGTATGGATAATCAAAGTCCATTGCTTTGCCTCTTGCCAAGTKTCAGGTTCATTTCAAGTCCAGGAGCAGCTCTTGCAGGGAAGGAAGTGGCCTTGGTCAGAGCTGAGGTGGGATGGTGTCACCAGCCTRTATTTGAGGGGGTTTGCTGTGGTTTGCTGTGCCCTGGCAAGGCAAAGCTTTTCTTCTCAGCAGGATGGGTGCTTGCACAGCCTGTGATGTCCCTGATTTTCTCCTTGGTGGACTGATGACATTGTCTGGCCAAACTCCCCTCTCCTCCAGCTTCTCAGGAGCTCAGCCCCATCACACCACATCACCTTCTACCCCAGATGAGCTCATTTGGGCTTCAGCAACCTCTCAAGACCTTCACAACAGACTTGGGGTGCTGGGAAATGGAGATCTGGGATATTAAACTTCATGTTGGTAACACTGGGACAGAATCTGAGAGTCCTGACACACTGAACCAGATTCCCAAGGGATTTGCTCCACAGGCTATAGAAGACAAAGCAGCCAAAGGACAGACCAAAGATTACCAAACCAATGAATCACAATGCACGGCTCTCTCTGGTTTAGCATTAATTAATTATTGTATGTACAGTGGTAATGATTAAACATAATTGGAGCACTTGTACAAGGGAATATACTGTAGACTACTAATTAAAATCCTCTCTGAAGTAAACAGGGACAAACACTAGACCACAGCAATCAGTGGGCTTCTGATTAAAGAGCAAAGGCAGCTTGGAAATGATTAATTTCAGACTGGCATCCAGTCAAAGCAAGCCACAGGAGAAAGAAACTTCAAGGTGATGATTCATGCTGCCTTTTTTTTTTAATGGTGGCCTTGTGTTGTTTTTTTAGGTTTTTATTTTTTTACTTTTTTATTGTTTTAGGAAAACAGTGAAGAAAGAGGATGAGCCATGGAGACACCAAGGACTCTGGTCAGGCAGGTGTCAATGAAACTGATTTATGAGTGTCTCCTGTGCACCACTGAGAAGAGCAAGGAGTTGCCCACAGTGTAAGTCTGGATTTCAAATGGCACAGAGCTGCTTCTGAGCAGAAGTTTAAATGGGACAGCATTTAAATGTTACATCCATGAAAAGTTCAAAGTGCCAGAACTTCTTTATGACTTCAGATGCAACAAAATTATTTTGATGCTTCTCTTGGCTGTTGGGCTGTTCTTCCCCTCATGCTTATCACCAATACATGGAAAGGACCTTTAATCTACAAAATACCAGTAGCCACCCCAAACTGTGATTGCACAGTGCTGAAGACAGGCTTTTACTGTAGGTTACCATAAACCTTCCCTTTAAAACAGTGTCAAGAGTGAAGTGATGTGACAGCCCTCTGGTCAGGTGAGTCTATTCCATGAGAAACAGTTACAAATAGACATAGCAACATTTCACACAAAGGCTTAGGCCGTGGGCGAGTTGTGATGCTGACAATTGACAGAGTCAGATGTTTTTCCCATTTACTGCTGAGACAGCTGAGTTTTAATGCAGAGTTGGGAAAAGCCAGAGTAGCTGCACATTGTCTCTTTATTTTTGTCCCCAGTGTGATTTAAAAGTGGAATTCTTCTCTACTAAAAGGCACAGCAATGATTTGTAGGCAATGCAGAAGCRCCTATGCAAGATCATCCCTCCCATCCTCAAAGGTCTGAGAGGGGCTGGATTGTCCTCCCATGTGTTTATTTTCTCCACTGGTTACAGAGGGAGAGTACAAGCTCACTTTGCATTACCTATCACAAGTTTAGGTGAACAAAATTAGACAATCCCGTCCTTGAAACAGTTTCTAAGAACAACAGGAAGAGATAATCTGAGCCCCKACTATGAGAGCAGAGACCTCACACCTAGCTTGTAAGAGCTTATTAGAGGTTTGTGGAAAGCCTTTCCCTACTCTTGCTTAAAAAGTCCAAGTGTCCCATAGGGTGAAAACTGAGAGAAGCCACCACATCCCACTGTGCATGTCCTGCAGAAGATCTGCACTGTGCCAGCCAAAGGTGCCATCCTTCAGCATTTTTGTCACTACTGGGAAAGCCAGATCACGGGGCTGTGGCTGGGACTGCTGGGCATGACCTCAGAACTAATTAAAAATTAGGACTCAATTAGTCGTAAGTTCCAAGTATCTTGTAAAGCAATGAAGCATCTCTTTAGTAAAATACAAAAAATAAAGAAAAGCCCCAGTCATTACACCAATATTTGTTTGTGCCTGTATTGCTACTGCCAGAAAAAACAATCTGAGGGATTTCAATGAGGCTGCCAGCAGCTGGACTGGTTTTTGTCGTGCATCAGGGAGGTGTGTGGATTTTTTGTGTCTTCCATAAAGCCTAACCTCACTCTCAAAAAGCCCCAGCCTGTTTCAGTTGTAGCTGCAGTTCCCTGCGCTCAGGAATCAGTGGTGAGTTCTGTGTGCTGAGCAGGGGATGGTGTGCATCCATCGGGATGCTGTGGAGGTGCTGGAGTTGCAGCATCAGCCGCCACCAGCCCGTTCCTGCGGGTGCCAGCTCAGGTGTCCTCCTGAGCCCTGTGGGGACAGTGTCACACAGAGCCTGCGTGGGAAGGGCTGCCAGAGCTCCGTGCAGCTCCTCCTGGAAGGGCCTGTCAGGGAAACCTCCTACCATGGTCATGCTGAGTAGAATTTGGCTGCTCAGAGTCCTTCACAAGTATTTTTGTGTCCCTCCCTTTTGCAGGGAGCACAGAATTCCCTTCTCCTCCCACTCCCACTCTGTGGTACTTGCATGGATGCTTCAGATGAGGGTTTTACTAGATGCTGCCTGTATTAAAAAATCACCCAACTGTATCTGTAAATTCAATAAAAGTTAAAAAAGAGAAAAGAAAGTAAGCTTTTACTTGGATAAAATCAGACTAAGACCTGTAGTCTATATTAGACTAAATTCTGTATCTTATCTGAAGTTATAAAGAAGAATTTTCCTAACACTTTTAATGAGGTGAACAAATTTGAACAAGGAAGAATAGCAGTTTGGTAATTTGTGATGTGTAATGTTTTGGGAACAATCTCCAAACAAATATTTGCAGATTTTTTGGCAATAGAATTAATTATTTAAGTACATTTTGTTTTRAAATTTATTTTGTTTCATTTAAAGTATATTAAACACTGAATTCCCAAGTCCACAGGCCAAAAAAAACCTAAACAAAAAAATAAGCAAACAAAAAATCTCAGGAAAGTTCAAGCATGATGACATTCCAAATGGTCATATTGAAATTAAAGGTGRACATGAACTGTAAATATTTTGACCCTTTATTTCAACAGAAAAGCCTCATAGAAAATATTCTGAAATTTTAATTGCTTGACCTAAATATGTTTGTTGGCCTCTTATATCCTAAATGCTTAGACTGAAGAAAATTTGTGTTTAGGGTCATAAAAGGATAGGATCATTTGTGTCAGAAAATGTCACTTGTTACCTGTGAGAAGAAACTGACCCCCATCTCACTACAACCTCCTTYCAGAGAGATGTGGAGAGGGATAAGCTCACTTTTAAAARGAAGTGCCCACACTTTGGTTTTGAGAGGGGCCTGATCTTTCCAGGATGATGGTCTTAGTGGCACAAAAAGCAGAACAGGACCCTCAGGGACTGAGCTGGCAGSCAACAGAGTTTCAAAACTGAGTCAATGAGAGGAACAGGTCCCTGATTGCTGAGACAGGGCAGCTGAATGCAGGAGCTGATCAGTACATTGATTAATTGGGTGGTGACTGAGCATTATTGAACATCCATGCTGAAGTCCTGTTTAATGGCTTGGTACCCTTATGCCAAAGGGTCATGAAAAATTTTAGGTGTASTGTTTTGAGTGAAGCACTTCATGCCTAAAAGGAGAGCATGACTGTGATTAAACCTAGAATTGACTGACCAGGGCATGTAAAAACATTTCATTTGGGTGTCTGAGAGCTGCACAAAAACACAGGGAGTAAACAATTTGCACTGAAGGATTAAGGTGACCCAAGGCTCCAATAAAYGCCTGACAAGATTAAATTTGATTTTTCTTTCCTGAGGTCAAGCTGTTCTTTGTTCCAGTAAATTTATTTAACCACATTCACCTCCTCAAAAATGTATTTTATGTACACTCTTCATGCACTGCAACTAAGCCCAAGTCATCCTTTAATATTGTATCATGAATGGACACCTCCTTGTGTGACCAGTGAATGACCTCCAACTTTACCCCAAATAAGTATGAGGTTTTTATCTCTGTGGYAAGAGCATTTACTATTATTAGTGCCTCAGAAAAGTTGCTTTTGTTGCATATTTGTGTATGGTACAGGCAGAAGGGTGTAGCAGCTACGTGTGCATACTCATGTGTGTGCATGCAAGGGAACTCTTAAAATTAATTGCCTTGGCACACAAAACCYTCTGGATCTGTTTACATTCCTGAGGCAAATTCCTTAATATATCTGTAGTTAAACTGTTCCACAGCCTCTAAATGCATGGCTTTGGTATGCTGCCCACCTTCCCTGCACAGGGAATAGCTGGGAACATTCAGTGCCTGCTGAGCATAGATGTGCCCCTGATATGAGCACAGCAACGTGTGAATGTGCTCTGCTGATGCTACTTAATCCTGAGGATAATGTCCTGGATTTTCTGCATATTATCCTAATATAGCACAGAAAGGGGAAAGTGTTTGGTTTGGAGTGTGGAAAAGTGGGCAGAGGGAGGAGGAGGAGGGAGGGGAGTGGGGAATGTTTAAATAGCTTCAGTAATGACCTCAGTGCTGATGGGGGGCTTCCACTCTCAAAATCTCAAACTGAGTGTTTGACTTGAGCAAGATTTGCTCAATATTGCAAGATAATGTGCAGTGCTAAGGGCTGGGCAATGCTCATTCAAGATAACAGTGAGAAGTGGTTGCACTCCTACAGGAGAGCAGGTGGGAAGTTCCTGCCCCAGCCCTCAAGGCCATGTCAGAGCCATTCCCAGTGACCTTTCAAGGCCAAAAGTATTAGCTGCGAGATAAAGGTTTGGAAACCAGCCTTGATCATGCAGATATTTTCTCCCAGCAACCTGAGAGCTGACCCTCCTCCCTATGAGTCTGTGGTTCAGGATAGGGCAACCCCATGAGAGATGCACCATCTGCATAGCTGGAAAGTATGCAGCACATGAGAAAGGTGCTTACATGTTCTCCTGCTTCTGCTTTATGAGAAAAAATAAATAAAAAGGTCTGGAGAAGCTGGAACAGAGGAATATCTACAGCTCCAAACACAGTGACTCAAAGAAAGTGCAGGAGACAGATACTTTTGGGCAGGGTGGTGGGATTGAAAGGCAAGCACCCCACAGATCTGCACCCCTTCTTTTCTGACTGCTCTTTGATCACCTCTGGTAGGAATAGGATCACCTCTGAGCAGTATCTTGTCCCCTATCGATGTCACAGAGCACATTCTCCATTTCTCCAAACTTGTCTGGTAAAGCCAGCAGCAACATGTTAAACCTTCTCAACAGAATATATGGATGCATCTGTTTTCTTTTCCAAGGTAAAGGTGCCATCAAAAGAATCAGTTATGCAAGAGATGTTTTGAATGCTGTAGCAAGGTACTGCTGTAAATTATTCAGTTTACCAGGCTTTCTGGTGTTGGAGGCTGGGACTTGGGAATGTGATGTTCACCAAGATGGTGAATCACTGGAGTTTATGCAACAAGTGCTTTACATAACACCTTGCCTGGTTTTTTAACGCAAGGTAAAGAAACGAAGAAATCATTTTAGCATTATGSACATACATATATTTTTTGGGGGGGGAGAAAACGTCACGTATTTAAGGTTCCTTTTAGTTTTAGTTTTTGTAAAACTAACACTTTTTTACTTGGTGTCAGTGATTTTCATGCTGGTAGAGCTCAGAAGCTCTCACTCTGCAGAGAGGGCTGTTCAGCATCCCTCCACTCCTTTCTGGCTGTCTCACTCACCATTGCAAATCCACAGCCCCTCTTCACAAGCAGTGGCAGGAGCTGGGGCTTCTGCTCATGGTAGCAGCCCCAAGCTTCCCCCAGCAGCTCCCTGAACCTCTCTGACCCCAGCCTGGTGCCCTTTCCACTGTATGATGATGAAAATTGAGAGATTGAATGTTTACAGTGTTTACAGTGAGCACAGCTTGGAATAAGCCCATGGGAAGAGTCATCAGCTGTAGAAACAATACCACATAAGGAAAACAAGCCTTCATCAGAGATGGAAATCAGCAGGTGTGATGGACCCTAAATGTGCCCTCATGTACCTAAGGGAGGAAAACTTTTCTTTCACAAGATGTGTGTTTGTAGCTCAAAGTGCCTGTGCCAAAGGAATGGGAGATCACTGAGATCCTGAGATCACTGAAGAACCTGTGAAGGACACAATGCTAATTTCAGACTTGAGCCTCCTCCTTCTGGGATCAGTGGCTGCTGATTTCACCTTGCACACCTCCAAAATGAGAGCTGCCACCTTGATACCAAGCAGGAGATAAACCASTGCCCCTGCTACTGTTCTGGAGGCACTGTTTACCAGCACACTTGGACTCACTTTCTTGCATGTGTTTATTCAGAGCAGTCACATGCTTCAGCAAAGATCAGAGTTGATTTATGTCTGCTGAAAACCTCCTGAATATCAGTTACTGATTAAATTCTTGTTATCATTTGGAATAGATTGCTGTGCTAAGGCAGCTCTTGGCACACTCAGTGGGATTTGTCTGGGACTGTGCTAAAGCTTGGTCAATACCATGCTGAAATTAAGTACTGTTTTATTGTACTGTGCTTTCTGCTCAGGAGACATTTATGAGAGTTCAAAATGTAAAGATGAAATTCTGACTGCAGATAAGACTTATCCAGAAATATGTGTTAACTGCTCAGCCGTTTGTGTGCATCTGCCTTTCTGTCCCTTTGTCACTTTGAAACAGGTCTTTATCTCTCTTTTATGTTTTAATAGYGGCCATATTAGTAACCACCCAGCTTACTGCAGGGAGCATGTCCTTCAACAGTGAAACACGCAGGGCTGCGCAAYTGCAACCCAGAGAGGGATGAACAAGATGGCAAAAAAATAAAACTTTCTCCATAGAACTGTCACAGCTCAGCTGCTGCTGCAGCAACCTGGACCTGGCACCCAAACTAGGAAGGGATGAGAGAGGAAACAAGGTCAGATGGACTCCAGTGTGAGCAGAAGCCAGGTTCACATCAGTCACTGTCCCTGTTCCACACAAACAAATCCCAGCCTGTAGCTGCAAACCTGCATCACTCACCCAAGCAAGTTGCTCAGCTGCACCCTGAGCTGGGGCAGAGCTGCCTCCAAAGGCTGCACTGTCCTGTCCTACCTGTCAGGGCCTGGCCAAAGATAACCTTTCCTGAAGGACAGCAGTGTTTTGAAACCTCAGACAGCTACTCAGTCTGSCCGGTGACCTTTACTGAGAGGCCTRTTGGGAGCAGATAGGCATTTATGGAGACCTTGCACTGCATTTCTCAGAAGCTGAAATGTCCTGTAACAGGATTCAGCATTCTTTAAAGTGCTGCCTCAGACTGCCTCAGTTAAAGGGAAGTATTACTTCCCCCACGTTACTTGTAACCAAAACAATGGGCATCCTTATAGCCTCTGCTGGCTCTGGGGYGTGTGAGTGGGAGAAGGCAAGTCACAAGTTTTACTAACTAGAAGGATTGTTTGATTGCCTCTTAAAAACATCCCTAAATCTGGAGCAGCAGAGCTGCAGCCACAGCCATCTTTCACGTTTTGTGTTCCTGCAAATGAGGATTTATCCCTTGCACTGCTGGCAGATGGATGGCTCACCACTGAGTCACAGAGAGCTGCTCTTTTTTGCCTTGTTTGCCACTTGTTTCCAACAAAGGCACAGGATGCTTTGTGTTTTAAGGTATACCTCTGCCACTTGATTTTTCAGGTGCAATTTAGAGTTTAAAAAGAAAAAGAAATAAAAACAATGTGGGAAGCAAACGTAGCAGCTGAAGACTTCTTCCTGCCCAGGTGTTGCACAAAGCAACTCCAGCTCCACCAAGCAACTCAAAATTATGAAAGTGAAGGCCATGTAAMACTTGGAATTCTGATTTTTTCACTGGAAAAGTGGACAGATTTTTCCACTTGAGGTGTTGATTAGGTGGGGTTTTTTCCTTGGCACTTCTGTCTCAAATGATGAATTCTTTAATCACCCTTTCCTAGGATACATTGTGAGTTTATTTGCATCTGCATTTTCCCAGGAAAGATGAAGATTTATCAGATTACCAGCAGTCTGTAATTACAACCACACAGTACCTGAGGTGTGCTGCAGGTGCAGGATATATGCAGAATTCCTACACACACACACACACACACACACACACACCAACACCCAGAAATAGTATTTCTCCTATACAACACAAATAAATTAATAATTAATAATAAATAAATATATAAATAAGTACTAATCTATTATTTATTGTCAATAATTAGTATTTAATGTCATGTCTTCATGAGGCTGGAACTAGACTTTAAAAACCCTCTGTGGACTGCTTGTGGCTGGAACAGAAGTGTGTACAAGTGGGCACATCCCACTGCAATGGGATCCATGGGGAGAACCCAGAGGAGAGAGGCATTGCTGTGGCTGAWACAGCACCACCAGCATCCTCCTGGCTGCTCTCACAGAGCAGGAAATCCCAGATAAGGTAAGAGAGGAGAGCACAGGAGCACAGTACCCTGCCGAAAATCTTCCAGATAACACTGGAATCCTTTACATATTCAAGCAGGATGGACCCCAGGAGAAGTTTCCGCCCAACAACTATCTCAGGAATGCACTTGGGATCCTGCAGGGAACAGCCCAGCCCTCAGCAGGTGAGGCCCAACCTACTTTTAATGGGAAAAATGGTGAGGCAGAGTTCCCTGGGTAGGAGGCCAAGGACCTGGAGCCTGAAGAGAACATTATACTGAATTGAAAAGACTTGCTCTTGGCAAATAAATCCTGTAAGCTCTGATAGAAAATGAAACACCTGAAAGGAAGATCTGAAATGTCTTCTAGGGATTTACCTTTGTGCTTCATATTTCACGAAAATCTGCGTAAGGTATTGCACTCTTGCCTCACTGCAGGGAGCTAAATGCTCTTGAAGTTTCTTGGAGTTTTGTCAGGGATGGCAAAACCCCCAGGATTTTGTATCACAGGATCATTTTCAGGGCACCACATGGTGTCCACAGAAGTGACTTGTTCTGTCACAGCTGGACACGGCAGGAGGCTCCATGGCAGAGGCAGTGGTGGGATCCTCCTGCTGGTGCAGAGTAGGACTGAGCTGTGGGGGGCTGTCAGAACTCAGYACATCCCTCYGGGTGTCCAGAGTTGCCGAGGACCCCGTCGGGGGGCTTGGAGACCCTGGCACGCAGCCCAGAGCACCTGGGGATTTGATTTTGACCCGTGGAGCAAATGACCAGCTTTGTATGAGGACCTGAAAGTCACAGAAGTTTGAATAGTATAATAATAAAATTGTCACAGGGTGAAAATGTAGATTTTAGGATTTTTGGTATGGGGGTTATGGGGACAAGATGGAGGAACTTGGGTGTGTCCAACCTTTCCTCTTCTTCTTCTCCTTGGTCTCCATTTTCTGCAGTGATGYTGGCACTTTGSGATTGGTTTAGAATAGAAGTTCACTGTCTAACATAGGTGGTTGATATTGGAAAGTCATTGTAAATATGTTATACATAGTTTGTACCATAAAAAGGACAGCAGCCTGGGTGTGGTTGTGTGCCTGTGGCTGCCTTTCTGAGCAGATCTCRGCTGGGCAGAAGGAAAATTTTATAGATAAGAATTAATAAACAACTTCAAGACCGAAAACTGAAGAGCTCTGAYTYGTTCTTCGGACGCGCGGGCCGAGACAGAGACATCCTGCACATCTCGGGGCAGCARCTAASAACCTAAAACCCRAGAGGGGACTTTCAGGAGCCTGGATGGAAGGCAAACTTGCAAAGAGGGTGGGKAAAGAGGATTTCTGCTTCTCCTCATTTGACTTTTCAATTTCTTTGTGTGGAGCTCTTCGGAGGGATRAAAATAGGATGGCTGCCAGAAAACTTTTGAGAAAGCCTGCTGTAGGCTAGATTTATTTATTAGATAACATCTCGTGCAGGTAACTTGCCTTACACTGGAGGTTAAACATTTCTCTGTCTGTCAATGAAATTCAATTTACCTGTGCACTGTAATTAATCCTAGATTGGACTCTCAGTGCAAACTGAGACTTGAGGCCATATTTTATATCTTCTATCCTCCCAGAGACTATTTGTATTACAGAAAGATCAGGCTTCTAACAACTACCACTGGGGAAGCTTTGTATTTCTGAAATATTTGAATAGTGCTGTCCTAGCCCATTTGCTGCATGCTTTATTTTCACCAAAATGACATAATCACAGTAAACAGCATTTTTTATGACATTGTGCATGCTGTGAATTCACATGGTAATTCCCTGAAGCATCTGTTCCTCCATATCCACAGGCCCTTTAAAGGACCACAGTCTACCTGTGTAGAACTTTGCATCCCAATATTTCCTGATTTCTGCCACAGATTAAAGATGCATTTCTCAAATGCATGGCAGTGAAACAGGGAATGCATTGAAGACACCTCAGCTRGATATCCTCTGAAAGACCTTCCTAGCTCTCTCCTTTTGGAATGATGTTTTAGAGGCCAGGGTAGGAGTAAAGTACTTTGTGAGGAGCTGGGTGGCATTGAGACAGCAGCTGTCTTGGGAAAATCTGGATCCAGGAACAGTGTTGGCAGTGCTGACACAGAGCAATGCTCTCCAGAACCTGGCTAAGTCTTTTCCTCTCTAGCAAACCTTTTTCAGGCATAATTTACCGTGGAACTACTTGCATATTTTAAAGAAATCACACTGTTGTGTAACAGTGATGATAGTGACACCAGTTTCCAGCTCACCTGCTGGTTACAGCTTTGGYAGGGTTTGTCTGCTTTGTCTGAGCTCAGCCCTGCAGCCCTTAAGTGAAAAAACAAAAGGAAAGAAAACACTTAATGACTGATGAGCTCCTCAGAAATCAGTTGCTGAAAGAAAAGTTTTATGCCAATATCTAAATTGATATGATTCATCCTGGGCTTTCCTGAGTTTAGCAGTTCTTCAAGTTGGTGCTTCCATTATGTGTTTGAGCACTTTTAGAGCAAAGGGAAAGCAAATTTCAGCCAGAACTCAACTGCCTCCTATTCTGTTTAATATTGACATTTTTCAATGGCATTAACATCCAGKCACTCAGCTAATCTGGTCCCATCCCGACTCACACAAGATCTCTACTTTTCAGTAAATAAGATTTTTAGTGCATCACAAGTGGTGACAACATGAGTTTCACCCTGTTTTCCTTTCAGCACACAAAAACATAGAGCTGGGCATGTCAGAACAAACACATCTTCATGATCCATGTCTGGAATGCCAATAATTTCATTGTGATTTGTTTGGGGATGGAGCATACTCAAACCTTGGAGAAGCCAAAACAGTCTTTTCTTCATACAGGGCATCACAGCTGATCCATCCCAATCTCAGAGAACCCCTAAAATTCTAAGATCAAATCTACAGAGTGTTAATAATTCCTCAGGCTCTTAATAAATCCTTCACTCCTCAGCCATACTCAGTCTCCCTGCTGCTAATGCAAGTCCCTCCTCCCAGTGATGTCCTGTCAGGAAGCACAGTTTGCAGGGGGGTTCACATCACCATTATCTTCTTTTTGCTGTTCTGTGAAGATGGTACCAAACAGAACATTTCAGTTTTGCTCTACTGCTTTTCTACCAAGTGATCAACTCTTTTCTTTGTTGTGAACCCWCAGCAGGGATTTCCCATTTAAATCCTGGGCAGGTCCAATCTTAGCTTCTACTAGCAGGAGTGTTCAGACCATTAAATACAAGGTGGGGTTTTGTTTGTTTGGGTTTGTTTGGTTAGTTTTGGTTTGGTTTGTTTGTTTGGTTTGATTTTGGATTTTTGTTTGTTTTTTTTTATTTGTTTGTTTTTGTTTTGTTGGTTGGGTTTTTTGATAGTATAAATGGCAGCAAAAAGGAGAGATTGCTGCTATGTCTGTCTGTGAAGGGTGATGCTCTTGGCATCTGTACAGTCTGTGTGTGACTAAGAGATTTATATCCTGGTCCACACTCATTTCCTTAAGGTCATCAGCTCTGCTCTTCTTTGTCATATT
Organism: Cardinalis cardinalis; assembly: GCA_014549065.1. Classification (NCBI taxonomy): domain Eukaryota; kingdom Metazoa; phylum Chordata; class Aves; order Passeriformes; family Cardinalidae; genus Cardinalis; species Cardinalis cardinalis. The sequence continues at coordinate 2,959,030 of JACDOX010000049.1, forward strand.
CTTAGACTGATTTTTTTTTCTCCTGACCCCGGCCCTGCAGACTTCAAGGAYAGGATTTTCAGAAGTGACTGAAAAAGAGTTTATATCTTGAATAATCCTGACTCTCTTAATCTTTTAGCTCTGAGATGGGGCATTCTGTGCTGTTTGAGTATCAGCACATGGGCACCACACAGAACACAGGCATGGTTCTGGTATGAGGAAGCTGATGTGTAAATCAAGATTTTTCATTGTAGCCACCCTTGATGACAAAACAATGTCTCACCTTGCGTGGAGGAGCAAGGTGAGTCATCAAATCTGGTGACTTCATTCTTCCCACAGACACAAGGCAGGGTGAAGTTCACCTCTTTTCCTTCCTCTCCTTGAGTGCTGGAAGCTATTTTGGARGCTGAAATGTTTCCCACACAAGCTCAGGGAAATACAGGGTGTTTTAAAACAGAAAGGCTGCCAAGATTCATGGAAACCACTTAGCAATGGTGGGAAGAGACAGACATTGTTTTATCAAGACAAAGAACCAATATCAGAGGAGGTGAAAGGCRCCTGAGAATATGGAGAGCTGTCATGGAGGACATGATCTGAAGACCCCAACTTTTCATTTATTTTGGGTCTGAGTTTGGGGTTTTACTGATACCTGAAAAGAAACARTGAACTCAGAAAGCTCCTGTGAAACTGCAGTGTGCTGTTGTGTGTGCCTGGGTGTGTTTGTGTGTTGCAAACCCCCCTTGTGCAGCTCCCAGACTAGCAATGGTGTTGAAAGCAACCCTGAAGGTGCAGGGCAGTCTGAGAGCTCCTGCACCTTCAGTGATGTAGGGACAAATGCTAAAATTCTGTTTGGTCTTTCCAGGCGTGCCCAGAGTCYAAGGCAAGACTGATGCTGAATTTCCACTGAGATTCCACTTTGGCTTAAATAAAACTAAATCTTGGTGATGCCTTGGATCTTTTGAGTGTCTGATCTGGGGGAGAGGGAAAAAACTAGACTGAGAAATACCTGCAAGGTGCTTGTAAGGAGCAGTCACCTCCAGTCTCCTGCTCAGTCTCCTTTTMTTGGACTCCAAATCCTTGTACATGTAAGCACACAGGAAGTTCTGTGTCTGGCATTGGTCAGAACTGGAGTATTATTGCTTGATTGCCCACTTTTCCCCATGTCTKGCTTCCACTTTCCAGAAATAAAGCAATGATTAGTAGCACAGGAGAGGAAGCAAGGAGAGAACGGCAGACAAAGTTGAAGTTCAGCAGGTTATAAACCTTGCTAGGTTTGGTGGGTTCCAGGCTGGGCCATGTTGTGTTGGGAAAGTAAAGTAAAATTTTAACTCAGACAAAAATCCCAGTGGTGAATCAGCARCCAATTCTCTAAGATCCCATCCCTGCAGGCACGTCCCTCACGTCTCCGAGGAGTGAGTGATACCTTTTCCTGGGACATTCACCTTCCATGTGATGTTCCTGAGCTCAGTGCTAAAAGAAGAACAGTGCTGCCTGGCATGTTTTGACCTGTGTGTGCTCTGAGCATGCCATTGCCTCTGATGAGCTATTGTTTTTCAGCCTCCCTTTTCCCTTTGTTTTTTGGTTGTTTTTTTTTTTTTTTTTTTTTTTTTTTTTTGTTTTTTTTTTTGAGAATTAAGGTCTACAGTCATGAAAATGCTTCTGCTCATATCCCTTGACTGCAGGTCTGGGTGTGATTTGTTTCCATGTGAAAATATTGATATGCTTCTGAAAGATAAGGCCTCCTCTTGCAATGCAGATAAAAAGAGTATCTGTCCTGAGGCAAGGCAAACTGCAGAATAGCTTTCCAAACAGAGAAAATTACCTTTCCTGATTCACAGATGGTAGGTGCCTATAACACCTGGTTCTRCTCTGTATCAGAAGATTTCAGAAGAGGTTACAGTGTAAGGACATCTGTTGGAGCCCTGGATGCTGAGAATTTTAAACTTTCTGTGCTGAAAGGCACAGACCCTCAAGAGAACACTGTATTTGACCTGGGGCTGTGGAGAAGGCTTCTAAAATGGAATGGTAGAACTGGGATTATGGGTGAGTAGTTTGAATAGAAGTGTGTAATATCACATGGTGGGAAACTTAGAGTTTAAGGGTTTAGAATAAAGTAACATCTCTAAAGCTAAGATGGAGGTTTAGGATAGTGTCTGGTCCCTTCCTCTTCACCTTCTTTTTCACAGGCTGGGTGGTATTTTGTAATTAGACAGAAAAGTCCACATTGCAGGACATGGGTGATTGGATATTGGGTTAAAGTAAAAATAATTTAGGTGTCATTTCTTAATTGGATAGTTTAGCCATAAAAGACCTTGAAGAGAAAGATAGATAGATAGATAGATAGATAGATAGATAGATAGATAGATAGATAGATAGATAGATAGATAGATAGTAGCTTGTTAGTAGAATGCAGTAGAACTCACCACTTGGGAGATTGTAATATAGATAAGAAATAAAAATAATTTGAACCCAAACACAAAATACCATCTCAAGCACTTCAATCCTGACCTTGACAGAGGCAGAAAAAGAAGCCAGGAGGTGGCAGACATCTACTCTGGAAAACTTARTGGGAAATCAGTGGGCAGCTATGGGAAATTTCTGTCTTGTCCCTTATCTGATGCAGCCATTCAACCCTTTTGGCACCTCCAGTCCRGCCTACAGCCCCTGTGTGCTTCTCTCACCTGCAGCCACTTGGCTGAAGGCACCCACCARAGATGATGATGCATCACCAACTGAGCAGAAAAGAGAAATTGGTTGCACAAGGAGGAACTGAATGTAGATAGAAATGTACAAACTTACTACTTCCTTCTTAACAATCACTGAATAGGCAATATGGTGTTCAGCCCCTGACCAATTCAAGCCTGGATGTCTCAGCTCAGGGAGGTTCCCCCTGGGTTTGTAATTAGCAAACACATTTGAGCTGTGKGAGGAGCTCTGGGGGGCTCTCAATGCCATGTGAAATACTGCACTTGAGATAAATGTGTATGCACTCACYGTTGTGTCTCACCACCACAAATTCAGATTTGCAGGTAACTATGTGAAATGGGAGCAGCAAAGATTTTAAAGTTTAACTTTGAGATCCCATACTGCATCAGACASCTGGACAAAGCCTTGGCAGGAAATACAGTAATTTACACTGTTAATTACTTCACCTYGCACTGTAGAAGGCTGACTCCCTTGATTGTCTGGAGCCTTATGGAAAATGGCAAAAAAAATTTGTATCTGGGGATGGCTCTGGCTTTCATGGGAAGCTTGTGCTCTGTAAGACCAAAGCTCTCCAGCCTGACCAATGACTTTGTTTGGCATTTTCATGTTCAACAAGAGACCTGCTATGGAAAACCAATCTATGCAACACTATGAGCCTCTCACTGTGSTCACAGGTTCTCTTGGCATGTTCTGTAGAGGCTGATTTCTATTCATGCTGCAGAGCATGGACCTCTGCTTGCTCTGTGTTGTTTTCTTTGTGACCAAACTACTACTCCACCTCCAGCAAATGGAAAATGAAAAATTACTGATCCTTTTATTTTTTTTTGTGAGCTATCTACCTCTTGCTTACTCCTTTTTCCTCTTTCATCTCACTGCATATAACTGAAAGAGTTAATAAAAAATTGGTAACACAAAAATATTGTTCTCTTATCTCTGTAGGGAGCTGGGGCTTTTAAGGCAGCTTAATAAATAGTACTATGAACCTAGGGCTGTTTTTGCAATAGGTGGCTTTAATTAGTGTTTAATGTAGGCTGGAAAGAGAAAAGGGGATTTCAGAATCAGTGCTAGGAAGCAAGTAACATCATTGCCAGGACAAGAGAGTCTCTTCTCTCAAAAGCAGCCATGAAATTTGCCCTGCACAGTTCTGGATTTGTTGTTTCTGGCTTTCTGTGGTTAGAAGTTTCCAGTTTACAGGAAGAATATGTCCATCAATCCTTCCTTTCTCAGTACCACTCCTTTAAAAGCTGCCTGGGCTGCTGGCATCCAGCTGTGAGCTTTCAGGCTATGTCAACATCACCAGGAGTGTGCACTGCAGGACTGTGCCTTCATTTAATTATATGCCCCCAGTGAGCTCAGGCCCATGTTCACAGTCTGTTTCTCTGCTGGAGGSAATGTGGGAGAGCAGAGGCTCTGGGACAGACAGTCCCACCAGGAAGCTGGAGGTGAGGTAAGGAGAGCAGCTCCAGCACTTTTGGTGGGCAAAGAGGAGTTGAATTTGGATTATTGCATGCTGTTCTCAGTAGTGAGAAGAGTGGATTATGAACAAAGCTTTGACACCATGAACTTTTTTAACAGCTGCTTTCAAAGSTGTATTTTGAAGAAAGATAAAAACAAACCAGACACTGAAGACCAGGGAAGAAATGCAAGGCAAGAAGGAATCAGAGYGATGGAGTGGGAAGGGACACAGAGAGACCAGCCCATCCTTTGTGGAGGAAGAGCTGCCTTAAAAGTGCATATTAATGCTCAGTGCTGCCTTTCTGTACTTTCACAGATGTCAAAACCCYCCATGCTCAGCTGGTTTAGCAGTGCAGTGCTCATGGAGCACATTGCCTCAGCAGGCAGAGYTGTTGGCTTCCCTCATCTACACAGGTAGCAATGGCAAAGCCATAGAAAGTACCTAACCCAAAATTCACTGTACAGTAAAAACTTGTTCACCTCCTTGCTCCTCTCCCAGCAAGCACTGGCAGAGAGCAGAGGGAAGATTCACGGGTTACAAAACTTTCAGAGATTTCATTTCTCCAAATGTTTCTGTGGTTCTGAGTGAGCARGTGGAAAGGAAAGGACAACAGAAGATGCTGAGATGGCATATAAGGGGTAAAGTCACACTGGGGTGTGCCTGGAGATGCCTGCAGAACAGCACAGGACTGGGAACATGCCAGACTAGACGCAGTGTGTACTGAAGGGGCTGAATTTTCTTTTTCTTTTTGCTAGAAGCACTCGAATTTTCCTTTCTGTGTGTCAATGACTGTGGGATACAGCTGTTTGCAGTCAAAATGGCCACCATCTAAAGTCATAATMTATCGAGAGAACAGGTGTATTTAATCCCCTTCCCAATAGTTACTCATTAAAGAAGGCAAAATAACCCAAACCAGCAGGTATTGCAAGGGAGGAAAAAAATAGTTTAACGTGCAGGTGGTAAACATCTGAGTTACTGATTAACTCGTGGCTTTTGTAACCCCCAGAGCTCTTCAGTTGGCTGGCTGGGAGACCAAAACACAGAGTTGTGCCAGTGCAATAATTTATAATGCACTTTATCTCTCCTTGGCACAGGTGTGCCTGGGCTGTGAGTGAGGACAGCACTGCCCTCTCTTGATGGGAAGGGTTCAGATCCCTTTCAACACCTGCAGTGCCTCTCAAAGTGTGTCAAAACAGCCCAAAAAATCCATGTAGGACAGGGTGGATTGAAGTRTAACCTCTTCTTTGGGGTGTCAGCTGCCAGAAGTTGGGAGAGAAGAGAAGGAATCATTGACTTGCTGTGTGCACATCCTCAGGCATCTGGCTCAGGATGTCCCTGCAGATGGGACGCTGGGCCAGCTTTGGTCTGTGACTCTGTGGCCAGGCTTATGCTCCCAGGGAAAACTCTGGCCTGGAAGGGAAAGTGGAGACTTTCAGGATAGCCCTTTCAGGAGCAATCACAGTGAAAGCAGAGCAACTCCCCTGGCAGGATGGAGAACAGGCTGATGCTCATCTGTGAGGGAAAATAGCTGATTTCAGATGCTTTCTTCCACCTGAAGCATCTTGCTTTCCCTCCTGCCCCCAGCCAGCTGCATTCAGTGTGGAGTGTTGCCTCAGGCACTGTCTCTCCCCGCTGTCAGTGTTGATGTTGTCACTTGTCCCTGCAGCCTGTCTGTCGCCGGGTTCCACTCAGCACACCCTGTTTGCCATCTGAGGTAGGGCTGAGAGGTGAGGGGGCAGCACTCGCTGCCATCAAGGGCTCAGCTCAGCCGCCTCAGCCGCTGGCTGTCCCTTCTGCTGCCTGACAGAGCATCCCGAGGTCCTGCAGGGATGGGAGGAAACTCCTGGAGATGGSAGTCCCTGAAGAGGGGCAGCTTTGCTGTGTGGTGCTGAGGAAGTGCTTCCAAAATTTAATAGCATTTTTAACTAACACAGCTTGTGTTTAAATAGCTCTGGCAAAGAACTGATCCTGTGACACCCCAATCCCTGCCTCACTCTGAGGCTGTAARTGTGAAGAAATAAACAGAAGCGCCCAGCACCATCAGCAGAGATGGACACAGGCCTGCTGAATGGGCAGGGGCCCATCAGGCTGAAAGTGAATGCTAGAGCAGGGAGGGCAGAGCTGTGTCTCTGGGGATAAAGGATGCCCTGTGAAAGGAGTCTGAACAGATCCAAGTCTGGTTTGTGTTCTCTCTTACTTCTGCTCAGTGTCTTTTAAAACTCCTCATCTATAAGCCAAAAACAATAGCCACTAAAAAATCCAAACTGTTGTTTCTCACCATTAGCTGTCACAGAAGGCAAAAATGCCCATTTGCTGGACCAGCTCATTCTGCTGCTTGACCTGCCTTTGCAATGCTCAGCTTTAATATTTTTCACTTTAAATTTCACAGTAAGGCTCTCTTTTCCAGGTCCCAAACAAACAGCAGGGTGCACACTGAACAATAGGAAAGGGTTTGGCAGCATGCAGGTTCCTTCTCTGTGCCAGAAAAGCTTTTCTGATGGCCCTGAGTTCCTCTTTACCCCCCTCTGCCAGGGCCTGACATCAGGGAAATACAATTGAATGCCATCAAGAGTAATGTTCTGTTTATTTTCCTGCTAACAGAATTATTTTCAGAACATCTCAGAAAGCAGAAATGGGAGCGATGGGAGGGGTGGGAAAAATCAGAACAAGTCCACTTTGGGATTTCATTAGCTGCCAGCAGAGAAGAGACTGGGATCAGGACTGAAATGCAGACAGAGACACAATAAATGAAGCTGGACATGTCACATGTCCTTGTTTACCCTCCWAGTAAAAGATCATAAAGAACTGGGGCGGTTTCTCTGCCAGAAGCAGGAKGATGCAATCTGTTAATTGTGTTTATTGGTTATTGCTGGTTCCTATAGCTGTGTGGGACAGTCCCTCCAGAGCAGCTCATACATCAGTATGGATTTACCAGGGGAGAAAATAAAAGGAGATCTGGGCTCCTCCCCAYGAGCAGGGGCTGCTGCTCTTTGCCCTTGTGATGTGGTTGTGCATCTGCACAGCCCCTTCCTGGTGACACAAAGTGGGAGAGCCAGTCTGGCCTCTCCTGGCTGCTGGAAGGGACAGATCTCACTCCCTGTTTTTACCAATCTCCTTTCCTCCCCACAGCTGCACCAACACAGTCTTGCTCTCTTGCACAAACTGTAGCTTGGATGGGAAGGGGAAAAAATAAGTGTCAGTGGGGCTGGGGCTTGACCAGCTTCTGTAAAACAATTTCTTTTTTTTTGTTCAGTAGGACTACTGCATTAAATCCTGCTTTGTTAGCTCTAAACAGTTGAGATCCTAGTCTGTTCTTGTTCTGTGAAACTGTTCTGGTTTAAAATCTGCTTAATTATTCCTTAAAAGGGAGGACCTTAGGATGCTGAGCTCTCTTATCCAGCACAGAGCAGCAGGACACATGGACTATGCAGATCATCTCAAGGTTACTGGAATGTTCTGTATGTCCTGCATGAGTGGGGTCCCCTTGTCCAAATGTTGTGTGCCCACCAGAGATGTTCAGTTCTGCCTTCCAGGATTTTGAACAGCCCTCAAGAGTTCAARTGGTCTGCTTGTCCTCAGGCCAGGAGAAATGAGGTGGATGCACAAGTGATCAGGTGTGGGTAGAGGAGAATGATCTGGCTTCCATCCAGGTTTGCAAAGTGGGAATCAGAGAGTGAGTGTGCTGCTCCTGACCATGCAGTCTCTGGACCACCTCTGCCCACTCCTGCATGGGAGATGTTCCTCCTCTGGAAACCCCCACAGCCAACACTACTTACACTGCTTTAATTGTTATTCCCATCCCTGCAATTACAACTGCTGTGATGTGGATCAATAACAAGCTGATGAGCCAGGGCCTTTCCTGAGGCTACTGCATGGAGCAGGGCATGAGGAATGGAGCAGGAGCTTTCAGCTCACCACCTCCTGTCTCACCAAGGTCAGAAATAACCCAAAATCAGGCAGAACAGAGGGCTGACTCAGCAGGACCCGCTGATGGGCTTGCTGCCTGCTCCTCTCTGAGCTGATTGTGCTGGTGATGATGGGGAAGAAAATATATGGGAAGGGCTGATAGACCTGTCACCTCCTGATGACAGGCTGGTATCAGCCATGGACTCAATGGGGCTAGGTAGAGTAGGGGCACTTGACTTCTCCCTCTTTCCATTCCCTGGACCAGGGATGTCCTTCCACAGACAACTGTGCTATGAAATGAGCTTACAATTTTCCAAGAGAAGTAGTTCTTTCCATAGGAAATGAATGAGCCATGAAATGACATTTCTGTCTTTTATACAGTATCAGGAACCACAACTCAATGGAGCTTTTAACCAGAACAAGTTACTTTACTGATCTGTGTGCTGTGAGCTGCCTTCCCTTGCCCATTCCCATTTTGGTAGGGACTGCATTCRTGGCATCATTTTCTTTTTACAGCTCTTTTCCAGCATAAATCACTTTCCATTGTTCCAGTCCAACCACCAAGTGGAAAAGAAAACATGCATGGGCTTTGATTGCCATCTCTCTTGCTGGTAAAGGAGAAGTGCCAAACCCACTCTGAGTCAAAGCTAACAGTGGGTGGCCAACACCTGCTTGGCAGTGGGGAGGAACAGTGAGGAGATGGCAAAGAACATGGGGATGGCTCAGCCTGCCCCTGGCAGGGTGGCATTTCCTCTGCTGCAGAGTGCTCTGGTGGGATCTGGCTKTGAGCTGACTCAGGCTGGGTCCACAGTGATCAATAAAACACAGACTAAAACCCTGTCCCACAGCTGTCCTTTCTGCTTGGTTGTTTGCACACTTGCTGGCCTGGTTTGGGGGGCCATTCCCAGGAGGCAACACCTGGAACATGGATCTGACTGCAGCCAGCTGGGTGGATGTGAGCTGTGCTAAAGGTCTGGGACACAGATATCACCTGCGGTTCTCATCCAAACCCCCTAAAAACAATGGAAACATCTCCTGGTGGCTTCAGCAGCCTCTGTGTCRTGTCCTAAACTGGATTCAGGCCACAATGGGATCAGACCAACCTCAGTGCCCCAGCAGSTTTGGGCTGATGTCAGTGGAGTGGTTGGTGTGAATGCTCAGCAGCAGGGCTGGTGCTGAGGGGTGAGAGCTTCCTCAGGGATGGATGTTCAGGAGTTTATAACTGTGAGCATGACAAGTCCAGTCAGGGTAAATTTTGGAGTCATGGCCTGGGTAATGGTTAATGGGTGACCTATGGAATAAATTATTGTAGATGAAATCTGTTAACCTCATGCTTAAAGCAGCCATGAGATGAGGGTTTTTTCAAACACAGATGAAGATTTTTTCAAAACAGAATGGGATTTAATAACTTATTAAATAATAATTAAAAGTTATTAATTTTTTCCAAGGAAAATTTTCTCTTTGTTCCAGAACCTATTGCTACATTGTAGATACAGATGCTTTTTACTCTTTTCTCTGACTTACAAGATTACTCCACAACTCTTAAAAATTTGGAGGTGGGAAAAAAAGATTTGGACATGTTAAAAAAATTAAAACTTAGGCTCCAAGGACAGGTAGATTTTTGTTGTGTAAATATATGCATAGTTCTATACAACCCACTTTGTAAAAATAAGGTTTAAGATAATTTTGAAAATTATGTAGTCATTAATTCCATTTCTTGATTATTCTTTGTAGCATGGTAGCTACATTAAATATTTACATAGCCTGTGTATCTTGGGGATAGGAATCTTTTTTTTCTGTGTTTGTACATCTGGTAGTGAGGGCAGACACCATTATGAAGACACTGAACACTTTTGCTGCAGCAACAAGGACTCACCATGTCACTGTCCTTTTGGTGACAACCTGTGGCCCTGCTGCATGCTATTAAGTGATAGGATTTTTAGGAGCCTGTTGAGGTACAGGAAAACATTTGACTGACAGACAAGTTTTGCCAGGCTTTCTTTTTCATGGCAGCTGAGCAGATCAAAACTGGCTGGTCAAGGCCCAGATCTTCCTGTGCTAACGTCCAGGCAGAGGTTTGACAAGGTGAAAGAGCTGAATGGAAAGGATACCAAGTATGGCATATCTATAAATGCCATGTGGCATTCCCRTAAATCCAGATCCAGAAAATTAAATTCAAGGAGAGGGTACAGGTGATTACAAAATTCGAATTTTTAATTATTTTTTATTTCTTCCAGGACTACTTCAAAATCATGCTGTCTGGTGTAAATTGATGTAGCTTTGACCTCTGGGGGAGATGATCTACATCCATGAGAACGTGGCCAAGTATTGCTGTGCTGCAGGACTGCACAGGAGTGGGGGGTCTGAAGGGCACCATTATCAAAGGAAGTGAATACTTGAAACACAAAGAACTAAAGTACTAAAGTTGTTCTGTGCCAGTTGTGAGGCCAAYATTTGTTGCTGTAAGCACAGTAATCTCTCTATCCTTCCTGCAAAATAGAGTTTCTCCCAAAATAACCAGGATGACAGAGGCTCTTCCCTGGTGAGTTTAAAGGGATTTTTCTGTCTTTTGTTTCAAGCCCTGCAACATCAGCTGGTTCACCAGAGCCATTCSCCTCCTGGTATAACCCCAAAACCCCAGCCTTGCAYATCAACAGAAAAATACTGTACAATMAGTGGTTTTTCTCCCTGGAAACCTCAGCTGAAAGGACTCTTGGGAAGTGTCTGACCCAAGAGGGARTCCACAGTTCTGTATGAGACCAGCCATGGCTTTATCCAGCCATGCCCTGATGTCCTCCAGGGACAGAGGTCCCATTTCTTCTCCTGGCTGACCTGTTTCCTTCTCACCCTCCTGGTGAAAAAGAGCTCCTGCCTCATGTCCAGCCTGAACCTCCCAAGGTGCAATGTGAGGCCATTGTTGCTTCTCTCCATTTGATCCTACAGAAATGAATGTGTCTCAGCCAYCTTCACCTCCCCTTTACAGAAGGGAAAGAAATCAAAGCCACACAGCATTTCTTGGCCTTTTTATATGCTGTTTGCTCATATGGTAGAAAAGAAGGCTCAGGGCACGCATTCAGGCTAGGGACTAACCCGGACCTGTTATCATCAATGTTATTTAGTCCATAGTGTGTTTCCTGGCACTGTTTTAGCTCGTGGCTATTCATCCCCCCATAGACTGTGTCCAGGCTTGGGCTGGGACACAGCATCAGCCAATAACTGTTCCCAAAGACAGTAGAGGTGAAGCCATCCAGTGTTTTAAGACAGTGRGGTTTAGCTGTGCAGTCATACTCCATGCCCTTGGTCACAAGAATGGGATATGACCTATCTTATTGCATCCTACTTTTATGTTTATATATCTACATATATGAACACATCCCAGAACACACCTTAAGTGCCAGCTGCCAGGTCACCCTTTGCAATGTCCAGCATTCCCTTCCTGCCACCTCTGGGGACACAGTGTAAACATTCAGCTTCGTGTCACAGGAATCCCACTCTGATGGTGTTGCCGCAGTACTCTTACATTATCTCATTAACTTTTACTTAAAATACATGAGTTTAAGGAATAACATTATTTTAGGTAACAGAGACAGTACTTGGGGCTACAGGAGATGCAGGGTTGRGTGCTAATCAGAGCAGATGTGGTCAGTCAGCTGGAGAGAACTCATCCTCAGCGCTGTGTGTGAGACCAGCTCCAGAAAATTTAGTCTGAGCAGTGCGGATGTAGCCACAGGAATGAATAGTTGGCTGTTCCTGGAAGGATGTCTAGAGCTGGTAGATGAGCCTTCCTGTGCTTTCCATTGCCATGAAGAAAGCACTGGGCAAAGAGCTCACACACTGCTGGCAGCCAGCAGCCAGATAGACCTTCTGTTTTCATTGAACCCAGATAATTAATTTGCAGCATTGATTGTTTTTTACAATATATCTGTGCCTCATTTAACATTTGGTACTACAGCTGAGAACAAATAAATCCAAAACTACACAAGCTGATGATATTTGTAGCATAACATGAAAGTCCTTCTAGAAATAACTGAGTTGCCTTTATGGTCCACAAAGGACGTTTTGTCTGCTATACCTAAAGCCTTTACATCCCCAAATAGAGCATTTGTACCACTGCAACATAGCCAGGACTCCCAAATATGTGTTCCTTATCAGGAAATTAGGTTACAAGGGAAGAATTTTTTTATTTCTTTTTTTTTTTTAATGATGAGCATTTCTATAGGGTCAGTAAAAAAAAATCCACAACATATCTGGGAGTGCTATGCCCTCTCAAACAGAAAGGAAAACTGCACAGAAAGCAGCACTGATAGAAACCCTTAGGGTGTGAAGCCTTGCAGAACTCCCATTGTGTTCTCYCTCAAGGCCTGTGGGCTCTTGCATTTAGTTATTACCCAGAGGCCAAAATAGATTCAGCAAATAAATCCCAAGCCTTACAGCTGTGAAGACAGAAGTGTCAGGAGGGAGCATGCTCTGAGCCTGTGATGTGACGCTGCTGTGAGRGTGCTCCAGAAGCCATGGATAACTCATGGGAACGGGAAAAGAGCACGCTCTAGTGGGGAAATTACTAAARTCTCTTAGAAAAATCTGTTAGAAAACAAATCACTGCACTGAATGCTGCATGTGAGAGCAGCTGCTGCTCCCTGTCTCTGCCCAGTGTTTCTTCTCCCACCACTGTGCATCTCCTGTCACTTGTTGCCCCTGGTACCCCTTAGCCTGGGCAGGGGGACAGTCCCTCCTGTCCCACTTCTGACACAGCTTGGGCTGATTTAGGGAGCCAGAACTGGGGCTTCTCCCTTGGCCTGGCTGGGTGCACTTGGCACAAGGCACATTTGGCTGTGCCGGGGCAGCAGGGCYGGCGAGGGGGGCATGGGAGGACGGCTGGGTCAGACCCTGATGGCAAAGTGCCCCCTCAGCACAGTGATTAGCAAGATCCTTCCCTCTTCCTTTCTGTCACACAGTGGCACGCTCTGTCTCCCTTAAGGAAGGAGAACTCATTACTGGCAAAACAGACACTAATCAGATATTAGTTGTAACCATTAATGAAAGAGCTAATGAGGTGCTGAGATCCCCAGCACTGACTAAAATGAGTTAATCACWTCTCACTGCTCAAAGGCCCATTAATCTGTGTGCGTGCTGATGTTTCCCATTCCTTTGCTTATTACAGGAAATAAAAAACACTGTTCTGGCTTCATTTGTGTGCATCTGCTGGATCTCTGTGCTAAGCTGCAAAGCCAAGTGGCAAAACCTGCAACTGGTGACAAGCAGTGACATTCCCTTGGCCCACAGGAAACCAACACAGRGAGCTGGAATGGCACCCACCTTCAGGGAAGGAAGCRAACACCATTCCCACAGCCACACAACAGAGATTTCTCACTGCCCCTGGCTTTAGGTCTAAAATGTTATTCCAGCCCCTACAAGYAACAAGAAGTGAAAAGCCACCAATGCCCCAGATGAATTCCTCCTGAAGCAGCTTGTAGCTTTTTCAGCTACTTTCCTGTCTTTACTGCTAGTGGTGAGTATTAATGGTGAGTATCAATCTCACCTGATTCCAGTGGGATATTTCTGGGATGGATGGGTAATGAGAAGCATCCAGCAATTATGGTAGTTGGGTGTAAATTTGACCTAGATTTATTTCAGGTGYTGTTGGCAATACACGTTTGCAGACTTCCAGAGATCCCCTGGAATCYACAAGATTCCTCCAATATCTAGTTTATTTTAATCTGCCTGGAATGGAGYTAGCTTTATTCCTAGTACCCACACAGTGCTGTGCTTTGGATTGGTGGCTGTGGGGAGTGAGTGAGTGAGTGAGGGGCTGTGTGGGTGCTTGGCTGCTGGCCAGGGTCAAATCACATTTGTGCCCAAAAGCTTCACCARCCTAATTCACTCCTGGCCCACCTAYTTTGTTGAACCCAACAAATGGTTAMAACTATTTACTATCTACTTTTCTTCAAAAGGTTTTCCAAAAGATCCATCTGATTTATTTTTATGTATCCTGTCTTCACCTTTAAATCTGTTTATTTCTATTTCCTTACCTACCTATTCAAATCAAACTTTCAGATGATAGAGCCTGCCAGCTTGCAGAAYTTCTCCCTGCAGCCAACTCCTTGGTGTCCCCAGAGAAGAACCATCAGTCATCGGTTTCTCCCACACCTCTTTCCTGTGGCTCTACCTCTGCAGGCAGGAGCTCTGTGCCTCGTCAGCATCTGGGGGAACCTGCTCACACTCACCCACCTCTGATACCTGAATCCTCCACATTTAAAGGCGAAAGAGGAGTTGAAATAGTGGTGGGGCAAGGGGGAACAGTTTTAAATTACCAGACCAGGGATTTAGATTAGATGTTACAGTGAGGGTGGTGAGGCCTGGCACAGGCTGCCCAGAGAAGCTGTGGAYGCCCCATCCCTGGAAGTGTTCAAGGCCAGGCTGGATGGATCTCAAAACACCCTGGTCTAGTGGAGGGTGTCCCTGCCCATGGCAGCAGGGTTGGAACTGGATGATCTTTAAGGTYCCTTCCAAGCCAACCATTCTTTCCAAGCATCTCTGTGTTTTTGAATACAACAGGAAAAAAAAAATCACTTTCCTTTATCCCCCATGTCTCTCTTGGATCTAGTTTTAAAGGCACAAAACTTATTTCTGGGGATGAATGGGGATACAATTCAGCATCATAAAGCCACCCCAGGACCCAATGATTCTATGATTGGTTCTGTGATTGATGCTATGAAATCACTCTGCTATTTTGTACCATGTGAAACCCACTCTGGTCTTTGCACAGGCTGACCATGGCATGTGGCTGCAAACTCCAAAAACCACTGAAAAAACCACTTCAAAGCACAGCTCAAGTGTGGCCAGTCCATTCACAGCCCAGCCCCAGACTGTGGGTTTGGGGTGGGTTTGGGGTGGGTTTGGGGGAGCAATGTGCAGCTTCCCTGGGCGCTGGCGGCTCTTTGGGGCCAGCCCCAGTGCAGCAAGGACAGGAACCCAGAAATGCACAGAGAAAAGGCCATAAGGGGCTCCTTGATGTAACACTTGATTTGGGGCATCCCTGGGGGTGCTGCAGGATGCAGTGTTGGTGGCACAGCTTAGCAGGCCTTCCTCACTGATCTGGGTGGACAGGGGGGCCAGCTGGCAGTGGCTGTGTAACTCTGGAGTCTCTGATTATGTGGAAACTGTTGTGGAAAATGTCCTGCCTTAGTAGRACTGCTAATGTCATGGGGACAGACAAACTCCCACAAGGATATATTTATATTCTGCCAGCCAAATGTTACCTTAGAAACTACAAACTAAGGACTAGACCAACACAGTAAATTTCCTACAGGAGAAAATTTAACTGAAAACAGAGATTTGCCTCTGCATACAAGTACCTGACCATGAAGAATTTTTCACAGTGTGAATCCTATTTTATTTCATGTTGCCTGGAGACAATAAATGTAATGAGATCAACTCCCTCAAATTCTATAGAAAAGACAAGGGAAATCAGATTTTTAAGGGTGGCAAGGGACTCCTTTGCCTTTTCATTCACTGGGTTTAATTGCTATTCTGACTGTGAGCCWTCAAAGGAAGCCATGCCATGGACTGAAGCCATACAGATCCCCTGTGGGTCCTTTTGTTCTTCATTTGATGGTATATGCAAAGTCCTCTGTCCAAGTCCTGTGGCTGGTCCATCTGTCTGCATGCTGCTGTTGTTTTTGCTGCATGTCTTACTCGTCTCAAGTGGTTTCCAGATTGTAATTTTATGCAAATTACTCTCYTGACAAAATAATTTCAGATCTGGAAGCTGCATTGCATTGCACCTCTTGTGAGTGGACGTGAAGCAAAATACAAAATGAGTTCTAGGAAAGCTGTTCCTTGGTGCTTTGCTGAGGATAACAGAGGAGCAAGTGCTTTGCATCTCTCCTGCACCTGAAGTGATGGAATAGCTCCTCAGGCCTGTGTGTCTCTACTTCCACCTATTTTCAACAAGTGTGATTCTGGCTGGGCTGTATCCATTAACATCTCACTGATGCAGCATGTCTAGAGCCTGGGCTGAAAAGCAAAGTGTCAAGCAGTTTGTGAGAACCTGATCCTCTGAAGGTCACACTAGACAGCAGCTCCTACTGTGACCAACTCACCCTGCCTGTGTCTGAMCAGGAGCTCCCTGAGCTGACCTCTGGTGGCTCCCTGAGCTCCTTCCACCAGGATGGTTCCATGTCAAAGGGCACCTTGCATCAATGCCAGACCATCTACCCTACTCAGTCCCTTAAACAATGAAAAGGAAAGGACAGATAAGGAAAGTGAGAAGTTGATGAGGTCCATGAGAAACAGCCAAGGTGGTGTCATGGTCATGCATGCTCCTAATGGACAGCTCAGCCAGCCATGACTGCAGTGCCTGTGTGACCCTGAAAACAGGGACCTGGGGTGAATCCTCAGATCTCAGCCAGGACCCACAAGCTGAATTTCTTCTCAAGTCACTGATTTCTGAGTCTGCATTATTTTCCTGTGTTTATCCCTTAAACAGAGCATAGATCCATCAGGAGACCACATGCATATTAAGTTCAATTTCTTGTCTCCAGAGAGGCCTAGAGCTGGCATGGGAGCAGTGGGATGACCACAAGCAGCCTGAAACATGCCAATGTCACCCAAGGGATCACAGAATCATAAAGGCTGGAAAAGAYCTCTAAGGTCATTGAGTATGACTAAATGGTGTGAGGAAGTGCAATAAACTTTATTACACTGTTATGTGACAGAGGAGGTTCTAGGAGTTAATGAAATACTGTGGAAAAAGAAGTGTGCACAGAAACACATTGATTTGATTACAATAAAAAAATTTATTTTGATTCATATCATAGTGAAAAATTAAATAAATAAAATGTCAACAAATGATTGTGTGAGACTCCCACCATTAGAGAAAAAAAATCATAATTGATTGTGTAGTCAGAGAAAATACAAAGAAAACCTGGACATGGGAGGAAAAAAGTGCTYAAGAGATTTGGCTTTGGTAAAAAACATAACACACACTCAAGGAGTGCTTCAGAGATTTTGCAGTGGTGGCAAATACAGTCCAAGAGTTTGAAGCCTAGACATGTTGTTAAGTGTTTTCCTTGGTTCTTTTAAACTAAATTAACCCAAAAAGTTTCTAGCAAGAAAACAGTCTTCAACAATGCCAGTAGGAATTAATTCTTCCCTCAGCATCATTTGTTGGTATCTCCTGATTCTGAAGGCAATTGAAAGAGCAGCAAAATTGTGGAGAAACTGAGACAAGACTCTAACACAACAGTCAGCTGCCTAAAGGACTCTGGAAAAAGTTCCCCTGGAATAGAAACGTGATGGCACAGACTATTCCTCATCCTACACCTKGAGAGATCCACTCTCTGCTGTCCCTACACTCTGAAAAATGGACATCARTGGTACACAGTTACTGCTTGCTGTTTGCAACAAAATTAAATGGGAATTGCAGCTTGTTCCATGATGAAGACACTAAATCTATCTGCATGTATGAGCTATGAGGTTTTATAAGTGCTGTCAGAGGCAGAATGTTCAGGGGGAAATGGAAATTTTATTAGAACAGCAAAAGGAAACTTTCAAACAACACAGGCTAGAATATAGCTRGCTTCTTTTTCCACTGTTTTTGATTCCAAATTGACCCCTGTGATAAAAAAAAGACAAAAAACCAACAAAACATCAAGGGGATTTAACCACCATGAGTTTTCTTCCAAGTCTTTCTAAAAATGACTGAAAGATCAGTCAATGTTTCTGAATTACTGATATTTGTCCATGAGGAAAAAAAGAAAAGTACTTGAAGCTCCAAAATCCAGCCACACTGTGAAGCTATGACTGGCATTTTACACATAGTGTTTAACTCTTAAACTTGCTTTGTTTGTATTACTGCAGCACCTCACAAGAGCCATATTGATTAACAGCAATCTAAACAAGCTGGAATCCTTAAAGCAAACAAACTTGGTTCAGGCAGTAATGCTTCATTCTTTCACAAAGGACTTGTAGAAGACAGTGAGCCCATCAAATCAGCTGAGCCTGTGACATGCAGGTCAGTTCATGCTGGGAAAAGGCTTCTTGACATGAGGATTGTGAACAGGTCTCATCACAAGGACTTGAGGATTTGAAAATCCTGCCCTTTCCATATTGCTGCAAYGAAGGGTCAAGCTGAGGGAGCTCAATTCCCACACAGACATTTGGCATTCTTGGCTCTTTATGAGCCACAAGTCCAGTAATACTCACGTGGGTAAAACAATTCTTGTTGGTGAGGTGTGCTGTGGCCCAAAATTCCAGTGCCCAGGACACTGTGCCCATGCCACTGTGCCCAGGACACTGTGCCCAGGCCACTGTGCCATGTGCTGCTGCCTTGGAGGGCACCTCACTGGTACCAACTGGTGCAGAAAGACAAGGGGATAAATCTTGGATGAAGCTCATCACTGTTGAAGGGCTTTCACTGACTCAGAAACTCATCTGCTTGGACATTCTGCCACAACTGGTGCATAGAAGAGAGGACGTTTAGATGATGATTTCTTTTGCCAGAAACTCCAACCAGTGTGATACATTAAAAATTAAATATGCCATTTTTCCCAAGCCTGATCAAAAGTCCCTTGAAGTCTGTGGCAAGAACTTYTCTGGTTTCACCAAGGCTGAAAGTGGATCCATAATCCATGAGTCCTGTTTTCATCATATTGAGAAGAAAAGACCACAGTTTTCTATTCTTCATTTTCTGAACTTGGATTTACACTTTATCTGTCCTTGAAGCTTTAATGCATTGATTCCAGCAAAAATCTGTGAGTATAAAACCTCCACTGTAACTTCCCTCCTCTCACTGCCTGGGGGTACTGACATCAATATACTCATTTCTCCAGAGATGTACATGATTTTGAAATCTGTCTCATGCTCTAAGACTAGCTTGGACAGATTGTGTCTTTGTAGATGCTGCTACAGTGCAAAAGATTCTTAGTGTATAACTAGTTAATATTCCAAACCATGATTTTTTTTTTCCATTTTGGATAGAGACCTTGTAAAGAGATACTGCATTTTTAAACTTGTAAAAAAATTAATAAGAAATTTTTCCTTGGGAATTTTGAATATTTTCCCATAAAAAAGGTAAAAGCTACCTTCAAAAAGTTGTCTTGTTTGTGTTTGTTCAAATACAATATAGGAGTTGTTATTGGTTTTGACTACAAAAGCATACCAGACAGAAGCTAAACTTTGGTTAATTTTTCCCCTTTTATAAAAATGTTGAATTTAGGGTTTGTCATATTAAAAACAAAATCACATTTGTTGCACAATTATAAAAGGCACATATAAATGACTTGAAGAAAGCCCACTTTCCAATTTTAAACTGRTTAAATAAAAAAATAAAAAAACCCCAATCCAGAGTATTTTCCACCAAAACACCCCCAAAAACTCCAAAAATTACATATAACCAAATGAGACAAAGAGGCTAAAAAGGACATTTTTTCTCCTGGGGTTTTCAGTATTATTTTCTCCATCATTATGGCTGTGTAGGAAGCAATATTAAATAATACATGAGATGATTTGATTCATATTTTCTAGACACTATCAATGCAAAATGAGGCAATGGTTGAAATATTTACTCCTCCAGGCAACTTCATCATGGTTTTCCTTAATACAGCATGAAAACAGAAGTAATAAGAGAACAGAGAAGAGGTGGTTCAAAAAGAAGATCAACAGCAGAAGTGAATTCATTTCTTTGAGGTAATCCTTACTATGATGTTCACAGCTGCCTTAGCAGATTTCAAGTCCCAGAAGTCACTTTCACTCTTCAAGGATCTGCTGCCTTGCTCGAGGAGAGAACAGRCACACAGACAGCAGCTCCTGTGCTCACACTTCCTCTAATTGCAACAGGCAGATCTTTCATCAGTAATTCAAGAATTGAGCCGTAGAGCCTAAGCAGAGATTAATTTATTCCAGCTGATTGGCAGCTCCCAGCTATCCCAGGATGGGAAATCATGAGCAGCTTGGAAGCCTCGGCCTCATCCCTGGGAGTGAGATGCTCCAAGCCCACCARTGCAGATCCACGCATTCAAACCTGGCTGGTGCCCAGATCATCTGCACTGAGCTTTGTTCTGCTGCATGCTGGAAATTGCAGCCCCCACTTGTCCCTGTGGCCAGGGTCATCTGCCCTTGAAGAATTTTATTTTTTCAATGGAGGCAAGAGTCAAAGTTATATTGAACTCAAAATCCCCGTCATGGACGCCGGTCTTCCGGAAAGCCCCACCTGAAGTGTTGTTCTCCCAGTAATGGTGCCAGTGTCCTTTGCTGTCTGCTCCAAAGCCATACACATTGACCTAGGAGGGAAGGGAGAGCTAGAGTTATGGACTGGAAAGTAATTGCTCTTCATCTGAAGTGCTGAAGAAACTCTTTATTCTCAGTGTATTTATAGGCAGCAGCACCTSAGGTGCTCAGTGGCATCCTGAGATCTTCTGCTGCATGACAGGACCACAGAGAAACAGCCCAGGGCCTACCCCAGGCATGTGACATCCTAAGCTATGCTGAGACACCACCAGACCTCAATTCAGAGGGAAAAGGAGATTTCTATCCATTAATTCTTGTTTAGCAATATAAAAACGTATTACTATCCCTTAAGCATGACTGACCTCAGGAGATCTGTGTCTTGGGAAGGAAATCTCTTCAGCTGATTTAGGCCACAAAAAGTGAAAAAAAAAATTGGTTTTGTCCTGGTCTTCCAAATAATGACCCACGGTGACCACACTTATATGCTTGACT
Organism: Cardinalis cardinalis; assembly: GCA_014549065.1. NCBI lineage: Eukaryota > Metazoa > Chordata > Aves > Passeriformes > Cardinalidae > Cardinalis > Cardinalis cardinalis. The sequence goes on from JACDOX010000049.1 coordinate 2,979,797, forward strand.
ATATGATATTTGCAGTTATTCAGAGAAAGATGGATTTTATGTTCTTTGCATGTGCACCCAGCTACAGCCTCTCCTCTCCCAAAGGCTCGATTGCTGATGGCTATGCCTGTCTTCTCTGATGGTAACATCCAAACATCACCACTGATTTATTTAAACTGAGAGTGGTGGTATGTCTGACTGGATTAGAACAGGTCATAGCCCCAAACCAGCTCCCTAAACCAATCACACCCAGGTCCATTCAAATATGAGCTATTTCTAAGTTGTTTTTGGAAATGTCAGAGCTCTGTTCATTGCCTCCTTACCAGAAAACAGGCTCCAGCCAATCTGCTGTGACTATGACAGAGTTTATTCCAGTATCTTTAGGAGTATTTCCATCACCTCTCCAAGCAAAACTCTCAGCAGCAGATGTGTGTCCAGAACAGGGATTCTGCCAGCAAAATGACTTTGATGTCCCATGCTGACAAGCCCATACTTGCAGGATTTTGTAGAGSTGACCTGGCCTTACTCTAACTAGCTGAGTCTCCAGTCACCTTGGAGCACCTCACATCACTCAAACCAGGGAATTTCCCCAAGTGACTGCTGGAGCAAAGGACTTACTATAACCTACAGTATAAACCCACAAGCCTGAATTTAAAAATAGGAGACAAAACATAATTCAAACTTTCACTAGCAAGATGGGCACAGATACCACTCATGTTTAGATGTCTTTTGATACCAGCTGGAATCTCTGTTTAATTATACTCTCCTGGAGTGCATCATAAACCCCACGATTTGCTGACATTAAAAAAAACCCATCACTGGCACTGGAGCGTGTCTGCACGCTTCTGAGGAGTCTGGACATGTCTGAAGAGAAGGTGGAGAGGGGGAAACAAAGGCTGAGTGAGTGGCCAGGGGTTGTTCCTGGCTCTTCAGTGTGAAATGTCCTGATTTTTATCCATATATCCACRCACAGACAGACTTTACCTCATCACATACATGGAGAGCAAACATCAAAGACAGAAGGCCTGTGGAGGGGTATCTCCCATGATGCTCCAGCCAGTTTTCATAGATGTATTTCATAAAAGCTGGATTATAAACCAGGATCTAGGCAAAATTGGAGAGAAAGACTCATTAGTAAAATACCCTGGGGAAAAAACAATGGCAGCACATCATTCCTAAAGGACACYGGGGTAGGGGACTGGGTAAGAAAGGAATAATAGTTATTCCTTGAAGGCAAATAAAAGGCAAAATAAGTCCCATATTAAGTACATTCAGGAATATTTCCCATATMAATAGCCCTTCCTTGGTCTTGATATCCCTCCTGCTTACAGTAATGTAAAGCCTGGAGATTCCTACTGAAACCAATGGAATTAAATGGCACAAGTGAGATGAAAATTAGGTATTGGCCATTCAGCTCTCCCTGCAGCACCCTGCAGGTGAGCTCTGGGGAGCTGGAGTCCTGAACAAGGCAAACATGAGATGCCATGACACATTTCACAGAACCATGGAWTAATTCAGGTTGGGAAAGACCCCTAAGATCATCAGCTCCCATCAGTTTGAGTGGGAACATAAGAACAACTGCCTTTTCTGCACAGTGTGCCAGCCATGTCTTGGTRTCTCTGCAGGTACAGATCTAAGGAAACCAAGGACCTTAGGAAGACTATCAGGTCATGAATGCTTCTTTTACCCTGTTTTTCAAAYGGGCCATTTTTCTATGCTGTATTTTTTTTTTTTCTTACAAGACATAAAATGCATTTGTTTATCTCACAAAGGTCATCTCCCAGAGACAGAGCACTTAAGATAAGACCTGAGAGTACAGTAAATCCAAGGACTGGTAGGAGCCCTTGGTTTGAACCCCCTCCCCTGAGTGAGGCAACCAGAGACTTTTCCTCCATGCTGTGTTTGTAATTAGAGTGACAGCATTTCAGTGGTATGTGGTTAGCTGCAAGGCTTTTCCTTTTACAAAGTCAGAGGTTAATTGCTGATATTGCATCTGTGTGTAATCTCTTCTCACAGGCTGTTTTGCATTGCACAGTGTGGGAAGAAACACAGGCTTCTYCTCTCATGCTCAGGAAGCTGCTGCATCTCACTGTACCCTGGGCTGCTGCCACTCAGCTGTSCTGTGAGTTTAACAACCTGCCCTGCTGCTTCTCACAGGGACTCTGCAGAGGTTGTCATGTACCTCTCAACAGGTCAGGATGAGCTAAGGGATTATTTAATGCACCCTAGAGGTCCATGGTTTGAAGCAAAGGAAAATAAACTGATACTAGCTCAGGGTCTCACCTGAAGGCTTTGGCAAAACCTGGCCTCTTGAATGAAAGGTGTGTGCCTTAATTTGTAATTTTAATGTTCTGGAAGTAATGTCATACTTTAACAGCTCTTGATGAACTAGACACCTGCACTTCTTTGGAAAATCAGTCTCTCCAAAGGCTGAGAGAATGAGACCTTTGTTTCTCTGGAAGCTCCATGGAAGAGRTTCTTCCTGGTTATAGGAAGGGCCTGCCTGGGTTAAAGCCTCAAACCATGCAGCTACAACAACAGAAGTCTTTGTACAGTGGCTGAAGTTCCTCCATGGGAATTAACATCCTGCCCCATGGCAAATCCTGCCTCCAGCCAGTCCCTGTCTGTGCTCTCATGCAAACTGTGCTTGAGCATTGCCTGTGAGAGCTGTAACACACCTGGAGCAAAACCTTGCTGGGCTTGGCCTGAGCTCAGCCTCCAAGCTTGTTTAATTGGGTACAGGTAATTAGTGCAGCTGTGGGCTCAGAGCCTGCCACTGACCTGGAAACACACAGCTGTATTTGTTCAGTTCACTTAGCTCCTTATTACAAGGAACTGACCYGGGAGTCAGAAACACCCTTGGTGTTCAAATATTAAAATTATTTCAGAAAACCTCTGAAGTCTCTCGTCAGTATCATTACATACAAATGGCTGCAATGGGTAGGAACAGAGCWGTTACTGTGCAGGACAATGCTGCACTTTTAATGTTCCTGAGCAGCACCAGAGGAAGTGATGCAACCTTCTGAACAGAGCTCATGCAATGGCATAGCCACAAAAGCAATTTCTTTCCAACCACAGTTATTTAGTGGTTGATCTATGGCCTAAATGGCACACAGGAGCCAAATCTTTAGCTTAGCTAAGCCTTTTTAAGTGTCTGTATTTTGGCTGCAACTTTTTATCAATGTCAAGGGCTTGGTTGGATTCTTGCAGTCTCCCAAACAGGTAAAAGACCTACAAATAAATTAGCAGAACAAATCCACACCACCAGCACTGCTCACCTTTTCTTTTTTGACTTTGATTTTCCTTGGAACTGGAACATATGTGCTGTTAAAGAAAAAAGAAAGACAGCACCATGATAAATAAAAGCCCAACAAGTTAGCATTTTCATGTAATTCCAAAGAAAGAATATTCTTCACATACAGTGATAAAATTAAATTATTCTAAAGTAGTAAATTCAAGAAATGTAAAATGTTGTAAAATGAGGCTGCAATTAAGTAACACAGCAGGAAAAAGAACCTGAGCTGTCACTGAAGCAATTTTATAGGAAACTATTCCATTCTTAAATATTCAAGTTAATTGTTGACAGTAGGACACAGAAGATTTAGTTGAGACTATACTGTAGAGTCAATACTATGTGGAGCTCAAGACTTCTAATGCTTGGATCATTATTGTTGCAGTCTCTGCTCTTTGATGATGGGAAAGACTTTCCATTTAATTTCATGGCAGAAAAACCTTCTCCCACCAGGGGGAGACTTCTCCTCTCCTAATACTCGGAGCTACCACATGATTTTCAGAGCCGGTGGCAGCAGAGTTCACCAGTTCTGTGGCTATAAGGAAYTCGGGCATTCCCAGTACAGCCCCTCTCAGAGAGCTCTTTCCCTCCTCCCCAGGGTCATGCTGAAGGCTTCCTGCAGTTCCAGCATAAAACTTCCAAGTTACACCTTATGACTGGGGTGAAATCATGAGTCGCATCTTGAAAATGAAAAAAACTTTTATTCCCCATATCTCATGCACAGTGTGTGCTGGCATTGCACAGCTCATCACGAGTGCTGTAAGAAAAAAACCRTCCTGAGTTTGTTTCAAGTGAAAAAATTCGGGTGAGCTGGCCTKGTAATTGGAGTATATCCCAAAATATATCCTGCACACTTGTTAGATGGGTTGTGGTAAAGCACCAAATCACTTTCCATTAGTTCAGTCTAAATGTTTTCACTTGGGTTTTGGTGACAAGGTTCCTGTCATTAAGGTTTTATTTTCTTTGAACCAGGGAACATCATCACTTTTAAAACTTAGTCTGAATCTTCCTAAACCAGTGGTGACCAGGCAATGTTCTCCTGTGCTCTGGCTGGAGGCAGTGAGAGAGGAGAGGGGTGGTTCCAGTGCTCCTAGGAGGTGATGCTGGTGGGGAAAGGGACACTCATGCAAACTTCTCAATCTGGACTCAGCAAATATTTCCTTGCAGCTGCAGCCCATGCCTGACCTTGACCAGCAAACCAGCAAACACAGTCTTGGTGATCCCATGCCCTTTTTGTGCTCAGGAAGACAAAAAGGGCTTCCTTGCTGGTAGAATCTCCTTAATACCATATAAATAAATAGTTAGTATTTTCTAAAAATGTGATGTGGAAGAAACAAGAGGGCTGTATTTCATGGATAGATACAGCAGAAGACCAAAGAGATGAGTATACAGTGTCATGACAGTACTTGTGGACATCTCTGATCTAACCAGGAGACTGCTGGAGCTCTTGCCAGGTGACATATTAGTTATTTAAACCAAGATCTACTTCATTGTTTCAGAAGAAATATCCAAGTCCTGCTGTCATGTGGCTGCAGAATTTCATAAAATGACACAGAAAATACTGGCACACTGATTAAGACCTCTGCTCTGATGCTCATGTAAACCCTGGGCTGCAGGACAGCCAGGGAATGAGAGACCCAGGAGATACCAAACAGGAGTGGGATGAAGGTGGCTGCAGGCAGTGGAACATCACCTGGGAAACATCTTCCATGAGCCACATTGCAGGGCTCCAGTGGAATCTGTCATTGACCCTGTACAAAACATTCATTTCATTGTACAAAACATTTACTGAGCCCTTGACCCAAGGTGTGTAACATTTTAAGGAATACTGTGACTGTCTTTGCCAAACAAAGTGGAGTTTTTTCACCATACAGATTCCTAAAAGACTTGCAAGTGAAGGCAACCAGGGTAAAGATATGGCTTCTGAGGGCCTGAAAGTTTCCTGCCCCAGAAAAGGCATTTCTTAGTTTTTTCTGGAACAATGCTTAGTCTTAGAAAGATGTTTTTAGATGGAAACACATCAGTCAAATGGGACTGAGAATGTCTGAGAGAATCACTCAGCTGTCAATTGAAGCTAATATTAAGGCAATCTGAAATTTGGCTTTTGTTTTGAATCATAAAAAATTGCAACAATTATGGTAATACTAAGAGAAGAGTATTTTTAAATCACAGGTTTTGAGTTTTAGGAAATTCTTTCATACAGAAAATTAAAGACTGTGTAAAAGTCTAACCAATAGAGGATGCTTATCTATTTTAGCTATGAGTGCACTTGGGTTCTTGTTATCCTAAACTCAGCTGACACTATGCAGGCTGTGCACGTGGAACAATGCCCAAGCAGACCAGGGTAAGGAGATAAGTACTTCTTCCTTTCTAAAACACTGACTTTCAAATGTGTTTTATTTTTATTTCATGCTTTCTCCCCTTTAAAAATGTGCACTCAACAATTTCCTTATACCCATTATCTGACACTGTGTGTTTAATGCAGGCTCGTAGGTTAGTTCTACAAGGCTAAAATTATGCTATGTACATTGCTATGATTTGTATGCTTATGATTTTCTGCTTTTATTATTCCAGCTTATAAATTATGCAATTTCTCTGTTCTGAGTATGGCAAACATCTTAAAATAGTGGTATTTCTTTCATGTGGTTAAATAATTGCACACTAATTTATACCAGATGCTTACCAAGCCCATGTATACAATCTAATTATAAATATATAATATATCCTGTAATTTATTAAGCAAAGGTGTTTTCCCTTTCACGTGCTGTGACTGCATTGAGGTCAGTTATACCTCCCTAATAGGCCAAGGGCTCACTTGAAATCAGTGCAGGGCTCAGAGCTCAGAAGCACCAAGAGCTTTCTCCTGGGGCAGGGACAGGCAGTGGACCTGCCTGAAAAACATGTGCCCATGTAAATTATAGAACAATAGGATCATTTAGGTTGGAAAGACCTCTAAGATCATTGAGTCCAAAAGTTAACCCACCACTGCCAAGTCATCACTAAACCATGTCCCTAAGAGCCACACCTATACGCGTTTTAAATCCTYTCAGGGATGGTGATACCACCACTCCCATGCTCTAGTGCTGGACAACTCTTCTGGTGAAGAAATTGTTTTTGATATTCAATCTAAACCTCCCCTGGTGAAACTTGAGRCATTTCCTCTTTTCCTGTCTCTTGTTATTTGAGAGAAGAGACCAACCCCCACCTGGCTAGAGCTCCTTCAGGCAGTTGGAGAGAATGGTAAGGACCCCCCTGAGCATCCTTTTGTTCAAGCTGAGCATCCCCAGCTCCCTCAGCTGCTCCTCATCAGACTTGTCCTGCAGACCCTTCCCCAGTTCCATGACCCTTCCCTGGACAGGTTACAGCACCCCAATGACTTGTAGTGAGTGGTGCACTTTTCTAAGTGTACTGATTTTTCCAAGTTATGAGTATGTCTTGAAAGTGGACTTTTTTCAAGCCAGTTTATGATTGTATGTATTAAATGCTGGTGATAAAAAAGGTAAAAGGAAGCTAACACATTTTTTACAAGTTAAGGGAATCTTAATAATAAATGAAAAGAATCTAAAATGTATCTACAAAGAGAGAAAAGGAAATGAAGAGAAGAAATAAATCTTCATTTGTTTTTCCATCAAAGAGTCTTAAAATTGTGAAGTGGGTCTTATGCCCAGTCAGCAAGCCCAAGACACACTTTTCCAAGTTTAAATATTCTGAGACTTTGAAATTGGGAAAAAAGTTAAAATGTCTTGAACTATTTCCCTCTGRAGTAAAGCAATCTGATCTGTTCTTGCTGCCTGTGTGTAGCAGAGTGTCACCAAGCAACCCCACAGGGCTGTGGTTTCACATCCAGCAGATAACCTCACACACAGCACAAATGTCACGTATTTCATTCTCTGGATTAGGAAAAGCCAGCTTAGAGGGAGGAAAAGGATCTGCTAGCAGGCTTCCAGAAGAGACATACATTTTGATCACATTTCTAATTCTGGTGCTGCCATAAATCTAGCAGGAGACAACCTTTACTTCTGACAGCACTCAGAAAAGAACTGGGGAATAAATTCCAGTGTGCCACATCATTGCCAAGTAGAACTCTKGAATTTAAGGCTAAGACATGCAGGTGACACATAAAACATTGTTTCCTCTGCACAGCTCTCAGTCACGTTCCACCAGGAAAGACAGACCAAATTCCTGACCAACCTACCCAGGAGAGCTCATCCTCTGAATGGGACACCAAGTACTGCAGTCTGCATCTGCTCYCTGCCTTAGGTGAGCAGCCTGCACAGCCCTCTCTGCCTCCTCATCCTTTTCTGCAAGTGTACTGACTCCAAGGTGTTATTCTTGTGCTGAGAATAACACAGGAACAGGCAGGAGGTTGTATTGTAGAAAGAGCAAAGAAGGCTTTATTCAAGAGAACCACACAGTTTTTATAGAGTGATATGATAGATTTTATTTGATTGGCTAACTAACAAAAAGCTTCTTCACACTATCTTTGAGAAGAACAGAATGACGAAGTAGAAAACCACCATTTGCAGATTGTTTATACTTAACAAGTTATTGCATCTTTACAGCTCCCTAAAAATTCTCACAAGCTGCTGTGAGAAACGCTTGCTGTTTCTCTCTCTCCATCCCATGGCACCCACACCAAGGAGCCAGAGAGGAGGAAGCATGAGCAGAAAAGCCCAAAATGAGGCACTGAACCCCAAAGCTCACAAGCCTTCTGACCAAACTGGTCACCTCCACCAGCAAAAACTCCCCTTTTCATTTCGCTGAGACTGCTGGGGATGTAAGGGACTGGAGCTCAATCCTTGCCTCAACAACTGCACCATAACATTAAGCTTTTCCTAGAAATCAAGTGTTTAGGGCTGAACTCTGAATTGGGAGGATCTGTAAAGCACCCCTAGGCCTTACCAGAAGTAGGGATTTGCCCCACACAGGCTACAATCTCCTACAGCAGCATGAAATATGGAGCTCCCACCCCTTGTGCCTTACTCACAAGTTGATGGTGCCAGTGGTGAGAGCGGTGACGACCCAGCGCAGATCCAGGGTTTTGAAGGGGATCAGGATCATGCTCACATTTGCTGCCAGCTCTCTGTAGCTCTCAGGATAAACAAAGTGGTGAGTGGTCTTGCTCCCAACATCTGATTCATAGCCAGCAGTGGGAGCACGGTTCATTCTGCAGCCCAAAAATAACAATTGAGACAGAAGAGGAATTAGGTAAGCACAGARACATGTGAGTTTTCACCAAGTCATTTGCTTGAGGTCAGGAATACGCTCCCATRGCTAAGGAGAGTCCTATATGCAGGGTCTTCAGACAGCCCTGAGAGGTGTAGGGGTCCTCAGGCAAGCTGGAATGATCATAACCCATGTGACTGAACAGTAAAKGAAAGCTCAGCTTTAGTGTGGAATTCCTTGGGCTGAATAGGAGTGTATCAAGAGTATCTCTGAGCACATTCCTGTGTTCCTTTTACAGTCATCAAAAGAGTGGTGACTCCATGAGGACACATCTCACTTCATCCTAAAGCTGCATCCTCCAGCTGGTGAGAAAAACATTGCCCTGAAGTACATCAGCTTGACTTCTTGCAGTTCCATTTCCCCCTTATCCTTCCAGGTGTATTTGAATGCCTTAGGGTCAAGGTAACAGACTATGCTATGTGTGATGAGAAGCAGCAAATACTCCTTATGGTCCTCCCAAAAAAAGGCACAAAAGTCAGTGCCAAATAGACACAAAGACAGTGACAGATACAGGACCTGCTGCTGACCCTTCATTTACTCAAACCTTACCTTTACTTTGCAGTAGGTACTCCAAATCCAGCAGATACTCAGGGTCACTCTGCACACACACGGGGTGCTTTAGGTAACCCTGGGGTCAGTGCATGGAAATCTGCCCAGAGCCTCCATGGCTCAGTTAAGATGTGTTGGCCAAACAGGGCTGCCCTACCTTATGCTGAGTGTATCACAGATTCCCAGAATCAGGGGATTTTCTGAGYTGGAAGGGATCCAGAAGGATCACTGAGTCCWACTCTTAAATGAGTGGCCCATACAGGGAACAGAGAGGGCATTTCTGAACTCAGGACTGCAGAAATGCCTCTATGCCTGTGCCGACTTCTGACAGCCAATCTGGGAACACATCAGCTCCTCAGTGGCAGAGATTTGCTTCAGCTCCTCAGTGGCAGAGATTTGCATATTTCTGTGGTGCAGCACAGTGCACATTAGAGATCCCTGAAGCAACTTGTACGAATCCATGGTGCTGTGCAAAACCATGGAGAAACCCCTCAGTTGTCTCTGAGCAAAATGTTTTTTTTTCCTGCAATAACATTATCTTAGCTCCTGGCAGAAGCACAGGGAGGACAAGGAAGGATGTAGCTGACGAGGTAATGAGGAGCATCACACATTGCCAGACAACATGCTGCCCTGGTTAATGATAACAGGAGAGGCAAAATCTGTTTATCAAGTCTATGCCAGGCTGTGTTATTGCAGCTCTCCCCCAGGTGAATTACTTAAGTTTCTTCTAACTCCCTTCAAGGGAGTTGTTAGTGTAGTTAGAATATCCTGGCAGCTCGTGCATTTGTTACTGAGTTCCCTTTTACCACTTTCCCTGCCAGAGACCCACACCATGCTGTGTAGAAACACTGGAAAAGCACAGGACTTTCTGTGTTTTGCCTTGAGATTAGTCAGTCAAAGGTATCAAATATGGGTCTTTCTTTCCATCAASACAAAACCAAGGGTGGCATGGTGGTTATCTTACAGCTTGCCCATGGGTCCATGTACCTTTCCTGCCACCGTGGCGGGGCTGTTGGAGCCATACAGCAGAAGGCAGAGCTCACACCCAGGCTCAGCAGGAAGGACCAAGCAGGAACTTCCTTCTGTTGGAAAGTAGATAGTTATACCAATGAAAGCGGGCTGTCTGGGAGGAAAGGTGCCCCCTCAGACTCCTTGGCTCTCCCCTGCACTTGGCTGTATTGCCAGAGCATGTGGAAGTGAATTTCAGGTCAGAGATTTTGTGATTGRTGCATAAAGAAGTCACCTCCTCCGCACAAATTCCCACAGTGAGTCCTAAAACCTTGTGCAATCCTTTCAGATCTGGCTTAAGATTGCTGAAATATAAATCGGAGACTGAAAGGTTCACTAAGTCGCCCAGAGGTTTGCCCTTGCCAGGGATGGCTGGCTATGGGATGGGCAAGGCCTTGGAGCAGAAACATGCACCTGGGTGTGTTACTCTTTAGTTATTACCACCAGCTTTTGAGTCCAGCAAGGTCTTTTCTGCAGGGGTCTGGAAATGTAAGACAGGCAATACAAGAAAGTCCACACAGGAATGGGGCTGTCTCCATATGGAAGGACACAGAGCTAAGCATAAATGCACCACAGCTGCCCACATTTACAACCTGTAGGAATAATGTAGGGGCTSTCCCTTTCCCTTCATGGATCTGAAGACCAGGTTGGTGCCTCTGCCATTGGGGAGGTACTGCTGGCAGGGAGCAAGACATGCAACTGAAGGAAGCAACTCCAGATATGATTTGTGAAGATGTAGGTGTCATCTGAAGACTCTGCCAAGCTCAAGCCACATCAGAAGCCAAGGTGGCTTAACAGTTCAAACAGTGTTGATCTTTTGTTGATTTGTTCTTGACTTCAGTGCACAGCTTCCTACTAAGGCTTTTGTTGCTTTTGAGAGAATAATCCCACATGTGGCATTTCAAGAGCAATCCCTCCCATCCTGCCCTTTACTGCTCTCCAAATTGTACTGTGCTGGCAGATGTAGTGTGAAAGAAAAAAATCATCCTGAGTTTGTTTCAAGTGAAAAAATTCSGGTGAGCTGGCCTTGTAATTGGAGTATATCCCAATTGCAGATGACATGTTGGAGATGAACTTAAGCCAGATATTTTGGTTGCCCTCTGGGTGATAAACTCTGCTTACCTAGCTCCTGCTTGCCTTTCAATGGAACAAAGTAGCCAACCTTGCTGCCTCAAAAGGGAGAAAAAAWGCCAGCCTTTACAAATTACCTGCAGCCAAACAGGTGACTCCTGTCCACTGAAAAGTGTCTTTGGCTTCCCCATCCTGCCACTGCTTAAGAATGAACTGGTGCAAGAAAGTCAAATCTAATACAGTTAGCTAAATGTCTAAAAGATCACTTACTTGTGAGCACTGGCTGCAGAAATAACTCTTACTCACAATTGCAAATCTTTTTTTCTCCTATATTTTTTAACACAGGCAATTATAAACTGTGCAGAAMRAGCTACRCCATCAATACCTATTAATGTTTTTYCATCSAAGCTRAAACATGAGCTGGTATCTCCAACACAGAGTTTATGCCCCTGAAACTTAGACTTAAGTACCAGGTTTCACTAGACAGACCCTGAAACCTTGTTTACTCACTTGTCCCCCCTATTACCAGTGAATTTTAGCCAGCAAAGGCAGCTGTGGCTGAGTGTTTCCACCCACCTGAGCACGAAGTCGTGGGAGTCGATGTCCTGGCCGTACTGGGACTGCCGCAGGTTGCCCGAGTTGCCCACGACGGCGCAGCGCCGGCAGGAGTCGGAGCCGCGCTCCTGCAGAGGGTCCCCRTCCCCAGGGATCACCCCAAACAGCTCTGCCAGGGTGGCATTCAAGCTCTTTGGGGCTTTCTCTCCCTGCAGCTTCTGTTAGGGAGAAAAAGCACTCCAGGTTACCAACACAGGCAGCTTTTCTGTGAGCTAGGGATGGCTTTGAAACGTCTCCTTGAAGAGCAATCCTGCAGCTACCCACAGATACTGCCTTCTGCAAGGCTTTGTGTTGGGAGCCAAAGTGGGAAAAAAATCAAGTGGAAAACTCCTTAACTTTTCAAACTTGGCTTCCTTTTTCTCCTCCTCCTCCTCAKCAGATTCCCACACTTCCTCTATCTAGCCATGACAGAACAGATCAAATATTTTACCCGAGGCTAGCATTAGCAGAATAAATGTTCCTCTGGAGTTCTATAAGCCTAAACCCACTCTGGGTCAGGTATTTTCTGTTAGGATGTGTGTAAGATTTCTTTTATTTATTTATGTGTAAGATTTCTTTTAACTCTCCTATAAATGACAGAAAAGCCTCAGGGGAGCTGATGGAAGACAGAAGTGGCCAATAWCCCTGCCACAAATTTTGGCATATGCCAGGAGTGGGAGAGGGGAAGTGAACTGTGGAGGAAGCAGCTGCTCATGCAATAATAAACTCTACTAGAGCTAGCCCTGAGGGCTGGGATGTATATTCATCTAAAAAAAATTCCAGGATGAAGAAAACCACCCGGATTTGGTCATTGTGTCTGTTGCCATGGAGGGGAACTTTTCTGTAGCAGCTCTGTGGTGCATGGTGGAAACAATGGCTGGATTGGGAATGTACAGGCAAGGTGCAGGGCAGGTGATGGTCAGACCCTCCCCTTGTGGGGCTCAGCCCTCTGAGATTTACTGAAGAGGCTGGCAGTGCTGGCACGCTCACACAGAGCATTGCTCACCCTCCTGGTGCCACGCGCTCCCAAGCTCACAGAAGGAGAACGGCTGCAGCCCAAGGCCAAAAAGGCTCTGTCTTGCTCTGCCAGCCCAGGGCATGGACAGACAGGGAGGGAGAGAAGAGAAGCACCTTTTCCCACGACTAGAGGAACAGCCTGGGCTAATTTGGCTTTAGTTTCCAATGTGTTTCCCTTGACTGCACCAGGAGCTGTTAATTTGTCCTGCTCTCTCCCTCTCTCACACAGATACAAACAGGTGCAGCACTGTAATTTTTGTTTAAATTCTGTGCTTTTTGCAGGACCTTATTTGCACTGAAACAAACAACAGGTCTCTGGAGCTCAGAGCTGGAAGATGACATTAAGAACTTGSAACAAAGAAGACAAAGAAATGCATACACAGACTTAACCTTCCCACTAATCCTTCCTAATCTRTATACTTGTATATGGACTGCACAAGGTGATTAGGATGACCAGACAAGCACTGTAATTATGACTGTGTATGTCACCATTCATAGGCTCAATTATATAAATAAAAAAGGTCATCTTCTAAATTTGTGTGTGTTCCAACAAACACATGGCCACATATCTCAACTTTTGTGTGTTCTTTATGAATAGAATCTAACCTTGTCTTACCTGAATATGAGAAAAACAACGGTAGAAAACCTGCAGCCTTCAAAACAATTTGAGACTTCACAGATGTCACAGAGTCTAGTACAGGTGTATAATGTAGTAAAATACAATCTTTTTTGAAAAAGAAACTTATTTTGAGTAATTTGAACACGCATTTGCATATACCATATATACTCTCTTTCTTTGTAAAAATTAGCTGACTCTTAAGTGTCTTTAAGAAATGAAAAGGAAACCCACCAAAACCTTATTCTTGAACTGATTTTGCCTGAGAAAATTSAAGAACAGGAAGGCAATTTTCAGAAAATTCCATGTACCTGAGTGCCCTTTTTAAGTTACATTTTCTTTTTGTCTAGATTGACTGCATCAGAAAAGGGAAAGACCTGGAGTARTGATGCATTTTTGCTGCATTAAGATACTAAGAAACATCCTGGATAGGCACCTCCATTTACACAGCTCAGGCATCTACCATTCTTTTATGTTTCTGTCCAGAGTAACACTACTGCAACCAAGCTGAAACATGGGAAACAACAGTAACCTGAAAGCAGGACACCATTGTCCTACAATCCCTCTGTTGTACACGACTTCCATGGAAAAGACCATTATTAATGCTAGAAATTCTCTCAGTGACCTYAAATACGGTGATGACCTTAGTGCAGCATGTGCTGAGCATCCATACAATGAGACATCTGTCCTTAACTCATTTCAAGTGCTCTGTTTTGATTTCCCAATGATTATCTGTTTGTAATACACGTTTCAGGCCTAATCTTCTATCAACACTGGTTACTCTTTGGCATTTCAGCAAAACAGAGAAGAGGAAGCAAAAAAGCTGATTAACTCCAAGGCATRTTCAGCTTATAAATGTTCAGACGTAACATGCAGCCAGTTCCTTATTGCACAATGTTTGCTTGGCTTATTGAAAAAAGATCACATTAACAGCATTACAATTACAAACCAATTATAGTTTATTTTCCCACACCAAATTTTTGTCCTACTTTTTTTTAAGTATTGTCGTCTTTTCTTTTCTTTCTTTTTTCTCCTCCTTATCAAGCTCCCACCAGTCTGGCCTTTCCCATAAGGAAATCAACRAAAGCATAGAATGAAAGTCTGTCCATGCTGTGCAGGGCAGAGCCACAGCAGTGCCATGTGGCTTTGCTAGGACAGCATCCTCCCTCCAGGTGCTGTGGATGTGTGACAGGGACATGAGTATCGATATAGCTGCTACAGGTGGCCTTAACTACACTGAAATACTTGACCCCTGTGTCCTGAGTGAAGTGGCTGCTTTTCTCAGAAGTCTGTGCAAGTAATATGTATGTCTAAAGAAGCAATTTAACTTTTTGTCCAAGATCATAAAGCATCTTTAACCCATCTTGTGTCCATATATAAAATATCACTCAACAGTCCAGCTTCCCTCCATAAAATATTTGTGTGTCATTTGAGAGTCAACTCTCCACCTTAGATTGTTAAAAACTGTACCTGGGAGTTCATATTGAGAATTTTTCTTAATCATTTCCCAGCCTTAGAAACTCCCCATTCCACATACAGAAGTGAACTAACCAGTTTTGCATCTTCTCATTTTAAAAAAGGCAAGCAATGGAAACCCTCAAAGTTCATGCACTCCCTTTCTTCACCCATGAATGGCTCTCCAAGGGAGAGCCTGTAGTTCCCTCCTCATCACTGTGCACTCTCCCACTGAGGATGACAAGGGATTTGCTGCTTTTTAAACTTCTCAGGAGGTTTCACTGAGTTCTCCAACACCAGCACACTGACAGCCCTACCGAGCAGCAATACCCAAAACTTGGCTAAGGGGCTGCAAAGGGAGAGTGTGAATTCAACCAAATCTGCTCAGAGCTAATGGATTGGCGTGGTGAGGACACAGCTACAGCCATGGATCACAGAATGGTTTGGGTTGGAAGAGAYCTTAAAGATAAACTCATTCCAATACCCCTACCATGGGCAGGGACAGGTCCCACCAGACCAGGTTGCTCCAAGYCCCATCCAACYTGGCCTTGAAAACCACCAGGGATGGGGCATCCACTTCTTTGGGCAACCTGTGCCAGTGCCTCACCATCCTCAAAGGAAAGCATTTCTTCCTAATAACAAATCTTAAACCTGTCCTCTTCCAAGTTAAAGCCATTCCCTCTTGTCCTATCAGTACATGCCCTTGTGAAAAGTCCCTGTCCAGCTCTCCTTTCAATATCTTTATCCTTTCAATATCTCCTCTCAAWATCTTTAGATATTGAAAGCTGGCAATGAAGTTTCCCCAGGGCCTTCTCTTCTTCAGGTTCAACAACTCCAATTCTCTCAGTCTGTCTTTACAAGAAGGGTGGTTCCAGGTATCTTCCTGGCCTCCTCTGGACTTGCTCCATCCACGTCCTTCTTCTCTTGGGGCCTTCAAAGGAGTCAGGAGAACCTCCAAGGAAAGCTCTCCTGGTGTGCATCCTGCACCCACAGCCAAGTTGGGCAGTTCATTAAGCACAGCTTCAAAACCCCAAATTATTGGCAGCTAGAATAGATCAGCCTGCAATCATGGGTGTGATGTAGATGCAGACAGACCATGGAGCAAGGCAGAACCCTCGTGGTGGACAGACAGGCACAGCTGTGGCTGTGGCAGCACTGGTGAGGCAGCCCTGCCGAAACACAGCCAGGCAGCCTGGGGCAAGCTGGGGTAGCAGTACTGGGGTTTGTGGCTTTTCTAATTTTTTAAACTGTTTTTCAAAGACAAAGAGCAAATAAAGCCCCATGAAAATCTCTTTTGCCCAGCTACTAATTGCCTCACTGCTGCAGTTTGGAGGCATTAACACTCACGCAGCACTTTCCAGCTGCAAGATTAATCCTAGCAAGAGTCTAGTGGAACAGGTAATTTCTGTTCTACAGACTCAAGGAGAGCCTAAAAGGAAATCATCAATTTTAAAGATATCTCTTTGGTCTGGAAAATATGGCTTTATTCTTGTTATATTTAATGTCCTTCAATTACTATGCATCCAAGAGTTGAAGGGGAAGAACAGAGGAACTGTCAAGAGTTTGGGCTTTGTTTAATGTTCTGTGCAGTAAAAAAAATTACATTCTCAAATATAAATATATACATGCATATATTCTGTATATATCACACAATAATATGCTGAGTTGTACAATTTCTGACTTCCATGGTTGGTATGGGTCACCCCTACRCTACTCTGACCCTTGTGCTGAGAGAGAATCGTGAGCTTGGACCATCTCCAAATCCATCTGTCCTCACCAGAGGAGAAGCTGCTCCAGCCCAGCTGGACTTATGTGGGGGCTGCCACTGAGGGTGAGAGGTGGCCTAGGGTCAGGTTCTTCCCATATGTCCAAATCTGGTCTAAATGTCACAACCAAGCGGCTCAAGTGCAGGTGGGGCTGGTGGGACTGGGACCAGAGCCTGGAGCCTGGCCTGGATTTGGGATTTGCACTCCCTTCTGCAGTGATCTGGTAGCTGCATGMTACCTTCAAAGTGCTGAGYCCTCTGTGTTGCTTTCCAAGYGTCACAGACAGCATCCCAGATTCAAAGGAAACTTCTGGTGATCAAAGTATTTGGACACATTTTCCTCAGAGAGCATTCAAAATGCATGACTCAGCTCCACTGCTGCCTTAAAAATCAGTGCAGCTGCCCCAACTTCCCCACCACGTGTTGGGTGGGGATGCCCCTTTGTTCACCMGCTGAAAGCAAATTTTTAAGCCATATGTTACATTTTTTCCACAAACATAATGAGTTTAAACTAATATTTTCTTTTTGATACACTAATAACATGGCCCCAAGATCTGAGCTTTCTTTCAAACAAAATGCAAAACCCTGAAACATTGTAAGACTCAAGATAAAAGTTCRTATAGCATGATAGTTTATGAACAATGTGCTACAAAGAAGATTGCCAGGAAACTCTGAGCCTAAATTTACTTATCACAACTTCAATCCATCARCCTCAACATTTGGGCTTAGAACAGCAGGTTCTGATCTATTTTTTACCCTTTCTGACCACCAAGAACAATGTATCCAGCCCTTAGAACAAAACAAGAAAACTATAAATAAACTCTGTGCTTTGTCACAGCATGTAATTCTTGCCATGTTTCCTTATAGATGGGTTAGGAGATTTAGTGAGAACATTTAGTGAAATTTAATGAAAAATTTAGTGAGAACATCCACAGCATTTGTGTCATGGTAAAACAATGGAAAGCTTGCAGGTGAACCAGCTCAGGGAGGTGAGAAGGAAAATATAAACAGAAAGGAATGTATCACGTAACACCAGGTGCCACCTTGTAAAAACACTCTCACAGTCCCTGAGCATAAGATGAGAGAAAGCAGAGGAGAAAGAGAGAGAGAGGAGGYGGGAGACAGGAAGGGTGAGAGGGAGAAAAGGGAGGGAGGGAGGGATTTCTAACAAAATGTTCACAGCCTTAAGTGTTATTAATGCCCAGATCCTCCCTGAGAGAAGGGGATTCCAAATCAACTTAAGTCACAAAAAGTACAGAGCAGCTGCAGGGGTGTACGTGGGAGAATCTGGGCCATTATTTGCTACCTGATAATGAAGGGACAGTTTATCAGCTGTGTATATTTAAGCAAATGAGAAGCAGGGAGTAATCCTGACAACATCCCCCTTGTTTCCATGAACAAAGGAAAGCCAGGTACATTTTCAGGGGCCTCCTCTGGAGCAGCTCTGCCCCAAGCAGCAGGATGAGCCACTGCAGGGTGGAGGCACTGACCTCCTTCCCCCTGCTCCTTCCCACCTGCACGGTGGCAGCACCAAATCCAGTATACACAAACACTTTTATTCAGAGCAAGCAGGAATATTTCCTTCTAGAGGTCACATCCTACCAGGCTGAAAGCATTCAGACTATATAGTCCCCAAATAATCCATGAAGCAGCCTGGCAGCCGTGGGAAGGGCTGTAAGGAAGGGAAACCCCACTCTTTGGTCCCAAATGTCTCTTTTTCTCCAACACTGGCCATTAACCTCTGAAATCCTCCTCACCRTCCTACTACTGGAGAGATCCTAATGCTGCAGAACTATTGGTATGAGCAGCACTTATTCACATCTAGAGCACRGGGTTAAGGGGAAGGGAGGGCAGAGTCTGGTGGACAGGCAAGGGCTGTGCCTGCTCTTCGGGCAGCACACCACACAGGGCTCCCCATGGGAGGGAAGTCACAGCCTCCCATGTAATAAAGAGCTCCAGTGCATCTCAGAGCCTCAGCTCAACAAAATTACAGCTCAACAAAACCACCCCACTGTCTGAAATCAGCTCCTGAGAGCAAACACACAGTCATCCCCCCGCCCCGCCCCAAAAAGAAGTTGGAGCAATCTCAGGCTTCCTCATACCTCATTTTTATGTACAAATATAGCAAAAAGTCACAAATTACTGAGCTGGCAGAGCACACAAGAGGGAAACATGGCCATGAGCAATGTTTTCTTAAAGACTGGCCAAAATCTCAGAATTGCTTTGAAGATGAGCCTAAAAATGAACAGTGAAAAGGGAGTTGCCCTCAGGATGCACCTGGGAATTATTTACCGAAGAAATTACACTCTCTTGGAAAAGCTTACCCAAAGCAACATGTACGTAAGGAATAAGTTGCAATGAGGTGAGGCCACATCATGCCTGGGGTTTACCCAAAACCATCTTTCAGAGGAGTCAGGGCACTTTCTTCATCTACTACACATTAGGCAAAGACTTTCAGTGAGTAAAAACTTCCAATATACAATGCAGTTATGGGGGACATCAAGATATTTCACACATCCAGGTTGAAGATTAAAAAAGTGTAGGAATCTTGGAAGATTTATTTTTACCATCTGAAAAAAAAATTGCTTTGATTTTGTATTCTGAAGTGGTGTATTCCCTTTGAACATGATCTGAATAATAAAAGAAGGAAAACACTAAAAGATGGTTAGACAGCCCTGAAAATTAATGAACAGCTTTTGTTCAGGATGGGGAGGGGAGACTTTTGGCTGTTCTGAAAATCTGCTTTTTTCATTCYGCTGAAAAAGAAACAAACCTTCTCTGAAAGAATCTGTTTCAGGTTGAGCTGAACTTTTAACACACTGGTGAGGGCACACCTGGAGTGCTGTGTCCAGTTCTGGGCCACTCACTCCAAGAAGGACGTTGAGGTGCTGRAGCAAGTCCAGAAAAGGCAACAAAGCTGRTGAAGGGTCTGGAGCACAAGTCCTATGATGTGACTGAGGCTGAGGGAGCTGGGGTTGTTTAGCCTGGAGAAAAGGAGGCTCAGGAGTGACCTTGTCACTCTCTACACCCACCTGAAAGGAAGCTGTGGCCAGGTGGGGGTCAGTCTCTTCCCCCACRGAACGGGCAACAGGACGAGAGGACACAGTCTAAAACTATGGTTGGAAAGTTTAAGTTGGAMATTTGAAGGAATTTCCTCACAGAAAGGGTGATTAGGCATTGGATGGGCTGCCCAGGGAGCTGGTGGAGTTACCATCCCTGGAGTGTTTAAGGAAGGACTGGATGCAGCACTTGGTACCCTGGTCTGGTTGACAAGGTGGTGTTCAGTCACAGGTTGGACTCAATGATCTCAGATCTAACTGATTCTGTGAATTGAGGAAGCACTGCTTTTTTTTTTCCTGTTTCACTACAAGAAGGAGCATTACATATTCAGACTTCTGTACTGAGTCCCAAGCTTTCTCTTTTTTAAATTTTTTTTCCTAAGAGAGAATGCAGTCAAACCTCGTGCTTAAATCAGTGAGTTCTGAGTGCAGAATGCAGAGTGGCTTTGCTCAAGATGTCCAAGAATAACCTCATCTTCTCATTACTGAGCTCAATCTGGGCTATGTCCACTCCTTTGAAAACTGCCAGAGGTCAGATCAGCCCAGCTCCCTGGTGAAACCTCAAGCCAGGACAAGGACAAGGACCAGAGCTTGCCCCTTCCCTGCTCAATGCTCCAGCAAAGCCCCGACAGTAAACATGGGGACCAGAAGGAAAAGTGTCTGGAAGCTGCAAGAAAAACCACAATCAATGGGAAATCAAAGTCATGGCCAAGGGCAGGTGAAAACTTGAGACCCATTGCAAAAAGGAGGGCCTCATCATAAAGCAATGATATCATTTACACAATTAAAGGTGGCAGAGTTCAGTGGCATTTATTTTTCAGCAGTAAATGCAACAGCCAGTGGAGTGAGAAGTGATAAATCTGATACAGCCTCATTCCCAGAGCACCTGACATCCTCTCCAAAACCCAAATGTCCCCACTGCAATAGTGGGTGCCTGTTGGACAGGCCCCCTCAGGATGCCAGAGAAGGCCTGAAAGCCCAGAATTCCACAACAAGGGTTGTGCTTGCTGCAGGACACCAAGTTGCAGGCTGCTGTGGGTTCAAAGAAAGGCACAGGGGATTGTTTTTCCAGAAGAGGGGGAAAACAAGTGCAAAGAAACTGTGATTTCACTGGGGTTGTTGCAGCAGAACCTGCTCTTTAGCACCTCAGCAGCACAGCCAGGAGTAAATCAAACAACTGACGTCTTGTTTCAAGAGAACATAAAAGGGGCTTTTGTTAAGCAAAACAACAGGATGCATCTTTTTCCCTTCTGTGCTTTATGAACAAGGCATCCACTCACTTTTATGATGCTTGGATCAGGCTTCAAGGGGTAGCTGGACCGCCCTGCTCAAGGRTACACCTGGGGCTGCTCCTTCCCAGTGACCCACAGCCACCCATGAGCTTTCTGGACCGGTTTTGCACCATCGGCCACAACAGAGAATGTTCTCATAGGCATGGAATAAATAATTTCCCATTTAATCCTACTAATTATTTACATATCTTATGGTAGGGAGAGCCCCTGGGGGAATCACACACGTCACAATTAGTTTGATTATCCACCTGGCAAAAAGCCCATGTGAAGCAGAAACAGAGGGGTTACAAAGCCTGGTCTTTGGAAGAGAAGGGAGAAAATGGCAGTACTGACATTTGCAAATTCTGGATCTACCCCCAAYGCCTGTCAGGGACTTCTCTAGCTGGGAGCAAGTGAATGTGCACTCCAAGCCCCTCCAAGCTAGACAGCAGCACAAACAYCCACTCCTTCCACCTCTGCCTTGTCAGCTGAGACAGCAAATGCTCTGGGCAGAAAACATCTCTTTCTATGTGCCTGGCACCCCTGAAAGCCTGACACCACCACTGCCACCCAAAGCCKGGGCTGTACCCACATCCCCACTTACCAGCCACCACCTGTAGCTGTCTTCTGGGATCAAGGCATTGTGTGAGGTCAGGAAAGGTTGCATAGTTGAGTTAAATCTCTGGTCGAACCAGAGGGAACGTCCCAGCTCGGAAATGCACGTGTGGCAGCTGCAGGGTCTCCTGGGGTACTTGAAGAGCTTCTGGACGTGCTCTGAGAACTGCACCACGAGATGTCGGGGGTCCCAGGTGGTGGAGGTCACCTGGTGAGTGTAGTTCAGCAGGAAGGATGTCACTGTGATCAGCAGGAAGGCGAAGGTGAACACTTTCACATTCCTCCTCCTCACCACAACCATCTTCGCCCCTGGGGTTCTRCCCCCAGCGCTGGCTGAGAGCAGCACAGGGTCCCACTTAAGGCAAAAAGGAAAAGCTGCAGCAGGTCCCTGCCAGTCACCACCCCAGCCCCAGGCTGAACTGACTGATTCCACTACTTCCAGCCATAAGGGAGAAGCTTCATCTTTCCCAGATGGKCTTGAAAAGGACAAGCTGGGTATTTCCCTTCACCTTCTCACAGTACTTCCAAGTTCCTTCCACCTCTCTGTGTCCTGTGGCTAAACCTCTCCTGGTGAGGGTTTACTGAAGGCAGACCCTTGTCTTTCTGCATACAGAAATTAAAACTCAGGTTTTGTGTGTGAGAACAAGCCATACATTAAAATAAGCAAATTGTAGAAAGGATTGTATTCTTTTTCTTGGAATGTAATTCTTGAAGGATCAGATCATCTGGGGTTGTACATTCCATCAGAGGGACATGCTCCAATGTCCACTTAAGCCATGGARAGAAGTTTGCAACCTAGGTACACACAGACAAAAAAAGAAAGAAAAATTGTCAGATTTTTTTTTTCATTCCTCCCAACCTAATTTCTCTGCTTTTCCCTCCCCATCCCAGAACTTCTGATCAGGTCAGAGCCCTTGAAACAGCAGCCCTGGCTTCAAGTTCTGCTCTGGTATTTGCACRCTGAGGAGCATGAGGGTGAAATTTTGGAAAGGGCAGAGCATCGACCTGTGGACAGAGTCTCTTTGTATCGAATCAGCCTCCTGGCTCTGCTCTGGCCTTATTTGTATTACAGTTTGTAGCTATTTGAATGACAATGTGTCCCCTCCCTCCTTCAGGCTGACCTTGATAGCCACAAGATATGCAGCAAAGTATTCAAAACAGAGCAGCTGAGCAGAAGCACCCRGCAAAGGAGGAAGAGCAGGATGGGGAGGAAGAAGAATCAGTTCTCTTTCTTTCYTTCTTTCCCCAGMCAGCTTAATTTCTTAAGGATTGGGATTGGATTTGAGATTAGACAAAGCCAAGCAAAACCAGCTCATATGTCCTGGGACAAACAGGGGAAATCAAAGTATAARTGGCCTTTGTTTCACATGGAAAATAGCTCTTTTTCCTGACAAGGAAAGGTAGGTGAAAGCAGCTTGACCCCAACCTAGGCAGAGAGGCACCAAACTACTTTGGAGGTACAGAGGGACCCAGAGCTGCTCTCCCTTCCCCTCCTGGCAGCAGTGATTTAGACAAGTTTTTATAAGTCATAAAATGAATCCCTTCATCCCACAGTGTTTTGCGGGAATGCCATTGTGGGACAGGCATTGTTYTGTGGGAAGAAAAACACGTTGTTTATAAAACTTCAGATGTTTAYGAAAAGTCCCAAAAGTGCCATTGCTTAAATAACACTCTTTGTTTTGTCGTTTTTGGTTTTTTTTAAAAAGGGTAGGAAAAAATATCACAGATGCAACCATGTCAGAATATGTGCAACTTATGAACAAATGAAAGCCCAGGGAGAGAATTCTCATTCACTGCTCAGCTGCAGGCTTCAGCCCAGCAAAGAGCCAGCAGAACTGCAACTGTTACCATGAAACCTCACTRTTTTAACCCATTCTACGCATGGCATTGAGGCAGGACCCCCCTCACTGCATCACCCAAATGTGCTGTTTACYCAGACAGGAGGGAAGCGCAGCTGCAGCATCCCCAGCTTTCCTGGGGCTCCTCTCCTGCGCATCTGCCAGGAGCTGCCCCAGGCCAAACCACTTCACCACCTTGGAAACAGCTTGGATTTTAGAGGTGCTGTGTAAATATTTACAGAGTCCCACACAGCCAGTTCTGAAAACAGGAACCTCAGACCTCGTTTTTAAGCCTTTGCCCCAGGCTTCTCCTCCCCAGCACATGATGGGCAGCGTGTGCCCTTCAATTAGCTGCTGGTTGCCAAATGCCTCGAGATTTATTTTAAGTCTGGCCCCTCCACGTGCATTTATAGGAGCTCAAGGGCTGACAAGTGGGTCAGGCAGGATAACAAAGGGCTGTWTTAACCCCATCTGCTTGGGCTCCTTGCACCAGTACATCAGGGGGCCATCCTGCATTCACTTTAATGTTGCAGAGGGAAGTTTTTACACTAACCAGAAATCTTCTGAAGTATTCCCAGCTAAAATTCAGGAATCCTAGCCTTAGAGATGTGATGGGGATGCTGCCACTGTGCCTTGGAGAGTGAGAAAGGGGTCTCAGAGAACAGCCCCAGTGCCCAGCCCCATCCACGCCAGCTCCTTTCTGTGCTGCAGAACGGCCCCAAACCCATTTGCTTTCCAGCCTGGATGTGGTTGTGAGTCTAAACAAAAACACAGCCTCTAACAACCCCGAAAATATGCCCAGTCCCAGGAGCAAATTGATTTTCCATTYATGGAGTGGATAATTCAAGAGCTGTAACGCCGGCGGGTCAGCCCCCCACTGCTGTCAGCGCTGGGCCAAGGCAGCATCTGCAAACACAGCTCCTGCTCTGCGCTGGGGTTTGGGGAGGAGAAGGGAAAGGGATTATCCAGCCTGTCTTGGAAAAGCCTGTGAAATGGAGTAGAGTTGATAAAACAGTTCTGGCCTCCAAAATAAGCACCCATTTCGCCAGATTTATTTATTTATTTATTTATTTATTGTAACTCAGCTAAGGTTAAATTTCTATTTATAACTCCAGGAGGAAGAAACCCAAACCAGTGTTTACACAATGGGTTACAATGTCTTCAAATTCCTAATCATCCTGTGGTTTTTTAGCATATGATGGGAAGGTAAGAAACCAGAGTTCCCAAGGCCCTTTTTCCTTATGGATATAAACACTGGATATGCTATTTTAATTCTTACTACTTACAGTTTCCTCTGAATGTTCACGTTTCCTATAGATACTTATGATATGAATCTATATATAAATATATACACACATACACACACACACACGTACACAAATATATATATATATGTGTGAAATATATATGTATATGCTGATAGAAAGGCTACAGGGACTATATATTCAATTTAGGGCCTGAGGATAATGAAATGATTGTAAAACTTTTTTTTTCAGTTCCATATCACTTGGAGCTTTTTTTTTTTCCTTTCTTTCTTAAAATACCTGGAAGATCCAACCCAGATATCATTACTCTTATTCTTCACAACATCTTGTACCACATCTCACCCTATACGTGTGTCTGCCTCCCTCCCTCTGCTCACACAAGATGCAGAAATCTTTGCAAAAGTGTTTCCACWGGATTCACCAAGGAAGTGGGAAGTGCAAGGTCAAGGACTGGTGTGGGAAAGCATGCAGGGATGCCAACCCCAGCTGCTGGGAATGTTTCACTTYTGGATACTACTTGTGATAGTTAAATTAAGCCATCACAAGTAGCATGACAACCAGCCACAGTGCTTATCACCATCCCTGGCATGACCTCAGCATTAGCACATCTCTGAACAGGCTATTTTGGCYTCAGACCCAGAAACAATTCCTGGGGACTTAAGGTAGGGAGACTGAGTGCCCAGCCCTCTCCCAGCCACAGTTCCCTGAGAGATAAGCAGAGCTCAGCACTGCCTGCCTGCAGCTGTGCCTGTGCTCAGAGATCCAGCTCAGCCCAGGCACGCAGCAGGTTAAGCTACCTTAAGGGATTGGGTGCTTAAGGTTTTATTTCTGGGCTGGATTTTGCCTGCTACCTTCCCACTCCCACCTCTTTTAACCACATCACTGTCCCCATGTGAGGCACCTCTGTGCACCCCAGGGCTGTTTATTTATGCTGATAATACCCAGTGATGGGCAGGCAGGGAAAATGCAAAGGGTCATGTCCCAGGGAGAGCAGAGAGGCAGGGTCAGAAGAAGAGACAGGTTCCTCCAAACTCTGTCCTGAGTGTAGAGTTGGGTCCAGGGCAATTAAATGGTTGTGAGAGTCGAGCTTAATCTTCTGTTGTAAAAGATACCAGGATTAATCAATTGTGACTGTCATCTTCTTCTCATGTTTTAGAAAGAAGAGCTCTTTTTTTTTGCTTTTC